>BSUD01000006.1:110476668-110568500 GCA_033239045.1 Fagopyrum esculentum
CCCCCCCCCCTTCTAGATTATCTTTAACTTATTTATTTCACCTACCGGTTCTTCAATTGGTATCATAGCTAGACTCACGTTTATTTATTTAACTATCAGTGAGACTAATCGTGAATCCTATAGGTGATGGTGGATTTTCTCAAGGAAGATCCTCATCTCGACCACCACTCTTATGTGGCCATAACTTTGCTCACTGGAGAGCACTCATGCGTATGTTTATTATTGACCAGGACATGGAGCTTTGGAGTATCATTCAAAATGGACCTAAAGTTCCAATGACAAGGTTTGAAGGTGTCCAAGTCCCAAAGAAGGAAGATGACTTCACATTGGCTGACCTGGACAGTGTGTCAAAGAATTACAAAGCAATGAATCTACTATAATGTGGATTAGATGCAAATAAATTCAACCACATCTCATCATGCAAGAGTGCTAAAGATATATGGGACAAGCTCGTTGTTACTTATGAAGGACACAGTCAAGTCAGGGAAACAAAGATTAGCATCTTCCTCAAACAATATGAGCTATTCAAGATGAATCCAAATGAAACAGTCAAAGAAATGTTCACCAGATTCACTGAGATCACGAACAACTTGGACTCACTAGGAAAGATCTTCACAGTTGAAGAAAAAGTTAGGAAGGTTCTAAGGAGCTTACCTAAAGCTAAGTGGGGACCAAAGATGACTGCTATTGAAGAAGCTTAGAATCTCACAACTCTTCCTCTTGATGACCTACTTGAAATACTCATCACACATGAAATGATTATTGGTGAAGAAGATATAGACCTCCCATCCAACTCCAAGAATTTGGCATTAAAATCAAAAAGAGATGAATTACCATCTGATGAAGAGGACAGTGATGACAAGGATGAAGAAGATGCACTTGCCATGATCTCTAAGGGTCTCGCAAGAATTCTCAAGATTAAGAAACAATCTGCTAATAGAGAATATCCACGAGCATCAAAACCCCGAGGTAAGTTTTCTAACTCTAATAAGAAAACTAGAGTACTGACTTGTTTTGAATGTGGTGAAACAGATCATCTTGTGAAGGATTGTCCACAAAAGAAGAGGATCAACTTCAAGAAAAATGATCGAAAGAAGAAAGCTATGGTTGCTTCATGGAGTGATTCAGATTCAACAAATGAATCAGAAGACGAAAAAGAACAAGCAAACTTGTGTCTCATGGCCGATCATGAAGAAGATTCAAATCTATATGTTGACAATGTGGTAAGTACAATTATGTCTCAACCAGAAATTGATCTGAAACAATTCCTTAAAGATATTATCATATGTGATAAGGAACATAGAATAAGGATAAATTCTTTAAAAGAAAAGCTTCTTGAACTAGAAAAACAACTAAGTGAAATGTCTCTGGAAATTGAAAATCTTAACACAGAAAAAGTAGACCTTGATGACAATATCAAGGCCTTGGAATCAGAGAACCTGATTCTCAAGGACAACCTCACTTCTCTTAATCGAAACTATATCGATCTCGACAAGAGAAAGTTGATCTAACTTTGACGTGTCAAGACCAGAAGGCTGCACTTATTAAGTTTACTCGTTCAAAAGCTAATCTTGAGAGAATAATGGGTGAACAACAGTCCTCCCTTAACAAAAATGGTATAGGTTATCATAGGAGCTTTCCTAGAAAACCTACCACCACTTTTGTCAAGGCCAAGGGAACCATTCATATGCCTACTTGCTTCTACTGTTGTAAAAAGGGTCATGTTAAATCTACATGTCCTTATAGAAGAAATGATCCTTATATCACTAAAAATACCTATCCTTTATGTTTAAGGAAACAGGCCAAACCAATCTGAGTTCCTAAAGGTACTAGACCACCAAACATGATCCAACCTGAGTATGAACCAAAATATGTCATTTGGTCGACCCGGAAAGGTTGATGTTTGCTGTTTTACAGAATATCGCCAAGGTAAAAGAGCACAAATGGATATTAGATAGTGGTTGTTCAAGACAAATGAGTGGAAAAAGCTCCTTATTCTCAGATTTAAAGAAGCAATCATCTGGAACCATTACTCTTGGTGATAAGGGAAAGTGTGACATAATCGGTATTGGTAAAATTTGCTACAATTCATCTAACTTTATTGATGATGTTTATTTGGTTGATGGTTTGAAATATAATCTGCTAAGTATATCTCAAATTTGTGATAAAGGCAATAAAGTCATGTTTGATTAAGATAAATGTGAGGTTCAAGACAAAAAGACGGGTGAAGTGTTGCTTACTGCTCCTACATGTAATAATGTTTATTCTATGAGTACTAACCAAGTTTCAAGAACTAAGCTAAAATGTCTAAAGGTCTTGACGGATGATCCAAGGCTTTGGCATAGAAGACTGGGTCACGTAAGCATGCACACCATGCAGAACCTACTTACAAAAGATTTGGTACGTGGTTTGCCAAACCTAAATTTCAAGGTTAATGATCTATGTAAGGCGTGTATACAAAGTAAACAAATAAGAGGTTCATTCAAACCTGAGAAAGCTGTAAGTTCTTCTCGACCTATTGAAATTTTACAAATGGATCTTTGTGGACCTATGCGTGTCAAATCTCCTAGTGTAACATCCCAAATTCTGAGAGCTGGGGGAGCTACTGGTTAGGACCTCACAATGGGTCCCGACCTTAGTTTGACAACAATTTTACTAGGATCTTACTACAAGGCACAAAAGTATTAAAAAACATTTGAAAACTTTAAACAATATATACATGAAAGATATGTATCAGCCTTACAAAACAACGGTACTAAAACGACGCAAATGAAGAACATAAGACAACCTCGTCCCCAACTAAAATAGTACGTGAACCCGGCTGACCATTCCCTCCGGATCTCTCTACAACTGTCTTAACCTGCAAGGAATCTACAAAGCGGTATAATACCGTTAGCTAACATTCTATACATAAGTATGAAGGTAAAAGCACATACACAATCAACATGCAACACTCAATCCTTTTATTATCTTTAATTAGGTGATAGGTCATTACTAATGATACTTATTTTGTGACACTAGGGATTCCCAAACCTCGCCCCTGTCCCCGTTTACCAACGCAGAATGGTACTAATGCATTTGACCGTCTACCTGACTGGACTTGTCGCAGGGAACCTCCTAGACTCTCGCAAGAGCTAGGCAGATGATGTCACGACCCATTATCATACACTTGGGTCAATTACACAATATACTAAAGTCGGCCTATTCTGGTTTCGTTATTTATCTTAACTAACAAACACCACTCATACCCATCACACTCATACAAGAAGCCAGCTAAGTAAGTCCGTGGACTTACCTGAATCAGATCTCGACTCCCTTAATCACAACTCAATCTGTAACCGTATAACTCGGTTGCCTGTCAAAAGAGGCAAGTGGATCAACACATATCCAATATACTTAGAAGTCTAAGACTTCTAAGATATAAGATCCTATCGGAAGAGAATATACTAAAATACACGTCTAAGGTAAAATGATCATTTTACCCTTGGTCCCGAATCCTCTAAAAATCTCATAATATGTACTTAAGTTCTTACTTGAGACTAACTATCATATTCTAACTCTTAAAGTTGAGTTTAGGTCAAGACTAGAACATTACATGTTTTCTTTAACCTTCTAAAAAGGTCACTAGGGTCCAACTTTGGCTTCAAATATGAAATTCGAATAAACTTATAAAAATTCCGAAATAATTCTCTAGATCATCTATGATATCTCATCTACTCCTAGGAGCAAGAATTTCTCAAAACTGTTCAACCATCACTCCTACAAAAATTTCCAAAGTTGGTAACAACACTTGAAATTTTCTATACTTAGCCAAAAACTAAGTATGTTTTCTAACTGTACAACAAGTCCACTTTGAGCCTCTATAATTCTAAATCCCACAGTTGGATTCATCCTCACTTTTGACATATTAACCTATGCATGGCAGTAAACAACATCTCAAAAACCGAACGGTGGATCTTATCTCTAAGGCATAAAAAAGTGTGCACAAACTTGACTGATCAACACAGTTTTTGGAATTTCAGCAAACACTTAACAAAACAGCACATTGTCTTAACTTTGAAAAATCATAACTCTTAAACCGCTCGCTGGATTTATCCCAAATTTTGATATGGTCTACTATAAATTCTTATCTATATTATATCCAAAATTCAGAAGCATAGAAGATCAAAATCCTATTTAAAACCATCTCACAAAACTGTATCACATGCTGTTATTCTCAACACTCAGCACACTTATAAAAACTGCATGAGGAATCAACTTTGCAACATCATAACTCTCAAACCGTAACTCCGATTCTTCCCAAATTTTAGTATGATCTACTATGTACTACTTACTACAACATATTCAAAATTCAGCAGCAACGGAGGAGTATAACTTACTGAAATCCTGACCTGAAGTTGAATGCTTTTCACTTCAAAAAACTCAGAAAACGCCTCAGCTGTACAAGTAAATCTTCCGGGATCGTTAGAGATAGCTTGGAAACATAATGGGTGCTCACATCAGCATATATATATTAAGGGTAAAGCAAAGTGAAGGACAAGGAAGGACGGTTATGGATCTTACTCGATTCCGTGTCTCGAAGGCCGAAGGACGAGGACCCAAGGGTTGTTGCTGCTTGTTGTCGATGGGCGCCTTTGCTACAAGGAGGACATACACCCGCGTCCAGGCCAAGGCGCTCCCGCAGTATGGGTTCACGGCCACCCCAGCGGCTAGGGCCAGACGCCTCAGCGGCCTGTGTTGCGCTTGCAGTCGCGCGACAGTGTGGCTGGAGTCTCCGGCTGGTTGTGTGGTTGTCTGCGAGGCTCCACCGATAGCCTAGCCGCATAGGACCCATGGAGGCTTGTTGGGCTCGAGGATGAGAAGGCGGCCTCCGTAGCTGTTGTCGTCAGGGTTGTGCTATAGGGAGGAACATTGCTACTCCATTGAAGGCGGGGATGGCTTGCCGGCTTGGCGCAAGAGGACGGAGAAGACGGCGATAGTCGACCTGCGTGTACAAGAGAGTGGAGATGTGGAACGGTGTTGAGTGTTGAAGACGAGGATAGGGCAGTGGTATTGGCGTCGGCTAGGGCAAACGCAAGGTAGGAGGAGTGTAAGTTATGTTTTAGGTTTAAAGTGAGAGACAGAGTAACGACTCATGAGAGAAGAAAGATTTCTCTCAATGGCCCAGCTGACAGTCCTTGACGGGCCCAGATGGTGTGCTACACATGGGCTGAAACAAGGGAATAAAATGTGGGCTGAGGTTGTCAAGAAGAGTGGGTTGAGGTTGTCAAGAAGAGTCGGTTGAGGTTGTCAAAACTTGTCAAACCTTGTCAACAGCTTGTCATAGCCATGCATGGTTTTGTCATGAATTTGTCATGGCCTCGTCATGACTCGTCGTGGTCTCGTCTTGACTTCGTCTTGGGCTCATCTTGATCTCGTCACTAGGACGTCATAACTTTGTCAAAGACAAGTCATGATATACTCTAGGGTTTGGATTTGGGTTTGCTACTAATAAAATCTTATTATTTTATGTGAAGTGATATTACATAAAATGATAAAATTTTGAGATATAGTGTCCAACTATGTAGACAGCTAAGGATCAAAAGATCGAAATTCGGTTTGCTACGGAATTAAACGGAATAAAAATTCCGGATATTACATCAGTACCCCCTTAAAATAAGTTTCGTCCCGAAACTTAGAACAAGGTATTTAATCAAACGACTTCCAAAATTAAACTTGTATATCCTATTCTCACTAAATTTTAATTTCGTTTTCTAAACTCCTGTAACCCTATCAAAGCGTAACGAAAAATCCGGTCGTTACATCAGATCCCCCTCAAAATAAGTTTTGTCCCGAAACTTAGGGTAAGACGATCTTGATCGGCCTTTAAGGCCCTAAATGGGTGTGTTTGATCGCTATACAAAAGTCTCGTCGTTTCCACATCTAATTATCCTGCACATCACGGTTACCAAAAGAACACATCATTGATTAAACACTCAATCATGAAATAAACAAGCAGTCAAACAATATCACACATACAAGGTCAAACCCTAACTCGTCACTCTCGAGGTTACAACTATCGCTACATAGGTCTTTGAAAGGTTACGTCTCTTACTATCCCTCATATCTTAGGTAGCCTTATCAGCTTTTCATAAAACCACTGAATCTTAAATCTTTTCAGGTACTTAGATCACAAGCGACTGCTACCACGTTCTATAGTGGTTACCAGATTTCTCACCGGTATCATCCGGCTCAACTGTCTAATCCTCTAATCTGAAGACCTAACTCGTGTCTGGTAGGTATCACTCCAACTGAAATTCTCAACTCAGTTCCCCAAATTTAGTCTCCGTGGAAAACTGAAGTTGCACTCTTTAATAGGGTGAGGAATATTAGTCCATCAGTCACTTTTAAACCGCTTTAAAACTTCTCATGGTTGCCTTACACAACTAACTTCTAGATCCTTTGATGACCCTACGGAAAATGATATATTCAACTTTCTTCCCTTCGTTATGACCACCTGCTTCCGGCCTTCTGAAAAGGTTCTGACTACACAATCAGGTCAAGGTCTTGGACACCTATCAACACTTACCAAGTGTTCAATGCTCTTCGTATCACGACCCACTTGGTCTTGTCTTTTAGTATTACTCAGTCATCTTATTCGTCAGGTAAGGAATCGTCACCTTTACCCTTTTCAGGTCTAACACTCGAGACAACTAAAATCAAATCTAGTGGTCATCCTCTTTGTTCACTTGGCATTATTATATTATTTATAGATCTCTAATATATCGTTAGCTCTAACCTAGGCTTCCCACACATTTCCCAGGATCTTAAGTGACATAGAATATGTCCGGAATGACGGTATTAGACACAAAGTGATCTTATATCACAGTTATTGGATCATAAATACTCGATAAATGCTAACACACCGTCAACATTGAACTCTTGTATCCTCCACTTTTATCGCACTAGTAATATCCCTCTAACTCAAAACGCAACTAGGCTCTGTTCTGACATAACATTACACATAAAATCTACTCTGAGATTATGTTTTCTTTAAGCACGGTTACTAGGTTGCAAGTATGCTCGTATCGCTTCTCTTTCTTATGTATCTTCGACTGAGGACGGTAGTTACTCAATTTGAGCTTTCTAGTGCAGGCCATGCACAATACTTTTATTACATCATTAATTCTTTCCTAATCCATCCGGAAAACTCACTCTAGAGTATTCCATTAGTATAGAATTCCAAAACTACTTGTCTGGAAACATGTAACAAGGCCATCACTCTTCACTTGGATCCATAATAGGGTACCAGTCTCCTTCTATTACCTCTACATGCACATAAGTTTCCGTACAACATTTCTTGTCACTCAAATAGCCTATCTCACGTTTCTTCCAACTAGAATGAATTTCACCAACTATCACCATCTTAAACTCGACACGACATCCATCAATACCCTTGAGCTTCTTGCTTTGTGGGTTAGCACCCACCACGCTTCCACTGCGCTACTCTACTTATCCTGTTGTCACTCATTAATCCTAAGGACCTTTTCTGTAAGTATAAAATGATTGATCCCAAAACTCTTTCTTCCAATTACACCATGAGTCTTATACGGATGAAGTACCAAGTACCTTCTTTACTTGCCTTAAGAAAATAAAACAACGATTGAAAAACAACTTCTTCCGCTTACTTTCTAAATTCTTCTACCACGGATCCAAACTCCCCGACTTGACCGGAGTTTGATCTTAACTAGCCAAGAAGTAACCCTTAAAATGTTTCTCTTTATACCTTTAATTCATCCAAGAAGGTTGTCGTTGCCTACTTAAGGAAATCCTCTAAGGCGTCGATAAAGCTACTTCATAGATCCCTAGTCACAATTATCTCTTCTTATCTATACATAACTTGTCAATATCAAACAACACTTGGTCAATCTATAGTTGACTTATCTCAATATCCCGGACTTACTCTTCCTATACCTCTATTGGCAAAAATAATTCCTTGGTGAGCATCACCTACTCGATAACTCCTTTTATACTTCTTTAGTTCGTTCTATCTTCCACCCTTCCGTTTCCTTTGGGTTAACTCCATTTCTCTAGTCCGATTGTGTCATTCATCTGACATAAATAGTCGTTTCAAGTTTTCCACGATAGCTTGCAAGCGTCTTTGCAATTCTTATGGCCGTAAAGATCATCCACTTGCAGTTCCTCTTGCATGGACCGTTTGGGTTGATGGATTAGGTCCCGTGACAATTTGGGTTACCCTGGACTCTCGAGTTCAGCAAGGCCGTTCTCCAATACACATTTCTTCATTGGAGTTAGTGGTAATATCACCTTCTTGAAAACTCCATTGACCTTGCTACAGGCTTCCATTCGTTGGATATTGGCGTCGCGGTTTCTTTCAAACTTCTTATATCTTTGAGGAGTTCAAAACCTCCCCACGCTTGTGGCGTCTGCCTTTTTGCTTTTACACTCACTTGTAGGTCTTCATTCCGTGCACCCTAGATTCTCGCAGCCGGATTGACACTTTGTCTCTTCTGGTTTCTCATGCCCCTAATGGTCTATGGGGCATCCGCCTTGATTATAATGTCCTTGATTCCGCAATCTTGGTTGTACTCAATTCTACTTGTCCTGTTCCAATATTGTTATCTCTACTTCGCACTCTTGTAGTCTCTTGTGTAACACCCCAAGTTCTCGGAACTCGGGAATCTACTGGTTAGGACCTCACAATGGGTCCCGACCTTGGTTTAACAACAACTTTACTATGATCTTACAACAAGGCACAAGTGTAATTAAAACAATTTCAAAACATAATATTTTTATTTTATGAATGTGCACATGTTACAGCCTTACAAAACATTTATATACATATGACATGCATGTTGTATGGAAGACTCCCCCGCCCAAATCTAATGAGTACGTGGACCCGGCTGACCATCCTTTCCGGATCTCTCTACAAATGTCTATCTCTACACAAATACTACAACACAGAATAACCGTTAGCTAACAATCCAAATATAAGTAGAATAAAAATAGCACAATCACAACTCACGCAAAATAAAATAAACAATCATCATGGTGACACACAAACCGGTTATTATCTGATAGTTTAAATGATTCACTTTATTCCGTTTTAAGTTGTGGCACGAGAAATCTTAAGAGTTCTCGCCTCCGTTCCTTATCCAACTGGGTGTAGGTCTATCTTACCTCCGCCGGTAGCATCACTAAAAACCGAGTGTGGACTAGTCCCTAAAGAAACCCCCAGCGCCCTCAGGCTAACTAAGCAGAATGTCACCGCCCGTTACTCTTAGGCCAAAGTATAGGTCGGTAGATAATTACTGCTAAAATGTAACTATAAATATCTTATTCACACACCACTATCATTATCCACACTCATATCTAGAAGTCAGCTAAGTAAGCCCAAAGGACTTACCTGAATCGAATCATAATCTCGTTACTCAACTCGGTACGCAACCGCAGAAACTCAACCGCCTGTTATAAAAGGCAAGTGGATCAATAATGTATTCCACTTTATTAGAAGTCTCCAACATCTAAGATATTTAACTCTATCATCAGATAAATTACCAAAATACCCTCGTAATGGCAAATGACTATTTTGTCCCTAGTGTCCGAAACCCTAGAAGTATTCTTAGAATATTTCTAAAACTTCATAAGAAGTCCAAAACCATAATATAACCCTCAGAAGAAAGAACTAGTTAAGTTGGAAGATATTTTCCAACTTCTTAACTTCCATAACAAAATCACTAACGATCTCACTTTGACCTAAATTAGAACGCTCATACAAAACTCTAAAAATCTCAAATAACATACATATTTAATCCTTATTTGCAAAGTATTCTACCCACTAGAAGAAATAAGAAAGAATCAATATCTAGTCTTACACAAAAATCCCAAGTTGACTCTTTAACACAATTTATCCCATACTTAGCCAAAAATATGTATTTTACCAAACTGCACAACTAGGCTACTTTGGAACCTTATAAGTCTAGGTTCGATCGCTGGATCGACAACAACTTTTAATACATCATAGTATGCATCTCACTCTATGTTCCATCAAAATTTCATGTCCATCAGATAGATTTAATCCATTCATATCTAGATCCAAAAACTGCTTCCACACACAGTTTTTGCATAGTTTTTGCATAGTATGCATCTCACTCTATGTTCCATCAAAATTTCATAGTATGCATCTCACTCTATGTTCCATCAAAATTTTACTGTCTCAACTTTGAAAAATCATAACGACTAAACCTCTTGATGAATTTCCCTCAATTTTTGATATACGCTACTATGTAATCCTCACTAAGACATATCCAAAATTCATGTCCAACAGAGATCAAAAACCTATCCAAAACTGTCTCACCAAAACTGCATCACATGCAGTTTTTCTCAACACTCACCACACTAATAAAAACTGCATGAGTAGCCAACTTTGGGACACCATAACTCTCAAACTGTAACTCCAATTCTTCCCAAATTTTAGTATGATCTACTATGCACTACTGACTACAACATATCCGACAATCAGCAACAAAGGAGGAGTCGAACTTACCCAAATCTGGATTACAAAACTGTATCAATATGCAGTTTTCCGACACTTAATAATTTCAGCACAACAGAAAAAAAAACTGCTTACTACCCAATCTTTGAAAAATCATAAATCCTTAACCACTCGTTGGATTCGTCTCAAATTTTAATATGTTCTACCATAATATCCCATCTATAACATATAACAATTTCAGCCAAAATGGATCAGTCTTTCATACCTAAATATGGACCTGAAGTTAGCTGTTCATCACTCCTGAAAACTTAGGAAATATAGCAAGTCGTCTTCCATTGTTGTTATGGATGGTTTAAGCTACAAATGACGGTTCTCATCAGCGCTGATATAGAGAAGGTAATGTAAAGAAAAGGGTTAGAAATGAAATGGTACGAAAGTGAAGCGAGGTGAGGGGTTTACCGGACACGAGAGACTCGACAAGCTCACGAGCTCACTGACGAAGGGAGGACGTTGGCTGCTGTCACCCAGCCGCGCCAACAACCAAGATCTAACGCCCCAGTGGCCGGCACCCACGGGCAAGGACCATGGTTGTTGTGATGTTGCGTGCAGGAAGGAGGAGAACAACAGCTAGAGACGCACTTGTGGTTCGAGAGGCGCGCATCATTGTTGGAGTGTTGACCCGGAGGCTCGGCTACCTTGTGACGAGACCACTGTTTGCAGTCCGACTTCCCTCCAAGATGACCGGCGTGGTGTGCAAGAGACTGTAGCAGCCTAGATCTTCATGGATGAGGCGTTGTCCAAGGAAAAGGCGACGAGCAACATGTCCACGTCGACAACAGAAGGTCTTGGCATGTCATGATAGTGTTACGTTCTGTCCCAGTGCGTAGGAAGGAGCGGTCTGGGCGAACAGCAATGTACCGAAGGGGGAAACAACCCTTGGGAGAAGACGTTAGCAGCACTTGGCGAGGATTCAACGAGGGTGAAGCGTGAGGGATGAATCTGGACGTCCTTGGAATGGGTGGTTCAAACAGGGAAGGGTCGAGAGAGAAGCGGGAAGATAGGCGGAGTTAGACGAGATTTGTGGGATTTGCACGCACTAGAAGATCGTGGCAAGGTGGGCGTCCTTACTGCTGACTGGATGGTCTTTAGGCCCAAGCTGCTTTGGATGGACAACACAACTGTCTTTAACGAGTTAAGAAATGGCCTCTACCAAGTCTTGGGCTGGCTGGGAAGGAAGGAAGAGATGGGCCTTGGGCTGTAGTAATGGATTGGTCACAAAGCAACCAAAACATTTGTGCATTAGCCTTGCAGGGAAGGTGTTCCTTTGATTATTTTTTTGTGATTTTTTGTGAGAAATTAAGTCACATAAAATCATAGAAGTTTGTAAGAAGCATTTCATGTGTTTAACTCATCACATGAATTGATAGAATTTGTAAATTAAAGAATTATTGAGAAAATCGCATCATTTTGTGTGAGTAAAAATTTCATATAGGCGATAAAATTAAATTTGACTTTAAAATAACAAGTTAAAATTTCCGGATATTACATCTTGCATGGTTCTTCTAATTCTGTCTCTCGGCCTCGTATGTCCGAGTTCCTTGTACGACCTTCTATTCTTTCTAACTGAACTGACTCAGGGATTTCTTCCTCATCTGATTGTGCGTGTGGTAAAAATTATCTTCACAACTTTACTTCCTTGCTCACTTGTTCTTTGGATAATTTGTAAGGATCACCAAGCAGCCTACTCGAGTATAATACTCAATTCAAGGTCCGATTCCATTGCTTCGCGTTGGAGATTCTTCAAGTCCACAGTTGATTTATCATGAGGCGATAATCGCTTCGTGATATCACGACTAAAGGATATAAAATATCCTTTGGGATACTAACAAGCTAAGCATACACATGTATATAACATATTATAATAAACATCATATAAAATCTATAAGCTAACTCCTATCGATCCAAGTTGCAGAGATCCACGGAGAGCGATGGTGGTCCGATGTTCTACTAACCCAACAACCCGACTATGCGTGCGTGTAAAAACATAAATCCGTTTTCAAAATTTAGACCCCTTTCGGGTTCTAGTTATTTTATACATTCGGTCTTTCAGAAGATTTCAAGTGCCATTGTTGCCAACCTAGAGCTCTGATACCATATTGTAACACCCCAAATTCTGAGAGCTCGGGGAGCTACTAGTTAGGACCTCACAATGGGTCCCGACCTTAGTTTGACAACAATTTTACTAGGATCTTACAACAAGGCACAAAAGTAATAAAAAACATTTGAAAACTTTAAACAAGATATACATGAAAGATATGTATCAGCCTTACAAAACAACTGCACTAAAACGACGCAAATGAAGAACATAAGACAACCTCGTCTCCAACTAAATGAGTATGTGGACCCGGCTGACCATTCCCTCCAGATCTCTCTACAATTGTCTTATCCTGCAAGGCATCTACAAAGCGGTATAATACTGTTAGCTAACATTCTATGCATAAGTATGAAGGTAAAAGCACAAACACACAACATACACAATCAACATAAAACACTCAATCCTTTTATTATCTTTAATTAGGTGATAGGTCATTACTAGTGATACTTATTTTGTGACACGAGGGATTCCCAAACCTCGCCCTTGTCCCCGTTTACCAACGTGGAATGGTACTAATGCATTTGACCGTCTACCTGATTGGGCTTGTCGCAGGGAACCTCTTAGACTCTCGCAAGAGCTAGTAGATGATGTCACGACCGTTATCATACACTTGGGTCAATTACACAATATACTAAAGTCGGCCTATTCCGATTTCGTTATTTATCTTAACTAACAAAAACCACTCATACCCATCACACTCATACAAGAAGTCAGCTAAGTAAGTCCGTGGACTTACGTGGATCAGATCTCGACTCCCTTAATCACAACTCAATCTGTAACTGTATAACTCGGTTGCCTGTCAAAGGAGGCAAGTGGATCAACACATATCCAATATACTTAGAAGTCTAAGACTTCTAAGATATAAGATCCTATCGGAAGAGAATATACTAAAATACACGTCTAAGGTAAAATGACCATTTTACCCTTGGTCCCGAATCTTTTAAAAATCTCATAATATGTACTTAAATTCTTACTTCAGACTAACTATCATATTCTAACTCTTAAAGTTGAGTTTAGGTCAAGACTAGAACATTACATGTTTTCTTTAACCTTCTAAAAAGGTCACTAGGGTCCAACTTTGGCTTCAAATATAAAATTCGAATAAACTTATAAAAATTCCGAAATAATTCTCTAGATCATCTATGATATCTCATCTACTCATAGGAGCAAGATTTTCTTAAAACTGTTCAACCATCACTCCTACAAAAATTTCCAAAGTTGGTTACAACACTTGAAATTTTCTATACTTAGCCAAAATCTGAGTATGTTTTCTAACTGTACAACAAGTCCACTTTGAGCCTCTATAATTCTAAATCCCACCGTTGGATTCATCCCAACTTTTGACATATTAACCTATGCATGGCACTAAACAACATCTTAAAAACCGAACGGTGGATCTTATCTCTAAGGCATCTAAAAGTGTGCTCAAACTTGACTGATCAACACAGTTTCTGGAATTTCAGCAAACACTTAACAAAACAGCACACTGTCTTAACTTTGAAAAATCATAACTCCTAAACCGCTCGCTGGATTTATCCCAAATTTTGATATGTTCTACTATAAAGTTTTATCTATAATATATCCGAAATTCAGCAGCAAAGGAGATCAAAGGTCTATTCAAAACCATCTCACAAAACTGCATCACATGTTGTTTTTCTAAACACTCAGCACACTTATAAAAATTGCATGAGGAATCAACTTTGCAACATCATAACTCTCAAACCGTAACTCCGATTTTTCCAAAGTTTAGTATGATCTACTATGTACTTGTAATATCCGGATTTTTTTTTATTCCGATTAATTCCGTAGCAAACCAGATTTCGATCCGTTAATCTTTCTATGTCTACCTAGTCGTACACACTATCTCAAATTTTTATCATTTTATGTAACCTCACTTCACATAAAATGATATAATTTTATATCAAACCCTAATCTCTCAAACCCTAGTTTATATCATGACATGTCTTGACAAAGTCATGATGTTCTTTTGACGAGACCAAGACGAGATTTGACGAGACCATGACGAGATCATGACAAGGCCATGCATGGGCTTGGCAAGGCCATGACAAGTTTTGACAAGACCTTGACAACATTAGCCCACTCTAATTCTTACCTTGTTTTCAGCCCACTTTCTCTCTTATTTTCAGCCCAACCTTTACCTTACCTCAGCCCAGCACTGCCCTTACTTCATGCAGGCCGCACAGCTCCCCTCTCCAGCCCAGTTTGCCTCGCTTGTGTGCTGGCCCAGCGGCAGTTCGAGCCCAGCGGAAAGGAGGAGAGCAGCGACAATCACTCCCCTCTTAACTCCCTTGTAACGGCTGCTGAGTATGCTGAAGATCCTCCCCTATAACCGCCTGGAATCACGCAGCATCTTACGCCTCTTTCCCTTCCTGCTGTAAACGAATCTGCACGCCTCTCTTCGGTTTTCTGCGCACATCCTTGCTCCCAAAAGCACCAGCATCTCTTCTGTTTTCAACGCAGAACCCTTGCGCCCAAAAGCACCAGTGATCAAGCCTCTCAAACAGAAGGAACTTCGGCCTCCTCTTCATGCGACGTACAGACTGGTGGGTCGATTGCAGCTTCACCTTGCTTCCGTAGGGACTCCCTCGATCCAGCAATCCCAACGCAGCAGCGACAACGCAGGCCATAGTTCATCCTTTGTCTCCCTCCACTTCTGAGTGACGACAGGAGCATAAATAGCCAAGGGCACGGATCTGCAGCTGCTGTTTTTACCCGGGACTAACACCCCATCAAGACCCACTCGGTAACAACCCTTTGTACACCTTTCTGTTCAGGTTGTCCTTCCCCTTTGAGTTCCCTCCTTCTAACCTACTGCACAATCTTACAGGAGGTGATTTCACCTCTCTTTTGTGTTGATCTGTCGTGCAACCCTGTCGAGTTATTCGTTCTCCCATCCAGTTTCAGCAAGCTTCAACAACCTTGGTACTAGGTGAGGGTTTCTTGTCTTAGTTCAAATTCTGTAAAGGTAGAGAATTGTTGTTTGATCCAGTTAGGTTTGGTGGTCAAGTGTAGGAAATGGACTTAAGACCTTGGACTAATAAGTAGTTGGATTAGAAGAGTGTATCAAAAATTTGTAGAATAAATCTGCTGTAAATAAATGGTGTTTTCTTCAGTTTTGAAGTGAGAAACTGCCTAGCTTGTAGACCAATGTTAGAGAGTTCGGATGAGGATCCACCGTTGAAATTTTAATAGGTAATAGGTGGATGTATGTAGTTTACAGTATTAAAATTTGAGAAGAAATGAACGGTCGGAATAGAAGTTATAAGCTTCCAAAGTAGGGTGGTTAAGCAGTTTTTGCAAACTTTGAAATATTGGCTAAGTATGAGAAATATAAGTGTTGTAACCAACTTTGAGAATTTTTATAAAAATGATGGATGAACAGTTTTGAGAAATTCTTGCTCCTAAGGGTAGAGGGAACATCATAGATGATCTAGAGAATTGTTTCGGAATTTTTATAAGCTTTTACGAATTTTATATTTGAAACCGAAGTTGGACCTTTACGATCTTTCGGAAAATAGGAAATAAGAAAAGTGACAATTTGTAACCAAACTAAACTTTAGGACTTAGAATATGACTTTATAGTCTCAAATAGAAGTTTAGACTTGAGTTTTGGAAATTCTGGGAGTTTCGGGACCAAGGGTAAAATAGTCATTTTACCATAAATTAGTACTGTAATTGGTTATGTCCTATTACGATCTTCTATCTTAGAAGTCTTAAACTTCTAATTACGTGGGAGTGTGCTAATGCACTTATCTCCTTTGGCAGGCAACTGAGTTGCTATAGTTTACAGAGCGAGTTTGGTTTACAGAGAGTCGAGATTTATAACAGGTAAGTCCTTTGGGCTTACTTAGCTGACTTCTGAATATGAGCATGAATGATGATAGTGGTGTGTGATTGAAATGTTTAGAGTTATAGGTTGTGATAAATAATTACCGACCTATACTTGGCCTAAGAGTAACGGGC
Organism: Fagopyrum esculentum; assembly: GCA_033239045.1. Taxonomy (NCBI): domain Eukaryota; kingdom Viridiplantae; phylum Streptophyta; class Magnoliopsida; order Caryophyllales; family Polygonaceae; genus Fagopyrum; species Fagopyrum esculentum. The sequence continues at coordinate 110,493,303 of BSUD01000006.1, forward strand.
GGTGGCATTCTGCTCAGTTAGCTTGAGGGCGCTGAGGGTTTCTTTAGGGACTAGTCCACACTCGGTTTGTAGTGATGCTACCGGCGGAGGTAAGCTAGACCTACACCCAGTTGGATAAGGAACGGAGGCGAGAACTCTTAAGAGTTCTCGTGCCACAACTGTAAAATTGAATAAGATGAATCACCTAAATAATAGATAATAAACGGTTGGGTGCCAGCATGATGTTTGTTTATCATTTTTCTGCGTGTATTTGTGTTGTTGTTATTCTACTTATATTTGGATAGTTAGCTAACGGTTTATCCGTGTTGTAGATCTGTAGAGATAAACAGTTGTAGAGAGATTCGGGACGGATGGTCAGCCGGGTCCACGTACTCATTAGATGGGGACGGGGGAGTCTTCCATACGTCATGCATGTTATGTATCTTTATATATGTTTGTAAGGCTGTCACATGTGTACTTTCATACCATTAAAAATATTATGTTTTGGAAATTGTTTTAATTACATTTGTGCCTTGTTGTAAGATCTTAGTGAAGTTGTTGTTAAACCAAGGTCGGGACCCATTGTGAGGTCCTAACCAGTAGCTCCCCGAGTTCCAAGAACTTGGGGTGTTATAACATGGTATCAGAGCCAGGTTAACAACAATGGCACTTGAAATCTTCTGAAAAGACCGAATGTATAAAATAACTAGAACCCGAAAGGAGTCTAAAATTTTCTAAACGGATTTCTGTTTTTACACACGTGCATAGTCGGGTTGTTGTGTTAGTAGTACGTTGGACCACCATCGTCTCCGTGGATCTCTGCAACTTGGAATGATAGGTGAGTTAGTATATAGACTTATATGGATATGTTTTAGTGTAAGGTTATATATATGTGTATGTGTGGCATGTTAGTATCCTAAAGGATATCTTGTATTCTTTAGTTGTGATATCATGAAGCGATTAGCGCCTCATGATTAATCGGTAACAAATTTGAAGAGTTTTCCACACGAGATAAGGGATTCAGACCAGGATGGGGTATGATACTCTGGTGGACGTCCTGGTGACCTTATAAATCATCCGAAGAACGGGTGGGCAAAGCAGTAAAGATGTTGAGATAACTTTTACCACCAGTACAACTGGATGAGAAAGAAGTTTCTGAGTCAGCCTAGATAGAGATGAATTAGAAGAACAATGCAAGAGACAACAAGAGCGTAGAATGGAGATAATAATGGAAAAAACAAGAATCATATAGAACGGGGTACAACCAAGAATGACGGAGTAAAGGACGTTACAATCAAGGCGGACGCCGCCATATGCAAGCATAGGCTTGAGAGTGCAAGGAAGATAGGGTGTTGACTCAATTGTGAGACTTGAAGGAGTACAAAGACAAACATTGACAAATGAGTTTAAAGACGTGAAATAAATTGCATCATCATAGGGGCAGTTTAAATTACTCAAAGATGCAAGAGTTTCAAGAAATCATGACGTAAGTATCAAATACAGTAGAAGCCTGAAATTAAGACAACGGAATTCTATAAATGTGGCGTTACGACAAAACACTCGATAAAGGGAAGAATGTGGGAAGGTGATTTTTGGTGGACTAAAAAGTCCACAATAACTTCTCATTCACATAAAGATCTAAGTTACCAACATCAATGGTCATATCAGAGAACCACAAATGGACGATAAACAAAGTAAGAAGAATTGAAGACACGCTTACAAGTTATCGTGGAAGACTTAATAAACCCTTTGAAGATAGATGAATGTTAGGACTAGACTCAGAAGAGTATAGTGATTCCATAAGAGAACAAGAGAAGTGCAGACTTGGAAGGAGTTGGAGGAGTGTTAACCAAGAAATTGGAGGAGATAGATTTCACCAAGTGTATCAAACTTCAAAGAGATCGAAGAACAGTAAGTCCGGAATCTTATAGAAGGTCAACTACAGACTGGTTGGTAATATCGGAGACATAAAACGTGCGGGTCAACTAGTAGTAACTGGTTGACAGATAAGGAGGATAACCAAAGACTTATGAAAGAATTTTATAGACATCTGGAGGATCCTTCAAGAGATCAACGGCGACAAATGTGAAGTTAAATTGGTACACGTACTAGTTACCTAATAAATAACATAGAGTGAGTCGCGTCAGTCACTTTAATTAAGAACTTAAGAAGAAAGATTAGGCGAACAGGAAGGAACCCCTTATGTTATTTGAGACCAAGGGAATGGTGTAAGGGATTTACTACCTACTGGCTAGGAAAAAGGTACATATCACAACTAGTATAGACGGATTTTAAAAGGAGAACTAGAGGAGTAAGAAGTATACACTTTAGATAAAGTTCTATGTCCGCCAAGACAAATTGTGCGTATCATTTCATACAAGGAAGAATGATGATTCTCCTGTGATATATGCGGAAGAAAGCCTTGTGACTAAGAGATGCACGTAAAGAAGACTTACAATTGAGTGTAAGAGCGAAGATAGAACCCCACAAGTATAGGGAAGTTTTGACCTCGTCAGAGAGATTAGAAGTGGTGAGGAATCACGAAGCCAGTATCAAAAGGAGTAGGAAGCCGGTAACCGAGTCAATGGACTTCAACAGAGCAATATTGTAAACAACGCTAATGAAGGAACATCTGAGAATGACCTAGGGGATTCGCGAAAGAGAGTTGACCCTAAGGAAACGGAAGTGAGGGAGACAGAACGAACTAACAAAAGGGAAAGGGATTAACCAAGTAGTTGGTGCTTACCAGGAATTTTATGCCAGTAGAAGTATAAGAAGAGTGAGTACGAGATATTGAGGTAAGCCAACTGTAGACTAACCAATGTCAACGGAGGATGTACAAGTGTTGCTGGTATTGGTGAGTTATGTTCCGTTAAGAAGAGATATTCGTGACTGTGGATTGATGAATTAGCCTTACCGATGCCTTGGAGGATTTCCTCAAGTAGGTAATGACAACCTTCTTTGATTAATTAAAGGCATGAAGAGAATTGTGTTAGAGATTTCTTATTGGCTGGTTAAGATCAAACTCCGGTTGAGTCAGAGAGTTTGGATCCGTGTTATAAGAATTCCAAAATTAAACGGGAGAGGTCGTCTTACAATCATTATCTTAGTTCCTTAAGGCAAGTAAGGAAGGTACTTGGCATTTCACCCGGATAGGACTTATGGTGTAATTGAGAGGGAGAGTTCTAGGGTCAATCATTTTGGACTCACGGAAAATGTCCTCATGATTAACGGGTGACAACATAATTATCAAAGTAGCACAGCGGAAGCGTGATGGGTCCTAACCCACATAACAAGAATTCGAGAGTACAGAAAATGATGTGTCGAGTTTAAGACGGTGATAATTGGTGAAATGCATTTCGCTTGGAAGGAACGTGAAATAGGCTACGTGGAGTGATAGGAAATTTTGTAGAGGAACTGTATCACCATCTAGATAGACGAGAAAGTATGTGCATATAGAAGTATAGAAGGAGAGTGATACCCCATTATAGATACAAGTGAAGCATGCTGACCTCGTCACATGTCGGCAGACAAGTAAATTCCGAACTTAATACCTAGCAGGGTACTTTAGAATGTGTTTCTTGATGGAATGAAAAAGGAAGTAACGATGTAATAAGGGTATTGTGTAGGGCCTGCACTAACAAGCTCAAGGTGAGTAACTATCAAGTTGAATCGAAAGACAGATAAGAAAAGGAAGCTACGGGATTGTACTTACAGACCAGTACTCGTACATATAGAAAACATAATCTCAAGAGTGGAGTATAAGAAGAATTTTATCTCGGAACGGAGTCGAGTTGCGTTTTGAGTAAGAGGGATATTATAGGACACAATGCAATGTTAACAACTATTGAGTAGTGTGAGCAAATAACGGTGATGTGAGATCACCTTGTATCTAATACCGTCATTCCGGACATATTGTATGTCACTCAAGACCTTGAAAAATACGTGAGAAGCCTAAGGTGGAGCTAACAATATATTAGAGATCCATAAATATTATAATAATGCCAAGTAAATGCAGATGATGACCACTGGATTTGTGTCTCAAGTGATAGACCAGAAAAATGTAAAGGTGTTGATTCCTTACCTGAGGAATAAGATGAATGAGTCATATTAAAAGACAAGATCAAGTGGGTCGTGATACGAAAAAGCATTATGCACTTGGTAAAGTGCTGACGGAAGTCTAAGACCTTTGGCCTGAGTGTGTAGTCAAGTAATCATAACGAAAGGAAGAAAGTTGACTAGGTTATTTTTGTACGATCATCAAAGGATCTGGAAGTGAGTTGCAAAATGCGACCAGTTGAGGTTGTAAAGTGGTTTATAAGTGATTGATGGACTAGTAATCCTCACCCTATTGGAGAGTGTAACCCCAGTTTTCTAAGGATTCAGTTTGAGGGATACTTACTAGACAAAGGTTAGGACATCGGCTTAGAGGATTGGGCAATTAAGCCAGATGATACTGGTAAATATCAGGTAACCACGCTAGAATGTGGTAGGAGGCACTTGTGAGGTCTGTACATGAAAAAAATTTCAGAGTTAGTGGTTTTATGAAAAGCCGACGAGGCTACCAAGGATAATATGGATAGCATGAGACATAACCTTTCAGAGACCGTTGTGGAGATAGTTGTAATAATCTAGGGAGCGACGAGTTAAGGCTTGGCCCTATATCTGTGTTATATTATCTAACTACTTGTTTATTTCATGCTTGAGTGCTTAGTCTAGATGTGTGTTATTGGTGACCTTGATATGCGGGATACTTATATGTGGAAACAATGACTCTTGTGCGGTAACAAGTAGATACACTAGATTCGTACCTTGAGGGCTGACCTTATGACTGACGTACTTTAAGTTTCGGGGCGAAACTTATTCTAAGGGGGAATTGATGTAATACCCGGGAATATTTCTTCCGGCTATTTCAGAAACAAATCAGAACTTGACCGTTGTGACCTCTTTCCGGCGCTTAAGTTCTTTTGTATGGACTCCGACATTTCGAGTCTTCTTTTAAGTTTCGGGATGAAACTTATTTTAAGGGGGTACTGATGTAATATCCAAAATTTTTTTTTTATTCCGATTAATTCCGTAGCAAACCAGATCTCGATCCGTTAATCTTTCTATGTCTACCTAGTCGTACACACTATCTCAAAATTTTATCATTTTATGTAACCTCACTTCACATAAAATGATAGAATTTTATATCAAACCCTAATCTCTCAAACCCTAGTTTATATCATGACATGTCTTGACAAAGTCATGACGTTCTTTTGACGAGACCAAGATGAGATTTGACGAGACCATGACGAGATCATGACAAGGCCATGCATGGGCTTGGCAAGGCCATGACAAGTTTTGACAAGGCCTTGACAACATTAGCCCACTCGAATTCTTACCTTGTTTTCAGCCCACTTTCTCTCTTATTTTCAGCCCAACCTTTACCTTACCTCAGCCCATCACTGCCCTTACTTCATGCAGGCCGCACAGCTCCCCTCTCCAGCCCAGTTTGCCTCGCTTGTGTGTTGGCCCAGCGGCAGTTCGAGCCCAGCAGGAAGAAGGAGAGCAGCGACAATCACTCCCCTCTTAACTCCCTTGTAACGGCTGCTGAGTATGCTGAAGATCCTCCCCTATAACCGCCTGGAATCACGCAGCATCTTACGCCTTCTTTCCCTTCCTGCTGTAAACGAATCTGCACGCCTCTCTTCGGTTTTCTGCGCACATCCTTGCTCCCAAAAGCACCAGCGTCTCTTCTGTTTTCAACGCAGAACCCTTGCACCCAAAAGCACCAGTGATCAAGCCTCTCAAACAGAAGGAACTTCGGCCTCCTCTTCATGCGATGTACAGACTGGTGGGTCGATTGCAGCTTCACCTTGCTTCCGTAGGGACTCTCTCGATCCAGCAATCCCAACGCAGCAGCGACAACGCAGGCCATAGTTCATCCTTTGTCTCCCTCCACTTCTGAGTGACGACAGGAGCATCAACAACCAAGGGCACGGATCTGCAGCTGCTGTTTTTACCCGGGACCAACACCCCATCAAGACCCACTCGGTAACAACCCTCTGTACACCTTTCTGTTCAGGCTGTCCTTCCCCTTTGAGTTCTCTCCTTCTAACCTACTGCACAATCTTACAGGAGGTGATTTCACCTCTCTTTTGTGTTGATCTGTCGTGCAACCCTGTCGAGTTATTCGTTCTCCCATCCAGTTTTAGCAAGCTTCAACAACCTTGGTACTAGGTGAGGGTTTCTTGTCTAAGTTCAAATTCTGTAAAGGTAGTTTGGTGGTCAAGTGTAGGAAATGGACTTAAGACCTTGGACTAATAAGTAGTTGGATTAGAAGAGTGTATCAAAAATTTGTAGTATAAATCTGCTGTAAATAAATGGTGTTTTATTCAGTTTTGAAGTGAGGAACTGCCTAGCTTGTAGACCAATGTTAGAGAGTTCGGATGATGATCCACCGTTGAAATTTTAATAGGTAATAGGTGGATGTATGTAGTTTACAGTATTAAAATTTGAGAAGAAATGAACGGTCGGATTAGAAGTTATAAGCTTCCAAAGTAGGGTAGTTAAGCAGTTTTTGCAAACTTTGAAATATTGGCTAAGTATGAGAAATATAAGTGTTGTAACCAACTTTGAGAATTTTTATAAAAATGATGGATGAACAATTTTGAGAAATTCTTGCTCCTAAGAGTAGAGGGAACACCATAGATGATCTAGAGAATTGTTTCGGAATTTTTATAAGCTTTTACGAATTTTATATTTGAAACCGAAGTTGGACCTTTACGATCTTTCGGAAAATAGGAAATAAGAAAAGTGACAGTTTGTAACCAAACTAAACTTTAGGACTTAGAATATGACTTTATAGTCTCAAATAGAAGTTTAGACTTGAGTTTTGGAAATTCTGAGAGTTTCGGGACCAAGGGTAAAATAGTCATTTTACCATAAATTAGTACTGTAATTGGTTATGTCCTATTACGATCTTCTATCTTAGAAGTCTTAGACTTCTAATTACATGGGAGTGTGCTAATGCACTTATCTCCTTTGGCAGGCAACTGAGTTGCTACAGTTTACAGAGCGAGTTTGGTTTACAGAGACTCGAGATTTATAACAGGTAAGTCCTTTGGGCTTACTTAGCTAACTTCTGAATATGAGCATGAATGATGATAGTGGTGTGTGATTGAAATGTTTAGAGTTATAGGTTGTGATAAATAATTACCGACCTATACTTGGCCTAGAAGTAACGGGCGGTGGCATTCTGCTCAGTTAGCTTGAGGGCGTTGAGGGTTTCTTTAGGGACTAGTCCAAACTCGGTTTGTAGTGATGCTACCGGCGGAGGTAAGCTAGACCTACACCCAGTTGGATAAGGAACGGAGGCGAGAACTCTTAAGAGTTCTCGTGCCACAACTGTAAAATTGAATAAGATGAATCACCTAAATAATAGATAATAAACGGTTGGGTGCCAGCATGATGTTTGTTTATCATTTTTCTGCGTGTATTTGTGTTGCTGTTATTCTACTTATATTTGGATAGTTAGATAACGGTTTATCCGTGTTGTAGATCTGTAGAGATAAACAGTTGCAGAGAGATTCGGGACGGATGGTCAGCCGGGTCCACGTACTCATTAGATGGGGACGGGGGAGTCTTCCATACGTCATGCATGTTATGTATCTTTATATATGTTTGTAAGGCTGTCACATGTGTACTTTCATACCATTAAAAATATTATGTTTTGGAAATTGTTTTAATTACATTTGTGCCTTGTTGTAAGATCTTAGTGAAGTTGTTGTTAAACCAAGGTCGGGACCCATTGTGAGGTCCTAACCAGTAGCTCCCCGAGTTCCAAGAACTTGGGGTGTTACAGTACTACTAACTACAACATATCCAAAATTCAGCAGCAACGGAGGAGTATAACTTACTGAAATCTTGACCCGAAGTTGACTACTTTTCACTTCCGAAAACTCAGAAAACGCCTCAGTTGTACAAGTAAATCTTCCGGGGTTGTTAGGGATGGCTTGGAAACATAATTGGTGCTCACATCAGCAAATATATATTAAGGGTAAAGCAAAGCGAAGGACAAGGAAGGACGGTTATGGATCTTACTCGATTCCGTGTCTCGAAGGCCGAAGGACGAGGACCCAAGGGTTGGTGCTGCTTGTTGTCGATGGGCGCCTCTGCTGCAAGGAGGACACACCCCGGCGTCCAGGCCAAGGCGCTCCCGCAGTCAGGGTTCACGGCCATCCCAACGGCTAGGGCCAGACGCCTCAGCGGCCTATGTTGCGCTTGTAGTCGTACGACAGTGTGGCTGGAGTCTCCGGCTTGCTGTGTGGCTGTCTGCGAGGCTCCACTGATGGCCTAGCCGCACCGGACCCATGGAGGCTTGTTGGGCTCGAGGATGAGAAGGCGGCCTCCATAGCTGCTGTCGTCGGGGCTGTGCTATAAGGAGGAATGTTGCTACTCCATCGAAGGCGGGGATGGCTTTCCGGCTTGGCGCACAAGAACGGAGAAGACGACGATAGTCGATTTGCGTGTGCAAGAGAGTGGAGATGCGGAACGGTGTTGAGTGTTGACGACGAGGATAGGGCAGTGGTACTGGCGTCGGCTAGGGCAAACGCAAGGTAGGAGGAGTGTAAGTTATGTTTTAGGTTTAACGTGAAAGAGAGAGTAACGACTCAGGAGAGAAGAAAGAGTTCTCTCATAGGCCCAATTGACAGTCCTTGACGGGCCTAGATGGTGTTCTACAAATGGGCTGAAACAAGGGAATAAAATGTTGGCTGAAGTTGTCAAGAAGAGTGGGTTGAGGTTGTCAAAACTTGTCAACAGCTTGTCATAGCCATGCATGGTTTTGTCACGAATTTGTCATGGCCTCGTCATGACTCGTTATGGTCTTGTCTTGACTTTGTCTTGGGCTCGTCTTGATCTCGTCACTAGGACGTCATGACTTTGTCAAAGACAAGTCGTGATATACTCTAGGGTTTGGATTAAGGTTTGCTACTAATAAAATCTTATCATTTTATGTGAAGTGATATTACATAAAATGATAAAATTTTGAGATATAGTGTCCACCTACGTAGACAGCTAAGGATCAAAAGATCAAAATCCGGTTTACTACGGAATTAAACGGAATAAAAAGTCCGGATATTACACCTAGAGGCAAGAAGTACATTCTTGTTATAGTAGATGATTTCTCTCGTTTTGAAAACTCCACCTTGATTAAAATGGTTTACAGGTGTTGATGATGATAGACTTCACACAAATATAACAGTTGGATATACAAACAATGTATTGATTATATTGCTAGATATTTGGTTGGTTTGAATTCAGTGCACGTTTTATCTAAATATCAAGGGTCTTGAAGTTGGATTCAAGAACAAAGGAAGAGATCAAGGAAGTTCAAAAGGACGAAATCAAGGGTCTTGGAATCTAAGGTGCACGGAACAAGGATTCAAAATAAATTGAAGATCTTCTTTGAAGATTCTGTTACAAGAAGATCTTATCAACCAAAGATCTTGTCAACCGAAGGAAGATCTCAATCGAAGAATAGAGAATCTTTTCTAGAAGATTTTCTAAAACAAACGGCAAAAATATCTTCTCTCTCGATTCAACAGAAGACAAGAAGATCAAGGAGTAAAGGACTAGACGTGTTCATAGGGGGTTGAAGACTTGGAACGTCTACCTTAGGATCTTCATGAAAAAGAAGATTTATCTTCAAACAGTCATCTCTACAACGGCTAGAAGACCTTTCCATAGAAGAGTATAAATGAAGATGATGGTCGAAGAAGAAAGATACACAAGCTTACGCAGGAAAACATCTTTACATCCTCAAGCAACCTAATCATCTTCATTCGTTGTTTTTCTTTCTCTCATTCACACAATAGATTTATCCCGGCCCTTAGAGAGAGAAAACACTAGAACTCCATTGGAAGATCTAAATAGTGTTCTACGAGAGTGTGTGTTACTTTGTGAAGTAACTAGGCTATTATAGCTGGGTTAAGAGTTAGAGCAAGATCGTAGCATTGGCTACATTGAGAGAAGAAGGAGATTTCTTCTAGTTTGTATCTAGGACTCTTTGAAGCTGATAATAGATAGTTAGATCCTACGGATATACCTTGGGACGGAGAGTAGGCTATTTAGAGCCGAACTTCGTAAACATATCCTCGTGTTAATCTTTTCAATTCCGCACCTTATATACTTTACTGTGACTAACATTGTTTTGCAGGAGCAAGAAGTCAAGGCCCTTGAAATAGAGTTTCAAAGCCCTTGAAATCAAAGTTTCACTAGAAGCACAGATTGACATCAAGGTCATTGAAAGGAGTTTCAAGGCCTTGAGATTTGGTTTGAAAAAAATTCTCATACTCTATTCAACCCCCCTTCTAGAGTATCATTTATTTCGTTTTATATCACCTACCGGTTCTTCACGTTTCACATGGATTTCTTTTCTACGAGAAAAATCTGAAACTTTATTTGAGTTATCAAAATTGTGTATGGATTTACAAACTTTGAAAAATCTACCAATTGTTTCTATAAGAAGTGATCATGGTAGAGAATTTGATCAACTGAAGTTTGATTTGTTTTGTGCAAAATATGGCATTTCACATAATTTTTCAGCTCCTAGAACTCCTCAACAAAATGGAGTTGTGGAACGTAAGAAACACACTCTTGAGGATATGTCTAGGACAATGCTTTCAGAAAAAAATTTGCCAAAAAGTGTTTGTGTTGAAGCAGTAAACACTACAAATTATATTCTGAATAGATGTTTAATTCTCCCTATTTTGAAAAAGACTCCTTATGAACTCTTTAAAGGAAGAAAACCAAATATTTCATATTTCAATCCTTTTGGATGTACTTGTTTTGTTCATAACAATGGTAAAGATAATCTTGAGAAATTTGATGCACATAATGATGAAGCTATATTCATTGGATATGCTTCAAATAGCAAAGCTTATCATGTCTATAACAAACGTACCAAAATTGTTGAGGAAAGCATTCATATTATTTTTTTATGAAAGTAATGATGGTACTTTGAGTGAGAGTTTTGCAAATCTAACTCTAAATCAAAGAGAAGATAATAATTTGGATAAAGAGGAAGATCCTAAAGATCGAGACAAGAATATGCAGGAAAAGATTCAAGATACCGAAGAAAACCCTCAAGACCTTGAAACACACCTTCAAGACCTTGAAACAGGAAAATGTGATAACAGAACTCCGCTTCAAGGGCTTGAAACACAACTTCAAGGCCTTGAGATTGGATCAATAGGTAATATACCAACGGTACCTTAATCTAATCAAACATATGAAGCTCAACCTTTTGGATCTGTTTCATCTGTCAAAAGAAGAAAGGTTCAACACTCCTCATATAATACACAAGAGAATGTGATCTCAGATCCAAATGCCGGAGTTCAAACTAGATCTAAAGTGAACAATCTATGTGCCTTCTCCGCTTTTGTATTGATTGTCGAGCCAAAGAACTACGCTCAAGCTCTTCAAGAACCTGATTGGATCATTGCCATGCAAAATGAATTGAATGAATTTGAGAGGAACAAGGTATGGACTCTTACTTCAAGACCAAAACATCAATCAGTTATTGACACGAAATGGGTCTTTCGAAACAAATTGGATGAAAGTGGTAAATTCATACGAAATAAAGCACGACTTGTAGCACAAGGCTATAACCAAGAAGAAGGTATTGATTATGAGGAGACTTTTGCTCCAGTTGCCAGGTTAGAAGTCATACGTATGCTACTTGCATTTGCATCTTTCATGAGCATAAAACTTTTTCAAATGGATGTAAAATGTGCTTTTCTAAACGACTTCTTAGAAGAAGAAGTCTATGTTGCTCAACCTCGTGGTTTTGAAAATGATGAATTTTCATATCATGTTTTTAAACAAGATAAAGCTCTTTACTGTCTTAAGCAAGCTCATCGAGCTTGGTATGAAAGATTATCTAAATATCTTCTTGAAAATAATTTCAAAAGATGTTTGATTTATAAAACATTGTTTATCAAAACTAGAGGCAACGACATTCTAGTAGTTCAAATCTATGTTGATGATATAATATTCGGTGCTACTAATGATTCCCTCTGCAAGGAATTTTCAGATATTATGTGCAAGAAATTTGAAATGAGCTTAATAGGAGATCTAAATTTCTTTCTTGGACTTCAAGTTACACAAGCAAAGAAAGGAATTTTTCTCAATCAAAGCAAGTATACTAAAGACTTGCTTAAGAAGTACAAAATGGATCAATTTAAGGTTGCAAAGACTCCTATGAGTTCAACACTTTTGCTAGATCATGACAAGAATGGCAAAAGTGTAGTACAAAAGGAGTATCGAGGTATGATCGGTTCATTGTTGTATCTAACTACTAGTCGTCCTGACATTATGTTTAGTGTGTGCATGTGTGCAAGATTTCAAGCCGATCGTAAAGAGTCACACTTGATAGCTGTGAAAAGAATTTTTCGGTATCTCAATGGCACTAAGGATCTAGGGTTATGGTACCCACGTCAAAGCTCGTTTCATCTTGTTGGCTATTCAGATGCAGACTTTGCAGGTTATAAGGTTGATAGATAAAGTACTTCTGGATGTTGCTAATTCTAGGATCATCTCTAATTAGTTGGCACTCCAAGAAGCAAAACTCTGTTGCCCTATCCATAGCTGAAGCTTAATATATAGTTGCAGGAGACTGTTGCGCACAAATTCTTCGGATTGTTCAACAACTTCGTGACCTTGGCTTTGACTTGAAAGGTATTCCTATAAAATGTGATAACACTAGTGCTATTTCTATAACCAAAAATCTTGTGCAGCATTCAAGGACTAAGCATATTGATGTAAGACATCACTTCATAGGTGATCATGTTGAGAAAGGTGATGTTTCGATCTCTTTTATTTCAACTAACTTGCAAGTTGCAGATATCTTTACCAAGCCTCTTCCTGAGGAACAATTTAATTTTATTAGATTGGAGCTTGGTATGTTGAACAAGGAAGCATTAACGTAGGGGGAGTAAACGAGTTTAATTGTTCATACGCATGCAACCCAATTTATGTTTTCAAGGGCCTTGAAATAAAATTCAAGGGGTCTTGAAACATATTTCAAAGGGTATATTAATAAAACGGATTAATTAGAAATTCATATCCTTTACATATTGAATTATCTAATTTTTATTCTTTAAAAAGGATTTCAAAAGATTTTGTTATCAGATTCAAAGGATTTTGAAAAGTGGTTACCAAAATTTATGGAAAGAATTTTTATCATCTATGATTTTCCCAAGATCATAAAAATCTATGATTTTTCCAAGATTATAAAAATCTTTTGATCTTACGTTGATAAGACTTCCTTCCTTAAAAAACTCTTCTCTTCCCTCTTTATTTCTTCCGCTTCCTTTTCCCTTTGAAAGAACAGTGCTTTACTCTTCCGATTTTCCAAACTCTCTTCATCTTCTTCTCAAAAAATTTTCATGGCATCCAAGAGACCTTCAATGGACGAAGCAACATCATTTGTCCCCAAACGACAGAGGATAGTTCAAGTATCTTTTGATTCCGACTCGAGTTCCGGATATGGGTCAAGCTCGAGTTCATCAGATTTCTCAAGCGACGCAGATATCTTCGCTAAGACTGGGCTTCCTTTGAGTTGGTTTGCAAGTCCAACAGCAGCCAAGAAATGGCTAACGGAGTATGATGATGGCTATCAATGCATGTGCGAACCGGTTCATAACGAACTGTTCACCTGCTTCTCATTGCCGGGACTAGAAGTGCTTCAGGCAAGCTCAATCTGGATCATGTTAAACCCAAGAGAATCCTCGTACCCACGACTGACCAGGTTGTTCTACACGAACTTAACGGCAAGAAGAGAAAGAGGAGAATGGATTCTGGACTCAGTAATCAAAGATAAGAAAATCACCATTACCTTTGAAATTATAGCTGATATCTTTGGATTTCCTCTATATGACTCTTCAGCATCTTCTAACCCTGCTAGATCTATAAGATTAGCCCGAGAACAGTTTCTTCTTCCCAATGCTTTATCACCACCCACTATCACTTGTTTAACTCTGGAAGCCAGAATCATTTATGTTATTTTAGACAGATGTGTAGTACCCAGATTTGCTAACAAGGATAATATCACCAATGCTTTGCTGATTTTAGTCTACAATGTGATGAATGGATTGAAAGTAAATATGCCTGAAATAATCCTGTCTCATATGGTAAATGTCATAAATTCTCCAACCACTAGTCACCTGCCATATGGGAATCTACTTCCCATAACCTTTAGGCATTTCTCAGTTGATTTTTCTGGGGAGGATTTGCACATTGTCAATGGAGGATTGGATGAAGCCTTCTTTGAGACCATAGGAATTCAAAAGACTCAGGTAGGTTTCAGTACTGTATGGGTTTTGAAGGAGCAGCCATAATGGAATTTTTCTACAGAGCAGCGTTTGAAATTTGTCGAAAGAGCAGTGGATTCACTAAGATTTGACGTTGTAGATTTTAGAGCTTCAGTGACTGATAAAATGGATGAAACAAAAGATTTGCTGGGAATTCTTAACCAGAAAATTAACCAGTTATTTCATGTTAGTGCTTTGTCTCTTACAACTGCTAGTAGTATTAAGCCCATCCCAGAAGATGATGGACAGGCGACTACAAAAGATGTTGAAAAGGTTATGACTCAATGTCATAAGATTATTAAGGATAAACCCATTCGCCAAACATTGCCAAAAGACCCAAACATTCTGACTATCGAAGAGTTTGAGGTGGTCAAGAAATATGACAAGAATTCTGCACAAAAGGAAACAGATTTATCTCTCAAAGAACGTGAACTTACTGATGCTAAGGATCGTTGGAGGGATATGTGTTTAAGAGACTACTATGGGAAAGGAAGCTCTTCCAGATGGAACAAGGAAACTTGAAGTTCTTTGCCTGTCATGATTGTTTTCTGAAAAATTTTTGTGGTTTGTGAAAATACTTTCTTTTTGGGTTTGTAATCGGATTTAAAACTCCCATGCTTTAATTGTTTTTTCTCCCTTGTTGAAAGAAAAAGGGGGAGAAATGATGATCCGACATTTCGATATACTGCATTCTGCATTTTTAGTTTTGATTTTCATATGCATTACTAAACTAACAAATGCAGGTACGATAAAACATTTGTGTTGTCTTCCATCAAGGGGAAGATTGAAAACTCCACCTTTTTATAATTTTTTACAAGTGTTGATGATGGAAGACTTAAACACAAATGTAGTAGTTGAATATACTAAACATTGTATTGATTATATTCTCTTGATGCTTGGTTGGTTTGAATTCAGTGCAGGTCTTATCGAATGTCAAGGGCCTTGATATAGACTTCAAGGGCCTTGGAATATCACTCAAGGACACAAGGAAGATAGTGTTACAAAGGAACGATCTCAAAGGCCTTCGAGTTATACAGGTGCACGACGAAACAAGGATTCAAATGCAACGAAGATTTTCTAGGAACGAATTGCTCAACAGAAAGATTTCAGGGAAGATCTTTTCAACAAAAGATTAGAGAATCTTTTCAGAAGATTTTCTAAAAACAAAAGCGGCAAAATATCTTCTCTTTCGATTCAACAGAGGACGAGAAGATCAAGAAGCTAAGGACTCGGCGTGTTCTCAGGATCTGAAGATTTGCAACGTCTACCTTATCTCGAAACAAGAAAGTATCTTCTTGAAGAAGAATATTCATCTTCAAACGGTCATCTCTCCAACGGCTAGAAGACCTCTCCATAGAAGAGTATAAATGAAGATGATGGTCGAAGAAGAAAGGACACACAAGCATACACGGAAAACATCTCTACGTCTTCAATCAACCTATACATCTTCATTCGTTGTTTTTCTTTCTCTCATTTACGCAAGAGCTTTATCCCCTTAGAGAGAGAAAACACAAGAGGTCCATTGGAAGATCTAAATAGTGTTCAACTAGAGAGTGTGTTACTCTGCAAAGTAATTAGGCTATTATAGCTAGGTTGAGAGTTGGAGCTAGATCGTAGCATTGGCTACAGTGAGAGAAGAAGGGGATTTCTTCTAGTTTGTATCTAGGACTCTTTGAAGCTGATAATAGATAGTTAGATCCTAAGGCTATACCCTGGGACGGAGAGTAGGCTATTTAGAGCCGAACTTCGTAAATATATCCTCGTGTCAATCTTTTACATTCCGCACTATATTTTTTTATTGTGACTAACTTTGTTTTGCAGGAGCAAGTAGTCAAGGCCCTTGAACATTGTTTCAAAGACCTTGAAATCAAAGTTTCACAAAGAGCACAGATCGACATCAAGGCCCTTGAAAGGAGTTTCAAGGCCTTGAGATTTGGTTTGCGAAAAGTTCTCATACTTTATTCAATCCCCCCTTCTAGAGTATCTTTAACTTATTTATTTCACCTACCGGTTCTTCAGAAGAGTGTAAGGGGAAAGAGCTAGGATGGTTTTACCCTTCTACCACTTAAATACAAAAACCTAGCGGCTTCTCTTATGTGCAAAAACGACCTTAAACTTTACTGCGACCCTACTGCTTGATTGACGAAGGCCAACAAAAGGTCGTTGTTGTCATTGACATTGACGGAAGAGAATGGAAGGAAGAAGTATGGAAGTAAAGAGATGAGAAAAAAAAAGCAAGGAAGAACTTAAGTGAACGAATGAGATAGGACGACTAGGGTGTTTGAGAAAGAAGGCTGAAGGAAAACAAAGAAACGAAAAAGATCGGGATAGAAGTTGAAATAGGAAAGGAGATCCCGACGGTTACTAAAGATAACACATGATTTACTAACGTACTGCGACCGCGGTGGCGCAACTGTGGGGTGCACTCGCGTTATGCAAAATACACGCGATCACGTGGGCGCAGCCGCGGTGACTTACAATAACACACCGAATTAAAATTCCGGTTGTTACGTAACATATCTCTTTAACAACGTTATATCTTTACTTTTTCGTCCTATTAATATCATCTAATGCTTGTTCAATACTCTATCGTACCAATAAACAAATATTTATGGTTACATTTATATTAAAACAAAAACAAATATATATATATATATATATATATATATAGAGAGAGAGAGAGAGAGAGAGTATAGATCCTATGAGAACACCCCCTAATGTGAGAACATGAGAACAGATTCGTAATTATTGTTAGTTTTGTTACGAATGTGCCGTATCGTTTAATGTATTATTCGTAGTTATTGTTGGTTGAGTGGATTATTTATAGTTATTGTTGGATTTCTAATTAATATTATTCGTAGTTATTATTATTTTTGATATCTACTCTAAATCTCAACCCTTAAAACTCACATCCAACGGTGTACGATTGTTCTCATGTTCTCACGTTAGGGGTGTTCTCATGGGAACCACACCCTATATATATATATATATATATATATATATATATATATATATATATATATATATATATATATATATATATAACACATTATAACATATATTCTTATATTATTCAAATTTTGTACAAGGTGTGAGCAGTATACTTTTTTGGTGGGGAGATTCAATGGTCTCCGACGCATCTGGACGCGCTTTTATTAATCGAAAAGAGGGCTAAGTAGTAATCACACGGGGGATAGCCCGACCCCTTACATCAGCAAGTAAAAGATCAACTACACCCTCCGGCGGGTCACACAATACACTCAATCCAAATGGAAAGTTCAAAGCAGAAAAAGCAAGATAGTCCGCAACTCTATTCGCCTCGCGGTAGGCATGTCGAAATTGGATACTCCAATCTCTTTTGAGAAAGTTTTGGCACACAAGTACCAGACTAGCAAGAGGGTGGTGAGAGCTAATAGGGTTTCTTAGAAGTGAGACTACCAGCTCAGAATCTGTTTCCATTATAAGCGAGCGATAACTTGACTCCCAAGCCAACTTGAGCCCATGCACCATCCCCCAGAGCTCGGCTAGAGGGACGGAACATATGCCTAAGCTAATACTAAAACCTTTCAACCACCCCCCTTTGCAATTTCTTATGACCCCAGCCGCAGAGGCGAGGCTATTACAATTCTTTGCTCCATCAGTATTGATTTTGACATACTCAACAGGCGGGGGCTCCCATTTGATATAACTGATGCTCTTGTTGATATTTTGATTTCAATGAGTTCTTCTGTTCCAAACCTTCATATATTCTTCAGTTCTTCTACGAATGAAATGACTCCTCTTCCCCGTGAATAAATTGTCGTTGAATATTCTTTCATTCCTCCACTTCCATGTCCACCATATTGTAACTGCAAAAATCTCATTCCACTTGCAAATATTTTCATATTTAAACGAAGAAAGTATGTTACCTCGTATCCATGACGCGAAGGGTAGGGTGAAGAAATCTACCATGCACCGCCCGCTTGAAGGTAAGTCCATGATTTTCTCGTAGTGTCGCAATCCCAGAAGAGATGGATGTTGGACTCCACCTTGCGTATGCAGATAGGGCACTCGTCACTCACCGTGAGATGTCTACGCCTCCTTTCTTCATTGCACCATACACCTCCCTTTATGAGTTTCCAGATAAAATGCTTGATCCGCTCTTGTACACGAAGGCTCCATATCCTCTGGTAGATGTCACCTTCACTGTGTTGCAGGCTATCAGCTTCTGTTATCATTGTATATGCAGAACCTATAGTGTATATGCCATTATGTGTTCGACCCCAGCCTAGGTCATTTGTAATACAGCAGATATTGTCCTCTATGCTCGAAATACAGGAGCTAGTTATGGGTCTCATAGCAGCTAGTCTGAGTAACACTGGGTTGGGGAGATGGTTTTGTAAGCTTGTCCAGTCCCACCCGTCACTGTCGTTCCAGTTGCTCGCAACAGCTCGAGTAGCATCATCTGGGTTGATGTCGCATAAGGTGAGGCTCAACAGAGGGTTATTTTCCAGCCATGTGTCTCTCCAAAACTCTATGGTCTGACCATCCCCAAGGTTCCATCGAGCTCGCTGCGCTATAACATGATGGATTGCATTAACCATCCCCCTCTAGATGTGTGAGGCCCCCGGATGAGATCTAAAGCCACTCCTGCAATACTTACCTTGCAAAACCTTGACCCACAGACTATCTCCATTCTTCAAGTACCTCCAGCTCAGTTTGCCAATGTGGGCAAGGTTTAAGGGCCGCATACTACGTATTCCCAGTCCTCCTCTGACACGTGGGAGACATAGTTCGTTCCAGTTCAAAGTATGCATCTTCTTCTGGCTTTATGTGTGGCCCCAGATAAAGTCTCTACAGAGTTTATCAATGGCATCGCAGACAGTGACAGGTAAGGATAGCGTTGCCATGGTGTAAACCGGAATAGAGGATAGTACCGACTTGGTTAAGGTTACACGCCCCGCAAAGCTGAGTGTCTTGCACCTCCACCCATTTAGTTTCTTAGTAACCTTGTCTAGGAGTTCCGAGAAGGTTTCTTTGGATATTCTTCCTTGGAGTATGGGAACACCGAGGTAATTGCCGAGGTTTTTGGTTACCTCAATGCTACTAATTCTTTCGATACTTGATATAAGTTCAGCGGGAACCTTTGGTGACACAAAATTTTTTGATTTTTGAGTGTTAACCTTGAGTCCCGATGCTTTGCAGAACATATCCACAACATTCATGACAATCTTGAGCTGACTTGTGGAAGCTTCGGCACAGAGTGTGATATCATCCGCAAAGAAACATGTGAAAGAGGGGGTCCCCCTCTAGACAGAAATATAGGTTTCCAAACACCCCGTTCAACGGAATCCAGAATGAGATGACTTAATCTCTCTACACATAGCACAAAAAGGTAGGGGGAGATAGGGTCTCCTTGTCTGATTCCCCTTTCCGGTGTAAATAGATTCGTTAGCTCACCATTCCATATGACTTGCATTTTGGCCGTACTGATGCACTCATGAATCATATTTACCCAAGTTGTAGGGAATCCTGCGGATGATAGGGTTTCTATGATGAAATCCGATCTGACTCTATCATAAGCTTTCTCGAGATCAAGCTTAAGAAACATCCATTGTTTTCCCGTTTTCTTTCTCCTCATTGAGTGGACAATCTCCTGCATAAGAACAATGTTGTCTTGAATCAATCTTCCTGGAATGAAACTCCCCTGTGTGGGACTGACGAGCTTACCGATAACTCTTTGTAACCGTTGCACGAGAACTTTAGAGATAGTCTTGTAGCTGACGTTGCACAGGGCGATCGGTTGGAATTGGCTTATGAGCTCAGGTTTCCCAACCTTGGCTATCAATGATATAAGGGTATCATTCATACCCGGAGTCAGCTTCTGGCACTCAAAGAACCTCGCGACCTCCTCTCTTAAGGATACCCCGACAATGCTCCAATATTTCTGATAGAATATAGGTTGAAAGCCATCAATTCCGGGGGATTTGTACGCACCCATAATTTTGATAGCTTGCCACACCTCTTCCATGGAAATCGGTTTGCAAATATCAGTCCATTCCTGTCCTTCTAGATTTGGGAAGTCTACGTAATCAGGCTGAATAGGAAGGTGAATGAGATTGTCTTCAAAGCTGTAAAGGCCTTTTAAAAATCCCACTGCATGTGCCTCAAGCTTGCTCTGGTCCTCTTGCCAAATATTGTTCTCTACTTTGAGCCCGGTGACTCTATTTCGGTTTCTTCTTATGATGGTTGAGGTGTGGAAGAACGAAGTGTTGCGATCCCCAAACTCAAGCCATTGTTCCCCGAGACTTCTGAAACCAAATAATCTCTTCCTGCTCTAGAATATTGTCCACTTCCTCCTTCAAACCTTTTTCCTCAAGAATAAGTCTAGTTGTCTTGTGGTGGCTGAGCTTAGTTTGGACGTTTGTAAGCTTTTGTAAGGCTTCCTGTTTCCTGCGGAAAACATTACCAAAGACAACCCGATTCCAGTTAATAAGATAAGCTTTAAGATTGATAAGAGCTTTACTTACCTCCGGATTCATGAACCAACAAGCTTCCACTATAGGTTGGATTCGGGGTGAGTCATCCAGGCAGCTTCAAATTTGAACGGACGTCGCTCCCTCTTGCTATTAATAACAGGATCAAGGTTCAGTAGGATAGGGGAGTGGTCCGACGAGAAGCACGCAAGATGACGGACTTGTGCGTTGGGCCATCTCATACGACCGTCATGGTTCATGAATATTCTGTCTAACCGTTTCATGATCCTGCTCTTACTATCCTTACCGTTATCCCAAGTAAATCGGGACCAGTGAACCCAAGGTCGATGAGTCCATTGTTGGTGACGAGTTCATTGAAAGTATTTGAATCACTATGAAGGGCTCCAGACCCCCCCTGACGTTCATGTTGGAAACGTATACAGTTGAAATCACCACCGCATATGATAGGATCCGACGTATGAGATAGCTCTTTGTCTAGGTCCCTCCAGAAATATCTTCTACGCAAATGAGTTGGGGCGGCGTAAATAGCGAAAAAACTATAACTTCCTGAAGAGCTCAGAATTTTTGCATAGATGAACTAGCTAGTACAAGTGACAATGGATAGATTGATCTTCTCCTTATTCCATAACAGCCAAATCCCTCCTTCAAAACCCTGTGCATCAACACGAAAACTCTCCGAAAAACTCAAACGGTCACAAATTTCCTTAGCTCTGTTTCCAGAAACTCGAGGCTCAAAAACAACAAGCAGATCAATATTATGATGTTTGAAAAGATACTTAATAGCACGTCGAAACCCGTTCTTACCTGCTCCGAATACATTCCATAGGATGCAATTCATGAGGAAACTAATACAAAGGTTTAGAAGATACCAAATGGAGCAATCAGACAGGATGAGCTGATACGTCCTCAGTATCCATGCTCACCAACTCTTCACTCATCAGTTTGATGCTCGATGTATCTTTTGTATGGGCTTCCTGTATCCCGTTCACTGTTGCTTCTCCTTGGGCCAAGGTAGTACTTCCACAAACTTCTCCACCTTGATAAAGGCCATTGTTAGGTAGAGGGGGAATATGATCCGTTTCTACTTGTGCACTCACCCTGGTTTCCGTCTTTGCTTGGGCTGCTAGTGATGATCCTGTTGTGACTTTAGTTTGGGGTGTATGGATTGTTATCGGATCATCCTGGCGCTGCCGCTACAAAGTACCAGTTAAAATGTTCGTTTCATCTGCTTTTTTTGCTCTCCATGCTGCACGGCTTGCTTCGTTCTTCAACTGCTGTCTTTGCTTTTTTGAGGTATTATCTGATTTGCTTCCAGATCCTTCTTCTACAGTTGCCTGAAAATTAGGGTTGGTTAATACGTTAAAATTAGTTTTAATAATACTAGGTACGACTCCCTTTTTTTCAGCTCTTTTAAATGATGGAATGGGCTGAGATGATGTTTGCCGGTCTTCAATGTTTCCAGCTCCATTGGTGATATGAGGCCCATTAGTAGATACTTCAATTGCCACCTTCTGTTGGGCCGAATGGGTTGGGCCCATAGATCCAATATCTCTTTTATGACCGTTAGGTTGGCTTTGAATATTCAATCCTCTTAATTGAGGCAGCTTTCCTTGTCCACCCTTATTGTGTGCTCCGTTCTGAATATCTTCTTGCCCTAATTGTTTCGTTTGATGATTCTTTCCTTTCTCCGTTCTACTTCGCCTGGCAACCATCATCCAAGGTCCATAGCCCGGAGTCTCTTCTTCCGGCGCCGGTGCAATTTCCGGCGGAGCTTCTCCTTCTTTGTTTGTTACCATTGTAGGTTCAGTAGGAGTATCACCCTGCTTCTGGCTCTTTCGTCCCTCAAACTCACAATTGGACGCCAAGTGCCCATAGCGGCCACACTTATAGCAGATTGTATCCATCCCTTCATACTCTATTGGGCATCTCCTACCATTGATTATGATGGATTTTTTCAATGGTCGATTCAAATTAATTTCAACACATACTCTTACAAACTTCCCTCTGTTAAAATGTAAAGTTTTCGGATCGATTGCAACCGGGGAACCTACTCCTATAACCATATTCCAGATAACTGCCTCATGAAACCACTGCACAAGTACTCCGGTGATTCGAATCCAGATAGGAGCATATGTGATCGGGTTAGAGGGGATGAAATCTGGCGACCATTTTCTCATAATTAAGCATCTTCCAAAAACTACCCAGGGACCGCCTGTAAGGATCATTAGTAACTCATTCTCGTTTCTGAATTTTGCCAAGAAGTAGTTATTTTCAAGGTCGATAAGCTGGACATTTGTACCACACTTCCACATTTCTCTAACCTTCCTTTCCATCATTGGAAATGCCACTGGGAATCCCAGAACCTTGAAAATAATTGAGTTCTTCCATCTTGATTCGAGCTCCTGAGTAATAGCTTTGTCAAATTCGACAACAGGGTCCCCATCATCTCCATTAGGAAAGGATAGACTGATGCTCTTGCTTATCAGATCTCGTGTAATAGTATCTTCAGAGTTCTGTTTGGTTTTTGTTCCTCCAATGACTTGCAGCCAGGTTTTCATCAGTCTCCCCCCTAGATCAGTGTTGTTAGTTGTGGCTGATTCCTCCAACTGTTTCTCTGGTTGGACATTAATGTCCAATGAGATTGTCGTCGTGATTGCTTTGGTCTCTTCAGTATTTAGAAGTTTCTTGGCTTCTTCTACCCCTGCCTCGGTTATACTTGTTCGCTCCAAACGGTGTGTGCAAGCTTTAAATTTGTAACCCTAGATGTAAGCTTAAAACAAGGATGCGAACCCGCAGTGTAAGGGTCAATCGTAGTAAAAAGCAAGAAATTCCAGGGGTCGATCACAAGGACTTAGTGAAACAAAGAAGGTATAGATTTTTCAATGCCACTACTAACCACAAAAGCGATTAAAGCAATCAAAGATGATAAAAAGTCAATTAAGGAAATATACAATTCCAGGGATTAAAGCATCTAGTTGTGGTTCCAACTCAAGATCTTAAGATAAGCGGACAAAGCTGAGATTTTGCATAGGGAAGGTGTTACTAAAGTGGAATAGATCACCGGGTAAGTCTCACTACTCACTAATCCCAAATCGTAACTCCTATTACCGGGTAAGTCTCAAGGAATTAAGGAAAAGAACTATAACCTCAAACTAACACTCCAACTAAGGGAATAGAATCAACCTTTACCGGGTAAGTCTCAGGTTAACTCACAAAGATGGGATGAAAGCACACTTAAACCCCAATAAAGGATAAACCTTTATTACCTACACTTATGATCTTAGGTAAACAAACAAAGGAATCACCGGGTAAGTCTCATCCTAGGCTTGCATTGAACCGGGAAAGGTGTAATAAGAATAGGATTTGGCAAACTCTAACACTTAACTCTCAGTTTCGGATCAGGTAAGTCACCTCGGTCAAAAGAATTCCACCCCGGCCGAGATGTTCATCGACTGAGCGAGATGCTTTAGGGTTAAGGATAAAGACTCGAACTTTCAGGGTCCTATTGTGATTAAGATTATTCTATCATTGTTTTTCCCACAACCTTCAGCCAATCACCCTAGAATCACACAAGGAAATTAGCCACTCATCATCATGAAAGTAATGATCAAATATAAGGGAAGAAAGAGAATAATTGAACAAGAAAACCTTAAGAGAAAGGCTTCAATAACTGAATCAATTATCAAACAACAAGCGTTCCTTGGATCAAAATCCAACAAGACAAATCAACAATGAAGGAAATCTAAGGGAATCTTACAAAACCCTTCACAAAGCTATAAAAGCTATCAACTTCCTTCCTTCAATCTTCCTTCAACCTTCAAAAACGTTCTTCAAATCTTCCAGCTATGGGGAATGCGGCTGTTCCGGTGTGTAAGCACGTCTCCGGGTGATAGCGGATATTCAGCCGTTAGCGGATGTCGGATTTGTGGAAAATCCAACCCGTTTTATAGGAAAATTACTCTCCAAAGATAAGATATCTTAGAAAGATCTCTTCCCATAAAAAATAGGTAAAATATATGGGCTAAATTATCTTCTTCCTTCCAGGAATCCAGCCGAAAAATATAAGATCCTCTTTCCAAAAATAAAAGATCTTAGCCAAGAATAAAATATCCTTGCCGCGTCCTAGGTGTTCGCCTCGGTCAAGTCAGCTCCTCTGGATCACCTCGGTCGAGGCGACTCTGTAGTCAACCGAGGTGAATCATAACTGAATGTGAAATCTCTCAAATCTGGTCCAAAGTGAATCTCTAATCCAATTCCATGACTCCAGGATTCTTCCTTAAGCTCCTGAATGTAGCTCCAATGACTCCTTAGCTCCTTTTGCTCCTTTTTGATGCAAAACGTGCCATTTTACCTACGATTACAACGAAACTTGATATAGACCTCGATTCCCGCAAAGGTAGATGAAACGACAATATAATCACATAATATATATACAAACATGCACATTATTGAAGATAAAACGTCTAAACAGGCCCCAAAATATAGACAATAATTCATGCTATCAAAATACCCCATACTTAGCCCTTGCTTGTCCCCAAGCAAGTTCCGAATATAAAATACAAGATAGAGTGGATTATTAGTCATGAAGATCAATGAAAAAGTCTTTCAAAACATTTTAATGGTGTGCTACAATCATAGATCACTCTAAGAGGATACTTCATGGAAATCAAAATCAAAATATGCTTAAAACATTTTATAAATATAAGAAAGTTGTTCATCTTTGCATAAAATCATAGAATGCATAATAAATCATAATTATCGAGATTAATCATGTTTAATCCAATTTAAACCACTAAGTCAATCAACAGGCTCGAGGTCTCAAGGGCTTCCCAAAAGAAAAGTCAAGAAACGTGTAGGGTAGGGATGTATAGAAGGTAATGTGGTGCTAGAATCCGGGAAAAGGATATCACTTCACTTTCACTTGACTTTCAACATCATCCACCAATAAGCTTTGCTTATTTCACACTTTTCCTTTTTGTTACTTTACTTTTTGGGATGCATGGACAGAGGTGCACAATAACCGAAGCCTAGGAAATCAGCAATCATCAATTTCTTGAGATGCATCAAACCCTTGTTGCACATACCATGACCCGTTAGGAATATCGCTCAATCCGACTTTGGCTAGACACAAACATCCGGCTATGTGAATGGGGCCGAGTTACTCATCATCATGATTGACTTCCCCAAACCTATTTATTGCTTTCTAACACTTTCACTTCCAGCCAACTTCTCAACTTTTCTTTCACCTGCTTTTCACTTGCTTGCTTCCAAATTCCCGGATAGGTAAAGGGAGGCAAATATGTATATGAGGGGCTAAGCATGATCAAGAAGAAGAAGAGAAAAGAATTATTTGCCTTGGTCTTTCCAGGAAGAAAGTGCGAGAACTCATAATGTGGTGTCAACCTTCAAATTCAACATAATTTTGATAAAGACAAAGTATTAAACATGCCAAAAATTTCAAACAAAGCATTTAGCAACT
Organism: Fagopyrum esculentum; assembly: GCA_033239045.1. Lineage (NCBI taxonomy): Eukaryota > Viridiplantae > Streptophyta > Magnoliopsida > Caryophyllales > Polygonaceae > Fagopyrum > Fagopyrum esculentum. The sequence goes on from BSUD01000006.1 coordinate 110,519,594, forward strand.
TAAACATATCATAAAACCTTTCAAGCCTATATAGATTTCAAAACCAGTCAGCAAACAAAATCTTCACTGAGGTCATATCCAGAGAAGAAGCACGAAAACTTTTTCGAAAAATTCCTTTCAGTTAAAACACCTCGGTCGAGATGTTCTAAGTCAACCGAGGTGAAGCACCTCGTTTGGCCAGAATCACTTCGGTCGAGGTCATAAAAAAAAAAAATTCTTTCTAGTTTTTGATGTTTTTCCTCAATCAAATAACCTGTATGCATGCATGTAATCTCAGATAAGCAAATAGAGCATAATAAGATCATAAATATCCATCAAAGTAGCGTACAATCATCCATAGTCAAATAATACACCAAATACCCCATACTTGGGACACATTGTCCCAATGGGTCAAAATAAGTCTAGAGAAATAAAATACTCACCGGACATAGTTGAGCTGCATAATAAATAAAGAAAGAAAATCCTGCAAGCTCTCAATAATCACGATCCGGCGGTGGTGGTGGTGGCACATACGGGTGCTGAGATGGGTTGAAAGGATAGCCCATGACATGCTAAAACTGAATCTCAGCCATCACGTGCTGGTAGTGTAATCTCTCCTGCATCTCTCGGATCTCTAGGGACATGGCAGAATAGGAATCTATCATCTGATCCGTCAAATCATCAATCCGATGGTGAGCAAGTGGATCCCTCTGCCGGCATACCCTACGCCTAGCGGGACGTGCTGGTGCTGCAGCCGGCTCCTCCTTAGTCTCGTCATCATCCAAATCGATGACCGGTGCGCTAGTCCTAGCTGTATCCGTGCCCGTGTCCATAGGAACACCACCATCCTCAGCAACATCATCATCATCATCCTCAGCCTCGTCCTCCTCAGCTGGTCCCTGAGCTGCTGTAGTTGTTGCCTCTCTAGCATCCTCCATCAGTGGAATCCACGCAGTCTACCAGTAGTGTGGATCAAACACGGAGAACTGAGCTGACCATCTGATCCCCTGTGGTGTAGTCGGCTCCCATGGCATCGCCACATATGGCGTAGTAAGTCCTCGGGGAACCAATATCCTCCGAGTGATCATCTCCTGAAGTCCAAGCGGCTTGGCAGCCGCTACCATGGTACAAGCACTGAGGTCCATATCCATGTAACTCGCTATATGAGTCCCAATACCTCCACAGCAGATGTCGCCCTTTGCCTTTGCCTTGATCTTATGCAGATCCTCTACCAACATCAATCCAAAATTTGGGACTCCCCCAGTCACCATGCAGTATAAACTCAGAAGCTCGCCCTGTCTGACCTTCTAGGGCGTCTCAGTACGCGCCAGAAGAGTCTCACTGAAGATCTTATGGGCCAGTCTAAAAGCAAGATGGAATATAATCCTCTCCCTGGAATCTCCAGGTCTCCATCTGTCAGCATGCTCAACCACGTGAGTTATCTGTCCCCAAACCTCCCTAGCTACAGCTCGGGAGGGAAAATAAGCAACAGTCGGAATCGGGAAGTCAAAGATATCCCGCCAATGATCTAAGGGAACCAAGTAGTTCCGGTTCATCAACCGATACTTCACGGCCCGCGCTCGGTAGGCAAGTAGGTAAAGGAGCTGACAAACTCCAAGGTCGGCTCTAGATAGGCCGGAGCTCTAATCTCTGTGAACTGCTCCAGCCCTGATAACGTGATTTATGACATTAGTATAGGCATACAATTAGATAGTTTTTCCCATTATTCATGCACGGTTTTGGCATTAGTTCACGGCGTTTACACTCATTTCATGCATAATTCTAGAATAGACGTCTACACGAGCCTTTGTCGGTGTTGTAGGTATTTCAAGGATCTATTGGACATTAATCGATACATTCAAGGGTCAAGCCTCATGGTGGTACACATCCAAAGCTTTGAAGGAGCATAATTGGAGCAACAAAGGACACAAAGACCACTATTGGTGCAAGCAATGGAGCAACTCATGGCTAGACGATCATAGCATGCTTCTGCTGAAGAAAATCGGACCAACTGCTAGGAAAATCGGCTGATTTAGTTACCTGGGTCGATTTTCCTGCCTTTGACAGCTTAAGCCACGTGTCCCACGATCTCTTGATCCGGCCTTGCTCTTGGTGGAGAATATAAGTGGTCCTGCAAGCTGTTGTTGGGGGAGCTCCTCTCCCACATTCTCTCATTCACAGCTCATCCATTTAGAGAGAGACTTGGAGGAGAAGAAAAACTCTCAAGGATTGAAGGAAGAAGAAGAACACCAAACATAGAGTGATAGTGAGGTTTTGAGTGATTTTGAGTGATTTTTGGAGTCTCGAATTGGAGAACTATTGCAAGGATTGTTAGGAACGTTTTGAATCCTCATTTGAGAGTTTGTAAGTCTTGCTACAACTTAGATTCAGCTGAGATTTATTGATTTTACTTGCTTATCTTTCATTATCCATCTATGAGAACCATGTATGCTTGTATGATGATTTTGGATCTTGATATGCATATTATTTGCTAGTTTATTGTGATTCTGGAGTGATGGATTGATGGTTATGGCTAGGGTGATGATAGAATGGACTTATATGTTAGTTTAGGATGATTTGTATGCACGAAACCCAAACCAGGAGGAAAAATCGCCCTGATCATCAGCCAGATCGGCCGATTTAGCCAAGATCCATCCGATTTATTCTCCTGTTGCTCTTTAAATGATGAATCTGTATGTTAGGGTGTTTGGTTGTTTAAATCCTAGTGTTTATTAAGCCTAATTTAGCTTAGGATCACCTAATGCTATCAATCTAAGTGAGGAAAGAGATCTATCCGATGATTTCCGACCTTAGATACCTAAGATGATGAATACTAGGTAGTAGTGAGCCTCATAAGCCGCTATTGGATCGAGTGTGCTAGGATTATTGCTTGATACTTCCCTATTCCGAGATTTACCCGGTAAGGAGAGGGTTACCCCTTAAGTAGTATCCGGTTTTTGTAGAATTCCCTACTTTAACCCCTTGAGACCTACCCGGTAATAGGAGTTTGATGCGGGACTAGTGAAGTGAGAGACCTACCCGGTAATTGCTTCCATTAGTGAAACACTCTTCCCCAACACCGCAGCTTGTCCTTAGAATCCTTAGAACCTTGAGTTCAATGCCATAACCAGAAATCTTGACCTCTAGAATCCAATTTTCTCTCTTGATCGTATACTTGTGTTTTTTGTTACTTGTTTGTTTGCTAGCTTGAGTTGTTAGTTTATTGTCTTGCTTGATTTGTGATCCTTGCTTGATCACCACAAAAACCAACCAAAAATATCGAGATTTTCATTTCTTTGTTCCTTGATCTTTTCTTGGATTAGATCCACACTATCTATGACCATTGTTTGACTCGATTTCACCTTAGTCTTTGTGTTCGACCTCGGAATACTATCCCTACTACAAACGTCCCATACACTGCGGGTTCGCTAGGAGTTAGGATAAATATAACAAGTTTATAAATTGTAAGGCTTTTGCACATCTAATCCTAGAAGTGAACAAGTTTTTGGCGCCGTTGCCTGGGACTAGGTCTAGATTGAGTCTATTTTGTGATTGTTTATAGTGTAGATCTTTCTTGTTGCTTTTGATCTCTCTTTGGTTTGTGTCTTTGCTTTTAAGGACATTTCTTACTCTTTAGGTGTATGCGAAGATCTCGTGGAAAGGATTTAGCACCATTCGATCCCAAACCGGAGAAAACCCTTAATTCTAGATCCAAGAGCATTAAAAAGGGAAAAGAGATGGCCGGAAGAGATCTCCAAGCTGAATTGGATGAGGCTTTAGAGCAAATAAGACTAAGAGATGAGCTCTTGGAAGAAGAAAGGAGACTTGCCAATGAGAGGCAAGAAGCAACTAGGAGGGAGATTGATGAGATTAGGCAAGCCCTTGTATAAGGAGAGCTTAATCGTCAACAACCTCCACCTCCTCCACCACCACAACCGCAGCCGGCGGCGAATGTTAGGGTTGTACCCATTGCTATTGAAGAGCAACAAACTTTGGGGAGACGTATGGATCTGGCACAAAGAGCACACCGTCCGGGTGTGAACTTAGGAAATCCCGCAGCCCACAACTACGAGCTCCGCCCTCAAGTTCTACAAATGATCCGGCATAATCAATTTGGAGGGATGGAAGGAGAGTCTCCTCATCAACACTTGATGAACTATGAGATTTTGTTGGAGACTCTTAGACCGCCAAGATTGGAGAGCAACAACCATAAGCTTAGGGCTTTCTCCTTCTCTCTTAAGGACAAAGCCTTAGCTTGGTATCAATCTATTCCACAAGGGTGAGTTGGTACTTGGGAGGAGATGACAACCGAGTTTTTGACTAAGTTCTTCCCACCTTCCAAGACTACCGAGTTAAGAGGGAAGATCAATGCCGTCGTGGTGAAGGATAGAGAGAGTTTGTTCAAGTCTTGGGAGAGATTCAAAGATCTTCTCCTAGATTGTCCACACCATGGTATACCAAAAATTGAGCTATTGGAGATCTACTTCAAAGGACTTGATGAAGATAGCCAATTCAAGCTTCAATCTCTTTCCGGTGGGACTTTCATGGAGAAGCATGTGGATGATGCTTGGGAGTTTGTGGAGAAACAAGCTCTAGTGATTGAGAAATACTCCCATAGGAAGAGTGAAGGGAGAAAGGAGGGAGCATATAAGGTGAGTGAGGTCACCATGAGCAATTTCAAGCTCGACGCCATCAACAACGAGCTAAAGTCCTTGAGGGAGTTGTGTGCTACAACTTTGAAGAATCAAGCAACTCCTCAAGTGCTTCCACAAGCTAATTTGTCTTCCAAAGAGGAAGATGTGAATTACATGGGAAGGGGCAACTACAATAACTACCAACGCCCAAGGAACTTCAACAACAACCGGCAATTCAACAATTACCGGCCCAACCACAACCATCCCGGGTTTTCCTATTCTAACCCGGATGGAGCCTTGAACCCTCCCGCTTCCACAAGCACAACTTTACCACCAAAAGCTTCACAAGAACCTCCACCCGGATTTACTCGACCTCCAAAAGATAGAACCGAAATGATGTTTGAGCAATTGCTTGGAAGGTTGAGTGGACTTGAGAGCACGGTGACTTCAATTTCTAAAGCTCAAAAAGTGTTGGAAGCACAAGTGTTCCAAAAAGCGGGTGAAGCACATAGAGATCCGGGGAAGCTTCCCGGAAGAACCAAAGATAACCTAAGAGGCCAAGTGTTGGCTATTACAACAAGGAGTGGGTTAAGTATGAAGGATCCCTTACCTAAGGGAAATGACAAAGGGAAGCAAGTGGTAAATGAAGAAGGGCCATTGCAAGAAGATGGAGGCAAGAGCAAGGATGTCGAGCCAACATATGTGGCACCGCCTCCATACAAACCACCACTACCGTTCCCACAATCACGAGCAAGAGCTCGCTTGGACAATCACTTTGGTAAATTCCTTGAACTTATGTCTAAATTGCATATTAATATTCCGTTCATGGATGCTATCTTAGGTATGCCGGCATATGGCAAGTTCTTGAAGGAAATGCTCTCCAACAAAAGGAAGTTGGAGGAGTATGGGGAGATAAGAATGACAAAGAGATCCTCAGAGTTGATTCAAACGATGAAGGAGGAGATGCCTCCTAAGCTAAGGGATCCGGAATCCTTTTGTGTGCCAATCGGAGTAGGAGAAGTGAAGTACGACGCCCTATGTGATCTTGGGGCAAGTGTAAGCATCATCCCGCTTGCACTTTGCAACAAGGTTGGGCTAGGAGAGCCAAAGCCGGTCAAGATGACCCTTTACATGGCGGACCGCTCAATCACTCATCCGGTTGGAATCTTGGAAGACATTCCGGTGCAACTAGGGAAGTTCTATGTGCCCATAGACTTCGTTGTTTTGGACATCCCGGCGGACTATCCGGTTCCTATCATCTTGGGGAGACCTTTCCTAGCTACTTCCGGATGTCTAGTAGATTGCAAGAATGGGACCCTCTCCTTCAACATTGGAGAAGAGAACATCAAGTTCAAGCTGTCCACAATGATGAAAGGGCCAACCCTTGATGAAGATGAATTCAACATAGTTGAAGAAGAGGAGTCTAGAGAGGTTGTGAGCTCAATCTTGCTCAAGGATCCACTTGAGAGGGTTCTTAGCTCAAGCTTGATGGAGGAAGGACTTGAGGAGAGTAGCAATGAAGTAATCAAGGCCTTGAATGTATTAGACGAGCTACCAAGTGTTGGATTTGAAGTGCTAGAAGAAGAGAAAAGTAAGCAGAAAAATCGGACTGTAAGGACCAGATCGGCCGATTTTTTGCCTTGTGCTGAAGCTTCGTCCAGTTCTGCAAAAACAGAAACTCAGATCGACCTACCCTCAGGAAAATCGGCCGATTTTTCTGACTGGGCCGATTTTCCTGAGTCTTTTCAGCATCAACCACTTGATTGTGAGCAATCATCAAGGGACCTCAAGGAGGCTTCCATGGCTTTGCAATCATCTCAACCTACATTGTATGGATCGTCTCCAACCGAAAAAGGTCCTCCTCAACTTGATCTTAAACCTCTTCCTTCTCATTTAAAGTATGCTTTCCTTGGTTCAAATTCTACTTATCCGGTGATTGTGAATGCATCTTTGAATGATGATGAGCTTAATAGATTGTTAAACGAATTGAAACTACATAGAAAGGCAATAGGATACACCATTGATGACCTTGTTGGCATTAAGCCCTCTTTGTGCATGCATAAGATAATGATGGAAGATAACCATAAACCCTCTATTGAACATCAAAGAAGATTGAATCCTATAATGAAAGAGGTAGTCAAAAAGAAGATCATTAAGTTGCTAGATGCGGGAATTATCTACCCTATCTCGGATAGTAAGTGGGTTAGTCCCGTTCATGTAGTTCCTAAGAAGGGTGGGATGACCGTAGTAACCAATGAGAACAATGAACTAATCCCGACTAGGACGTGTATTGACTATAGGAAATTAAACATGGCCTCTAGGAAAGATCACTTCCCTCTCCCTTTTATTGACCAAATGCTAGAAAGGTTAGCTCAACATTCTCATTTTTGCTATTTAGATGGCTATAGTGGATTTTTCCAAATCCCCATCCACCCCGATGACCAAGAGAAAACCACATTTACATGTCCAGGGGGAACTTTTGCATATAGGAGAATGCCATTTGGGTTGTGTAATGCACCCGCCACCTTCCAAAGGTGTATGATGGCTATCTTTTCGGAATACATTGAAAACATCATGGAAGTGTTTATGGATGATTTTTCTGTTTATGGTTCTTCCTTTGATAATTGCTTGGCTAACTTGTCATTAGTATTGAAAAGATGTGAGGAAACAAACCTTGTCTTAAATTGGGAAAAATGCCACTTCATGGTAAGTGAAGGTATTGTGTTGGGACACTTGGTGTCTAACCGTGGCATTGAGGTTGATAGGGCCAAGATTGAAACGATAGAGAAGTTGCCACCACCTACCTCGGTGAAAGGGGTAAGGAGTTTCCTAGGGCATGCCGGTTTTTACCGGAGGTTTATTCAAGACTTCTCTAAAATTTATAAGCCACTTACTAACCTACTAATGAAGGATGTTGAATTTGTTTTCTCCAAAGATTGCCTTGAGGCTTTTTGTAGGTTGAAGAACGCTTTGATCTCCGCACCTATCATGCAACCTCCGGATTGGAGCCTACCGTTTGAGATCATGTGTGATGCAAGCGATGTAGCCGTTGGGGCTGTTTTGGGGCAAAGGAAAGATGGGCGCACTCATGCCATTTATTATGCTAGCAAGACGCTAGATGATGCCCAACTCAATTATGCTACCACCGAGAAAGAGTTGCTAGCTGTGGTGTATGCTTTTGAGAAGTTCCGCTCATATCTTGTTGGAGCGAAGGTCATAGTGTATACGGATCATGCTGCGATCCGCTATCTCCTTACCAAGAAGGATGCAAAGCCTAGGTTGATTCGGTGGATCCTTCTTCTTCAAGAGTTTGATTTGGAAATCCGGGACAAGAAGGGATCCGAGAACTCCGTGGCGGATCACCTTAGTAGACTCCCACCATTAGAGCTTGAGAGAGATGACATCCCAATTGATGATTCATTCCGGGATGAGCAATTGCAAATGGTGGAAGAATGCTTGTTCCAAGTATCTAGAGGAAGTGAGCCATGGTTTTCCGACATTGTGAACTACTTAGTGTGTGAGGAAGTGCCTCCCGGTTTGACATATGCCCAAAGGAAGAAGTTCTTTAAGGATGTGAGGCACTACTATTGGAGTGAACCACTTTTGTTCAAGAGAGGGCCGGATGGAATGTTTAGAAGATGCATACCGGAGGATGAGGTGGAGAGTGTGATCCGCCATTGTCATTCCTTGCCATGTGGAGGGCATGCTAGCTCACACAAGACATGTACTAAAGTGTTGCAATCGGGTTTCTTTTGGCCAAGTTTGTTCAAGGATGTGCAAGGTTTTGTGGTAGCTTGTGATGCTTGCCAAAGGACGGGCAACATCTCAAGGAGATACAAGAGGTAGAGATATTTGATGTGTGGGGTGTGGACTTCATGGGACCATTCCCTTCTTCATGTGGCAACCTCTACATCCTATTGGCGGTAGATTATGTTTCAAGATGGGTGGAGGCAGTCGCCTCTCCCACAAATGATGCCAAGGTGGTGGTGCGGTTCTTCAACCGAGTGATCTTCCCTAGGTTTGGAACACCAAGGGTGATCATAAGTGATGGAGGGAAGCACTTCACTAATAGAATATTTGGGGCAATTTTGGCTAAGTATGGGGTGACTCATAAGGTGGCAACACCTTACCATCCCCAAACTAGTGGCCAAGTAGAGATCTCCAACCGGGAGATAAAAGGGATACTTGAGAAGACGGTCTCTAGGACGAGAAAAGATCGGGCTATGAAGCTCGATGATGCTTTGTGGGCTTATAGGACCGCTTTCAAGACACCAATTGGCACCACTCCCTACAAGCTAGTCTATGGCAAGTCTTGCCATCTTCCGGTAGAAATGGAGCATAGAGCATATTGGGCTATAAGGTGGTTGAATTTTGATTTCAAGGAGGCCGGAGAGAAGAGGTTGCTAGACATGAACGCCCTTGAGGAGATCCGGTTGGATGCTTATGAGAATGCCCGGATCTACAAGAAAAGGACCAAGCGTTGGCATGACAAGCGCCTCATCCCAAAGGAGTTGAATGAGGGTGACTTAGTGCTTCTCTTCAACTCAAGACTGTGGCTTTTCCCCGGAAAGCTCAAATCAAGATGGACGGGTCCCTATGTTGTGAAGAAGGTCTTTCCTCATGGAGCGGTAGAGATAGGAGGAGATCATTGTGGTAACTTCAAGGTGAATGGGCATCGTTTGAAGAAGTACATCCCGGAAGCCCCGGTGGAAGTGATTGCCCCACTTCACCTTGATTAAAACGCTCCTGAAATTGGTCAAGCTAATGACCTTAAAGAAGCGCTTAATGGGAGGCAACCCATTGGTACATATTTTTCCCTTTCTTTTTCTTGCTTTTGTTTGATCTTACTCTTGGTGTGCCTTGTTTTTCTTTTTTGTTTTTGATTGCTAGGTCTTGTTGATTGTCGTGTGTGATGAGATATTGGAGTTCATGTGAAAACCTCATGGAACTGTTGAAGGTAAAAGATCCAAGCACATGGACGAGGAGGAAATCACCCAGAAAAATCGGCTTGTTCTTCAGCCAGATCGGCCGATTTTCCTGGGCAACAGGGGCGATTTTTCCTTCTGTAAAGGAAAGTGATGATCTTCAATCAAGCATGGGTGGAGCGGACATGGAACTTGGACGGCTTGCGGTGCCAAGCGCGGGTTCCAACACCTTAATGAACATCAAGAGCTCTCTACCATCCTTGATCGATCATCCACCATCATCATTCGACGTGAACCGAAATACCAAAGCATCACCAATTTTACATTGTGAGGACTCTCTTTCACTTCTTTATTTAGTTTACACATTAGGGACAATGTGTTTCTAAGTATGGGGTGGGGTTTTCATGATCACTGGCATGATTAGCATCTAGGATAGTTTAATATTGTCACATGTTTCACTATGTCTTGCATTGTACATACATATTTCGAAAAAAAAAATTCAGAAAATTTTAAAAAAATTTAGTGCTTCTAAGCTTGGGAATGACCCTTATGATGAAATTGTCTTGTGAATTGGCTATGGATGGCCTTATGTGTTGAATAGATGAATGCATATGTGGACTTGAAGTACTTATCTTGAATCCCATGAATGATTTGTGATCATGAATGTTTGCCTTGATTGAATTGAGTATTGAAAGTCGAAATTGCATGCTAGTTCTTGCACATCATTTAGGAATGAATGAGGCAATTCATCTTTCTCTACTTCTCATCTTGATCATGTTGTTTGAGCACCTCAATTGATGAAAAATTTGACCTCTTTTGACACATCCGGGAATAGGAGCATGATAGTGTGTTGATGTGTGTGAAAAGCAAGTATGGGGTGAATTTGTTGATGAAAGAATGTTGTGAATGAAATGCTGAAATTGTTGTGAAAGTGTAGTCAAAAATATAGGTTTGGGGACGTTGGTTTAAATGACAAGTAACTCGGCACACTTCACATAATCGGGTGTTGGTGCCTTGCCAAAGTCAAATAAACCGATAGTCCTAACGAGCTTTGGTATGTGTGCCCGGTGTGGATGCACCTCGAAAAATTAAAAAAAAAACCCGAGGACGGCTAATCACCAAGGTTTCGGCTTTTGTACACCAATGCCATTGTCTCAAAAATAAGTGAAAAAGAAAAGAAAACAAAGAAAAGATAGAGAAAATTATACGCTTGTTGGGAAGTTGAGCAAAAACGAGATTGTGGAGTTAGTTCCTTTCCCGGATTAGCATCACATGACCTAGAAATTCCAACCTAATCACAACATTTCTTAGCCTTTACTTCTCTAAGTCCTTGTGACCTAATTTCATGTGTGTAAGACTTAGTGATCTAGATTGGATATACTCATGATCATCTTGACTTCTTCATTTTCACCTCACATGCATGCTTTCTAGTTAAGTATAATTGTCTTTCCATGCCATCATTCATTTGATGCATGATTGATTGTCCTTTGCCATGAAACATGACTATGAAGGTGATCCAATGTTAGAAGCACAATTCCAAAAAGATTTTGTTGTTTTTCTGCATGCATAAATCATGTCATCTCTTAGTCTATAGTTGGATCTTGCTCGGGGACGAGCAAATCTTAAGTATGGGGTATTTTGATAACGTGATTTATGACGTTAGTATAGGCATACAATTAGATAGTTTTTCTCATTATTCATGCACGGTTTTGGCATTAGTTCACGGCGTTTACACTCATTTCATGCATTATTCTAGAATAGACGTCTACACGAGCCTTTGTCGGTGTTGTAGGTATTTCGGTGATCTATTGAACATTAATCGATACATTCGAGGGTCAAGCCTCATGGTGGTACACATCCAAAGCTTTGAAGGAGCATAATTGGAGCAACAAAGGACACAAAGACCACTATTGGTGCAAGCAATGGAGCAACTCATGGCTAGATGATCATAGCATGCTTCTGCTGAAGAAAATCGGACCAACTGCCAGGAAAATCGGCCGATTTAGTTCACTGGGTCGATTTTCCTGTCTTTGACAGCTTAAGCCACGTGTCCCACGATCTCTTGATCCGGCCTTGCTCTTGGTGAAGAATATAAGTGGTCCTGCAAGTTGTTGCTGGGGGAGCTCCTCTCCCACATTCTCTCATTCACAGCTCATCCATTTAGAGAGAGACTTGGAGGAGAAGAAAAACTCTCAAGGATTGAAGGAAGAAGAAGAACACCAAACATAGAGTGATAGTGAGGTTTTGAGTGATTTTGAGTGATTTTTGGAGTCTCGGATTGGAGAACTATTGCAAGGATTGTTAGGAACGTTTTGAATCCTCATTTGAGAGTTTGTAAGTCTTGCTACAACTTAGATTCAGCTGAGATTTATTGATTTTACTTGCTTATCTTTCATTATCCATCTATGAGAACCATGTATGCTTGTATGATGATTTTGGATCTTGATATGCATATTATTGGCTAGTTTATTGTGATTCTGGAGTGATGGATTGATGGTTATGGCTAGGGTGATGATAGAATGGACTTATATGTTAGTTTAGGATGATTTGTATGCACGAAACCCAAACCAGGAGGAAAAATCGCCCTGATCATCAGCCAGATCGGCCGATTTAGCCAAGATCCATCCGATTTATTCTCCTGTTGCTCTTTAAATGATGAATCTGTATGTTAGGGTGTTTGGTTGTTTAAATCCTAGTGTTTATTAAGCCTAATTTAGCTTAGGATCACCTAATGCTATCAATCTAAATAAGGAAAGAGATCTACCCGATGATTTCCGACCTTAGATACCTAAGATGATGAATACTAGGTAGTAGTGAGCCTCATAAGCCGCTATAGGATCGAGTGTGCTAGGATTATTCCTTGATACTTCCCTATTCCGAGACTTACCCGGTAAGGAGAGGGTTACCCCTTAAGTAGTATCCGGTTTGTTTAGAATTCCCTACTTTAACCCCTTGAGACCTACCCGGTAATAGGAGTTTGATGCGGGACTGGTGAAGTGAGAGACCTACCCGGTAATTGCTTCCATTAGTGAAACACTCTTCCCCAACACCGCAGCTTGTCCTTAGAATCCTTAGAACCTTGAGTCCAATGCCATAACCGGAAATCTTGACCTCTAGAATCCACTTTTCTCTCTTGATCATATACTTGTGTTTTGTGTTACTTGTTTGTTTTCTAGCTTGAGTTGTTAGTTTATTGTCTTGCTTGATTTGTGATCCTTGATTGATCACCACAAAAACCAACCAAAAATATCGAGATTTTCATTTGTTTGTTTCTTGATCTTTTCTTGGATTAGATCCACACTATCTATGACCATTGTTTGACTCGATTTCACCTTAGTCTTTGTGTTCGACCTCGGAATACTATCCCTACTACAAACGTCCCGTACACTGCGGGTTCGCTAGGAGTTAGGATAAATATAACGAGTTTATAAATTGTAAGGCTTTTGCACATCTAATCCTAGAAGTGAACAAGCCCCACAGCAGAAATTATACGCCTCAAATCATCATCAACGTGGAGGCAGTCAAAAGCTGAAATGTCCAGGAAGCGGGGTGCAATCACTGGACGGGCCGCTATGCGGTCATAATCGACCTGGTGTCTTTCGTGGATCACCGGTCTCGTACGGCGGGATGAAGAAGAAGGAGAAGGAGAAGATCTGTCCCTCGGGACCAACTGCCTGTCAGAACTCATAAGTTCTGTAACCTGTCATACCACCTCGGTTGCCTTGACAACTCTGTAGAACACCTCGGACGAGGCACAGGTCGACTTGACCGAGGCGAAAAACTGCTCGATCGATTCCCTCAAAAATCCAGTTCTTTTCCCCCAAAATCACTACCAAGGGTTCCTATGGGGTACTTAATCTTTTTCTCAACAAATGCAGGGGCAACTAAAGCCCAAATCGAAAGGAAACAGTGGAAAAGAGGAGGGTTAGGGTTTTTTTCGATTTTTACCCCGATTTGGTCGATTCGGTTCGTACTTTCTGCAGATTGGTGCTTGCAATGCGATCCTCTACCCTTTCTTCTCAGTTTGGAAGCAAGAGTCGTCGAAAATGAGCGAAGAACGGAGGAGCGAGGTGGAAAATGCGCCACGGTCGAGAAGAGGGTAAAGAGAAGAGAGAGAAATCTTCAGCCCCTTTTATACCCTTTTTTGGAACTTCTGTCACCTTGGTCGAGATGGTCTCGACTGGACCGAGGTGTACGGACCGAGGTGAATCTTCAGAAACCCTAATCGCCTTGGTTGCTCAAGAATCATCTCGGTCAAGGTTCTGTGACAGCAACCGAGATGTATCTCAGTCAAACTCCGTCTTCTCAAATTCTCGAACTTTTGTCCTTCCAGTTGTGCTCTTGGGTTGTATTTCTTCCTTAGATGTCACCTGTTGTCTGTCTAGGACGCCAAAACAAAACAAAGCAAAGCAAAAGAAAACTATCTAAAGCTAGACTAGAAAAAGGGAAAAGAAAGCAATACCTTGGGTTGCCTCCCAAGAAGCGCTTGTTTTAAGGTCGCTAGCTGGACCGTACGGCATCTCTATGCGTGATGGGAGGTGTCCTCACCCCATACTTCATCTTCATCATGGGGTGAGATAAGTAAGTCTATCAAACGCTCCAACAAGTGCAAGTGCTCATCGGGGAATGAATCGTCTATGGGTGGGTCGTCCTTCTCGCGTGAAGATGGAGGTAGCCGGCTGAGGTGATCCGCAACAGAATTTTCGGATCCCTTCTTATCGCGGATCTCTAGGTCAAACTCTTGAAGCAAGAGAATCCATCGAATAAGGTGTGGCTTGGCATCTTTCTTAGCAAGCAAGTAACGAATGGCTGCATGGTCGGTGTAGACAATGACTTTCGCTCCTACTAAGTAAGAACGAAACTTCTCGAAAGCATATACAACCGCCAATAGCTCCTTCTCGGTGGTAGCGTAGTTACGCTGGGCTTCATCTAGCGTCTTCCTAGCATAGTAAATGGCGGTGGTCCGGCCATCCTTCTTTTGTCCAAGCACCGCTCCTACTGCTACATCACTAGCATCACACATGATCTCAAAGGGCAAGGTCCAATCCGGAGGTTGGATAATGGGAGCGGAGATCAACGCTTCCTTAATCCTGTAAAATGCATCAAGACACTCCTGCGAAAACTAAAAAACAACATCTTTATTCAAGAGGTTAGTTAGAGGTTTAGAAATCTTCGAGAAGTCTGTTACGCTTAGGATGTGTGCACGCAAAAGCTTTAAATTTATAACTCGTTATAAATTTTACAGGATGTGTGCACGCAAAAGCCTTCATTAACCATAAAATGACACTTCTCCCAATTCAAGACAAGAATAGTGTCTTCACATCTTTGTAGCACTAGAGAAAGGTTAGATAGGCAATCATCAAAAGAGGAACCATATACTAAAAAATCCATCCATAAATACCTCCATGATCTCCTCTATATACTCGGAAAAGATCGCCATCATGCATCGCTGGAAGGTAGCGGGTGCATTGCATAATCCAAATGGCATCCTCCTATAAGCGAATGTCCCCCATGGACAAGTGAAAGTGGTCTTCTCTTGATCATCCGGATGGATAGGAATCTGGAAGAAACCACTATAGTCGTCTAAATAGCAGAAGTGTGAATGCTGGGCCAACCGTTCGAGCATTTAATCAATGAAGGGAAGTGGAAAGTGGTCATTCCGAGTGGCCACGTTCAGCTTCCTATAGTCGATGCAAACCCTCCAGCCCGTGACGGTCCTGGTTGGGATTAACTCGTTGTTCTTATTCGTCACAACGGTCATCCCTCCTTTCTTCGGAACTACATGTACGGGGCTAACCCATTTGTTGTCCGAGATAGGATATATGATACTTGCATCCAACAACTTAAGAATTTCTTTCTTCACAACCTCTTTCATGATCGGATTTAACCGTCTTTGAGGTTCCCGTGAAGTCTTATGATCGTCCTCTATTAGAATTCTATGCATGTAGAAAGAAGGCTTAATGCCAATAAGATCATCTATAGTATAACCCAAAGCCTTTTGATGCTTTCTCAGGACATGCATTAGTTTAGACAATTCAGATTCGGAGAGGGAAGCACTAACAATAACGGGATAAGTAGAATCCGGTCCAAGAAAGACATACCTTAAGTGATTTGGGAGTTGTTTAAGCTCCACACCTGGGGGTGCTTTTTGAGGGGGATCCTTGCTTCCTCCTTCCATTGGAGTAGATTGAAGAACTGGACTTTCAGAAGTCTCAGTTGACATCATCTCGCTTTCGACCTCGGTCGAGGTCCAGAGAGGTTGACCGAGATGTTCTTCAGTCACCTCGCTCGGTCCAGAAAGTGCCTCGGTCGAGGTACTGCAACTGGAACCGAAACTGGAGATCTTCTTCTCTTGGATTAGTTTTTCAGTTTTAGCTCCTGGATCTTCTTCCAGTGCCTTTAAGCTCCGTATATCTGCATCACAAGAAGCATCTATACCTTCCTCCATTAAACTAAAACTAATAACTTTTTCAAGTGGATCGTTAATAAGGATAGAGCTCACCAATTCTCTTGATTCTTCTTCATCATAGATGTTGAAGATATCATCTCCTAGCTGCTCTCCCTTCATAGCCGCAAGTAATGCGAATTCCACTTCATCTCCGCCAATATTGAACTTCAGCTTGGCCTTCTTACAATCCACATTGCAACCCGGAGTTGCTAGAAACGGCCTCCCGAGAATGATAGGAACAGGATAATCCGCGGGAATATCAAGCACAACAAAGTCTATAGGTAAATCGAAGTTACCTAACTTAACCGGAACGTCTTCCAAAATGCCCACGGGATGGGTAATGGAGCGGTCCGCCATGTATAACCGTATCTTAACCGGCTTGGGCTCTCCAAATCCGATCTTAACACATAGCTCCAGCGGAATGATGCTCACGCTGGCTCCTAGATCACATAAGGCTTCACAAGTGACATCCCCAACTTGAATGGGAATGAAAAATGAGCCGGGATCTCTTAACTTGGGTGGCATCTTCTCCTTCATGATTTGAATAAGCTCCGAGGATTTAGATGTCATCCTTACTTCACCAAAGTCTTCCAGCTTCCTCTTCCTTGATAGAATCTCTTTCAAGAACTTCCCATAGGCGGGCATCCCTAGAATAGCATCAAGGAAAGGAATATTAATGTGTAGTTTATTCATCAAGTCAAGGAACTTACCAAAATGCTTGTCTAGATGTGCTTTGGCCCATGACTGGGGGAATGGAAGTGGTGGTTTATATGCGGGAGGTGGAATATAAACTTCAGTTTTCTCCTCCGCTTTCTGTGGCTCCACCTCGGTTGGCATCTCGGCCAAAGTGTTCTTCGATTGCACCTGGACCGAGGTGGCCTTCGTCTGTACTGGCATCGACCGAGGCACTGGATCTGCAGTCTTCAGTCCACTCCTCGTCGTTATGGCCATAATCTGGCTCTTAGGGTTGCTTTCCGTTTTTGCTGGAAGCTTCCTTGGATCTCTTGGCGCTTCATTCGCCTTGTTAAAGAATTGTTGTTCTAAGGTTTTTGTGCCTTCGAAAATGAAGTCATGGATGTCTCCATAGAGCTTAGCTTGATTAAGATGGCCTCCAGCACTGCGTCTTTCTTTTCCGGATGGGACGAACTTGATCCTTGCTCCTGGATCTTTAATGGAGTAGAAGAAGAAGAGGAAGAGAGGAAAGGATTAGAAGAATCATTCGAATTGGAGTTAGAATGATTGTTACCCGAATTTTGGTTGTTTGCCCTCCAACTATTGCTGTTAGATCCTCTATTGTTGTTGTAGTTGTTGTTCCGGGAACCGTTGTTGTTGTTACGGTATCCATTGTTGTTCCTTGATCCTTGATCTTCCTTCTTGGTTTGAGCAACTAAGAGTTCCTTCAATTGTTTCACGTCATTCTTCAAAGACGTGAGTTGATTGTTGTTAGGCGGAGCATCTTGAAAGTTGACTCTTTTAACTCCACCTTCAGCTCCTTGGTAGGAGTATTTCTCCATGTGCAAAGCTTGCTTCTCTATGAACTCCCAAGCTTCGTCAATTGGCATGTCCATGAACGTGCCAGCAGATAGTAGTTGAAGGTTGAACTGGGTGCTTTCGTCCAGTCCCTTGAAGTATATCTCCAACAACTCTATCTTTGGAATCCGATGATGTGGGCAATCCAAAAGAATATCTTTAAATCTCTCCCATGACTTGGACAAGCTCTCCTTGTCCTTCATGATGAATGCATTAATCTTCCCTCTCATTTCAGCGGTTTTAGAGGGGGGAAAGAATTTAGTCAAGAATTCCGTCGTCATTTCCTCCTAAGTACTAATTTTTCCTGGAGGAAGAGATTGATACCAAGTAAGAGCTCTATCTTTCAAAGAGAAGTAGAAAGGCCTTAGCTTGTAGTTGTTGTTTTCCAGCCTTTAAGGTCTCAAGGTCTCCATCAAGATCTCATAGTTTTGTAGATGTTGATGTGGAGATTCCCTCTCTAGCCCTCCAAACTGGCATTGGCGAATCATGGAAAGAACTTGCGGTCGAAGCTCATAATCATGGTCCGCTGGATCACCTAGGTCGACTCCTGGACGCCTCAGTTGTTGATTAGGGTCCATCCTCTGCCCTAGGGTTTGTGGAATACCTGCAAAAAGAACATCTCGGAATGGCATCCGAGGTGGAAGTATCTCGGCCGGGGGGACAGGTACTGGATTCTGCCTCGGTCGAGGGTCTAGAGCAGGGTCTTGCCTCGGTCGAGGATCTGAGTTCGGTCGAGGTAGATATTGGTCTCGTAAAGCTGTCATATCTGCTTCGATCGCTTCAGTCCTTGCGCGAGTTTCTTCCCTCTCCAGTCTCAGTTCTTCCTTGCTGAGGCGTAGATGTTCTAACGCCTCTTTCAATTCTGCCTCAAGATCGCGATTGTCTTGGTCGGCCATCTTCGCTTCTTTCAAGCGTCTTTTGTATGTCTTTTCTGGTTCGGGATCGTAAGGAACGATTTCCTTTCCAGCGCGGGTTCTTCGCATAAACCTAAAAAGAACCTGCGAAAGTCACTCAAGTTCACTCCAAACGGTGTGTGCAAGCTTTAAATTTATAACCCTAGATGTAAGCTTAAAACAAGGATGCGAACCCGCAGTGTATGGGTCAATCGTAGTAAAAAGCAAGAAATTCCAGGGGTCGATCACAGGGACTTAGTGAAACAAAGCAGGTATAGATTTGTCAATGCCACTACTAACCACAAAAGCGATTAAAGCAATCAAAGATGATAAAAAGTCAATTAAGGAAATATGTAATCATAGGGATTAAAGCATCTAGTTGTGGTTCCAACTCAAGATCTCAAGATAAGCGGACAAAGCTGAGATTTTCCATAGGGAAGGTGTTACTAAAGTGGAATAGATCACCGGGTAAGTCTCACTACTCACTAATCCCAAACCGTAACTCCTATTACCGGGTAAGTCTCAAGGATTTAAGGAAAAGAACTATAACCTCAAACTAACACTCCAACTAAGGGAATATAATCAACCTTTATCGGGTAAGTCTCAGGTTAATTAACAAAGATGGGATGAAAGCACACTCAAACCCCAATAAAGGATAAACCTTTATTACCTACACTTATGATCTTAGGTAAACAAACAAAGGAATCACCGGGTAAGTCTCATCCTAGGCTTGCATTGAACCAGGAAAGGTGTAATAAGAATAGGATTTGGCAAACTCTAACACTTAACTCTCAGTTTCGGATCAGGTAAGTCACCTCGGTCAGAAGAATTCCACCCCGGCCGAGATGTTCATCGACTGAGCGAGATGCTTTAGGGTTAAGGATAAAGACTCGAACTTTCAGGGTCCTATTGTGATTAAGATTATTCTATCATTGTTTTTCCCACAACCTTCAGCCAATCACCCTAGAATCACACAAGGAAATTAGTCACTCATCATCATGAAAGTAATGATCAAATATAAGGGAAGAAAGAGAATAATTGAACAAGAAAACCTTAAGAGAAAGGCTTCAATAACTGAATCAATTATCAAACAACAAGCGTTCCTTGGATCAAAATCCAATAAGAGAAATCAACAATGAAGAAAATCTAAGGGAATCTTACAAAACCCTTCACAAAGCTATAAAAGCTATCAACTTCCTTCCTTCAATCTTCCTTCAACCTTCAAAAAGGTTCTTCAAATCTTCCAGCTATGGGGAATGCGGCTGTTCCGGTGTGTAAGCACGTCTCCGGATGATAGCGGATGTTCAGCCGTTAGCGGATGTCGGATTTGTGGAAAATCCAACCCTTTTTATAGGAAAATTACTCTCCAAAGATAAGATATCTTAGAAAGATCTCTTCCCATAAAAAATAGGTAAAATATATGGGCTAAATTATCTTCTTCCTTCCAAGAATCCAGCCCAAAAATATAAGATCATCTTTCCAAAAATAAAAGATCTTAGCCAAGAATAAAATATCTTTGCCGCGTCCAAGGTGTTCGCCTCGGTCAAGTCAGCTCCTCTGGATCACCTCGGTCGAGGCGACTCTGTAGTCAACCGAGGTGAATCATAACTGAATGTGAAATCTCTCAAATCTGGTCCAAAGTGAATCTCTAATCCAATTCCATGACTCCTGGATTCTTCCTTAAGCTCCTGAATGTAGCTCCAATGACTCCTTAGCTCCTTTTGCTCCTTTTTTATGCAAAATGTGCCATTTTACCTACGATTACAACGAAACTTGGTGTAGACCTCGATTCCCGCAAAGGTAGATGAAACGACAATATAATCACATAATATATATACAAACATGCAGATTATTGAAGATAAAGCGTATAAACAGGTCCCAAAATATAGACAATAATTCATGCTATCAATACTTATCTTGGTCTTTGAAGCAACATCAATGTTTTCATTGACTGCAGGATTCACGTCAGTTACTGAATCTTCCATTACCGTGTCACTACCTCCCGCAGCCATGTTTGACTCCTTCACCGATGACGACGCAGTGGGTCGATCCTCCGGCATCGGAGGAAATAACAGCTCGCACTCAAGGAACTCCGGCCTAGACTTTTCGCTTCTAGGAGAGAGTTTCTAGAGTGTTGGATACTCTATGTTCAAATTGAACATTATACTAGTACTAAACTAACAGAAAACATTTTTATCTTATTGAAATTTAAAACTTTGAGTATTATAAACATTTATTAATATAAATTGTATTATTTAAAATTTTTAAGGTCAATTAACTTGTTTTTAAGTTGATATAATCTGTTTAATTGTAATTTTATTTTTTTTTAAAATAATGATAGTTATACAAGAAAAATATATTATGATAAATGATTACTTTAGACTTATAGTATGTAATATGTCTACTTGTATATCAAACTAGAAATTAAAATCCGAAGAAATTTTAAATATCTTTAGACGAATAATTATGTGGAATTAATCGACAAGTAAATTATTATTCCATGTCTAGTTACTTCGAGTTATCTGGTCATTTTGGGTCGGACGAGTTCAATCATCTAGTCGTTATTGTGTTATTCTATTCGGGTTTAATCAAAACATGATCATTTTCGGATTCAAGTTAAATCGGGTTTATGTAGATCGATTCTGAATTTTTATTAAAATAAAATTCAGATTCAAATTCGAATTCGTCGTGTCAATTTCACGAATCGTGTTAACTTATGAGAAGCCTACATTCTCCACCTCCGTGTGACAAGGACTTTGAGATACAATGAATGTGAATAGTGGAGTGAAAACCTTGCATTTTATAAAATATATGATTTTTTCATTTGATATCCTTGAACTTTTGACTTTTTCGGATGGTGTCTAAATTTTTTACGTTTTCTCTACTCCAGAGGTTTCGATTTTTCCATTCTTTACCCTTATTTCTTTTTTTTTTCTAAAATAACGTTTCTTATATTAAAATTTTTTTAAAATAAAAGGAAAACAAAATAAAACAAAACTAGTTACATGAATAATTATAAAAGGTGACGAAAGTGTTTAGAAGAAAATTGTAGTTTTTAAAAATAAGTAAAATTAGAATAATTTGATAAATTCTAATTAGGTTTGTTTTTATCAAATTATTGAATTGTATTATCAAGTTTTTTTATAAAAATTATTTTATCGAATATATTTTATTAATATATAACGTAGAATATTCAAAACGGGCATTCGATTTTTCAAAAAAAAAAATGAATATCCTCTTATTTTAGAAGATTTTTTTCCCAAAATATAAGCACTCTCACATCGAATCAAAATTTTCTTTTATATAATAGGGATATGAACCATCCAATATTATATAATAAACTAACAAAGAAATTCACGGAGTAGATCAACGAAATATATATAAATATAAATTATGTTTAATTTTAAAAAATTTTGATTAAAATTTCATATAAATATAAATTTTTTCTTATACTTTATATAAAACTTAATAAATTTTTCATGTTTTGATGCAAATTATAAGTATCAAATACTAATAAATATATTAAAAATTATAAAATAATAGATAAAAAAAATCTTATATTTTAAAAATATCATAATTTGTTAATAGTAGATCACAGTTGTTTAGTTAAAATATACTTGTCTTCAAAATTTATAATATAAAATTGTTATTATATTTTTTTTTATTTTTTAAAATTTTAATATAAGAAACGTTAATTTAGACAAAAAAAATAATTAATAAAGGTACGGAACGAAAAAAATTAAAACTTCAGAGGTATCAAACGAAAACGTTAAAAATTTTGAAGAACATCCAAAAAATTAAAAATTCAAGGAAACAAACGGAAAAATCTTAAAATATATTGGCCAAGAGAATACGACCAAACGAACAACTTTTTTTTTTTCTCCCATTTCATTTTCTACTTCCAAATATCATAAAAAGCATTTGACTTTTGTGTCAAGTTTTTTTAATATTTATTATATTTAGTGGTTAAAAGATGACCATTATGGCAGTAAGCTAGCAAATTGGTCCCGACTCACTAGAAACTACTGGGTATGTCAGTCAGTTAGCACGCTTGAAAGTGACGTGTCAGTCGATACAATCAACAATTAAAAATGCATATTAGTCAAACTTTGTGTATGTGTGTATGTCAGTCAACATTAACCATGTATTTTAGTCGTTGATTATGATAAGTCGATTTGAAATTTGTGAATGAACGCTAGTGCTATTTTCAAACCGAATTATTGATTTTATATAACATATCATTCATACCGAATCTAAAATTTGAGCACATTATCACACACTTTATTAAACAAGAAAAAAAAAATTATAATACTATTTTGGGTTTGTTACAAAACAAATGTGAAGTAATTAAATGTACTGAATGTATATTTATATGTATACTTCAAAAAATATAATTTATTTTATAATCAACTAATAAAATATTAATTAAATATCTTTTTATGTTAGATAAAATCCGCATGTACGGAGATTAAACTAATATTATATAAAAAAGTTTAATTGGTTATTATGTGAAGATACGGTACATACAAGTTTTTCTTTATAACGGGAAACACATAGGTTGGATTACCTATGAGAAGAGGTCTAGTCTAAAGCATTCATATTTAATGGGGAGCAGTCGTAGCTAACCGACCAATGGTATACACGCGCGTCGAGCCGTAAGCTCCGCCTCACTCGATCATGAAGAGAACGGACTGAATTGATGGTGTTGGGTTGGCCACTCGAGGCTATTATTTTGAAAGAATTGAGTTAAATGAGCTCTTTTTTTATATGCTTTTGTTTTGTATACCCCTTAAATTGTAATCCACTGTAATTTAAATTTAGGATAAAATTGGGTTGATTTTACTAAATCTTTATAACGCGCCTCTACTATTCCCTCTGTTTTCAAATCAAACGACCATTGCACTTCTCGCTTCTCTCCCTTCATACCAGCAACTCATACAAACAATCTCTCTCCCATTTCCATTGTCTCTTCCAGCTCTATTTCTCCGGCGACCAATCTTTCTCCCATTCCGTCTCTCAACTTCACCAATCGATCTTCGTTGATCAATCTCTCCCTCCCATTTCGTTTTTTCCTCACAAATTATATACACCCTGACTCAAACATCACAATGGCTCAACGATCTATGGCTAAGGCTCAATGATCCTTGTTATCTGATCAGCCTAACTTCCAAATATTAACCCCAACTCAACCCGTACCGGTTGAAGAGGTCGTTATAACTCATGACCAAGTACCTCCAATGTCTGATAATAAAGAGGAAGACATGCAAATTGTTGTTGTTGGAGGCCCAAGCAAAGAAATCGACATAGTTAGGACGGATTTGATACATAATGTATGATACTCTTTGATTTGTACTCTGTGTTCTGTTATATAGTTTTTGGTATGAATTTGATATTAGGTTTTGATATAAGTTTCTCGTATGGTCTCTAGTTTGAGTTGATAAGGTTTTCTAGTATGATTTATTGATGTGTTTCCTTTGTATAATGACATGATTTGTCTGGTATGAGTTTCTAGTACGATTTCTGGTAGTATAAGTTTTTGATATGAATCTGATATGGTTTCTAGTATGAGTGTATGGTATGATTTGTTGATGAGAATCTTGTGTATATTGATATGATTTGTCTGGTGTGAGTTTCTGGTATGAGTTTGTTATGGTTTCTAGTATGGTTTTTGATATGATTTTCTTGTATGTTTTTCTGGTAAGGTTTCTAGTATGGTTTGTGGTTTGAGTTTCTGGTATGATTTATGGTATGATTTGTCTATATTGATATGGGTTTCTGGTATGAGCTTTGTTATGTTTGCCTAGTATAAATATAGATTCTAATATGAGTTTGGTATGAGGTTTTAATATGATTTTCTAGTATGAAATGTTGATGTGTACATTGATATGAATTTTTGGTATGTTTACACAGTTAGATGAAGAAGAGGAATTGTACACACAAAACTCCTCTGTAAGATTTTGTCTTTTATTACGATTTACAATATTAATATCACTTACTATATAACAAGCTTGTTTCCGTTCGTAGTTTATGTACATGTTTGATGATAACCCAAGATATGAGACAACGGATAATTGTGTTGTCCCGTGTAAATATCATAAGTTTTATACTGCAAGAGTTGAATGAAACTGATCAAAAAAGGTTGAAACATAGTATATTCACGGACCTAAACCGTCTTTGTACAAATCTGAAGTTGTCCCACCAATTAATACACTACATGCTTCTGCATGAGGTAAAAACGGACAACAAATACTCAATATGGTTTTCCATTAACAATAGTCTAATTAGGTATTTATAACTACACCCTTTTCAGTTTGGTACCTCAATTCACTATGTATTGTTAATGTGTTTCTTTTGTTTTTTTTGAATAATTTGGTTTATAAGGTATGACGAATTCTAAAAAATAATTGGTCTGGAGTGTCTGTACAAGGGATACAAAGAAATAAAAGACGTCAATATAAGTGAGGTGGTCGGCATCCCCAAATGTACATTGGGAGCTTTGGAGGATGCATATTCATCACTTCAGAATAACGACAAATACAAATGTAAAATAGTGTTGATTCTTTTTGTTGAAGTTGTCCTGATGGAAAATGATAAGAAGAAGGTCATGAAAGCTTTTGATTCATACCCATGGGGGCGTCTTATTTTTTAGAAGGAGACTTGAGACCCTTTAGGAGTACGAGCCGACAAAGTATCGTAAATGAGGAAACTACAACCTTCTTGGATTTTCTTTGGCACTCCAGGTAAAATTGTTTTATGTTGTATATATGTTGTTTCTGGTATGGTTTTAATGTTATGATTTATTTGATATGTTTTCCGATATGAGTTTATTGCATAAGTTTATTGCATGAGTCTTTGGCTTGTATGATATAGATAGAGTTTTTGTTGAGGATATGTATTATGATATGAGTTTATCTTGTGTTTTTTATAGTATTTTTTATGGTATCATATTTTGGTAAGGGTGTTGTATTATGATATGTATTTTTGGTATCATTTTCTAGTATGAGCGTATGCTATGAGTTTGATATCATTTATTGATATAAGTTTTTGATATGATTTATTGATGTATTTCCTGTGTATAAAATGACGGGTACATGTGTTTGTGTCAATCCCCAAGTTAGCATCCTTGTTTTCCAAACTTGATGAAATTGAAACAATCCCATTGTTTGTTAAGTGGGTGTCTACAATTAAGGGGAAGAACACATGTATCTTTCAAACAATAAAAGAAACAACATCATCTTTGACGGAAGATGACATAAAAATTGTTCCAGCTGTAATATCCAGAATTTTTATTCCGTTTAATCCGAATCAAATCGGACTTTGAGCCGTTGACGGTTTCCCATTCTATCTAGTATTTCTTTCTCCACAAATTTTATCATTTTATGTAGAATTTAATTCACATAAAATGATAGAATTATGTCAAACCTAGTTCTTATAATTAATTCTTAGCGACAACTTTTGACGAGATCATGACAAGGCTGAGACGAGATCATGACAAGGTTGAGACGAGACCATGACGAAGCCGACAACTTTGTGACAAGGTCATGCATGGGCCTGACAAAGCCATGATGAGTTTTTGACAAGTTTTGACAAACTTTCAGCCCACTTATTCTGGCCTTGTTTCAGCCCATTATTTGTTTATTTGGATTGCAATTGCTAGCCCTTGCCCTTTTCCTTGCTGGTGGATTGAAGCAGCCTCAACCCAGCTCCAGCCTCAACCCACACCCTTGCTTCAGCCCAGCCAGAAGCAGCCCAGGGATCACGCTAAGAACCGTCACCCTCCCTCTCCCCCATCTGATTATAACAGCTGCATAAATGAAATAATTAAAGAGCTGTAACAGCCCTACATTCACGCCTGAAGAGAAGAAGCTGCAACGCTATTTCTCCCATCTCACGCCCCACAGTTCACGTTGCATTGTCTTGATTCTGCACACATTCAACAACGTCTAGCCACAAGAAATTGCAAGGAAAAGGGCCAGCGGAGGAGAGAACTACAACAACTACTTGTCTATCTATTTTTGGAGCTGCTCGTCTATCTATTTTTGGGGCTGCTCGTTGCACAAGCCTCGCCAGAAGCCGGAGTAGGGTAAGTGATTTCATTAAGCCCTTCTTCACTCAGTTCCTCTCTAAATCTAACTCTCAGTACATACTCCTTCCCAGAAGTTAACCAGTTTGGAGGGTTGTTTCGTTCGTGCCCTGCGGTGACAGAAGAAGAGACGGCCACCTTGGAATCGGACCCTCCCACACTGGTGCAGCAGCTTACCTTCTGCAGTCATCAAAACCTTGGGTAAATGATCAATCATTCTCCCTTTATCTTGGCTGCAGTTCAATCTTTAAACTATAGATGAAATAGACATGTGTGTACTTAGGTTTTAAAATGTTTTAGTGTGGTGATGAGGAGAGATCGAACTAGAGAAGTGACGAGTAGTAAGCGATTTGTTGTAGCCTCCTAGAGTGTCCAATTTCTGACCATTAGATGACCTAGTTAAGTAGATCAGATTATTATATAAATGGAAGTGAGAAACTCCCTTTAAAACTTCAGTTTTGAAAGTAAGAATGACCACTGTTGTGAACCAATGTTAAAAAGATTGGTTGAAGATCCACCGTTGAAATTTTGATAGATTGTAGAGGGATATATGTAGTTTACTGTGTTAAAATTTGAGAATAAATGAACGGTCGGATTGAAAGTTATAGGGTCTCAAAGTGGAGTAGTTGAGCTGTTTTTCCAGCATTGATTTTTGACTAAGTATAGGAACATTTTCAGTGTAGTAGCGAACTTTAAGGATTTTTTTAGAAGTGATAATTAAACAGTTTTAGGAAATTCTTGCTCCTATCAGTAGATTAGATATCATAGATAATTTAGAGATTTATTTTAGAATTTTTATACATTTATTTTAATTTCATATTTGAAGCTGTAGTTGGACCGTAGTGACTTTTCGGGAAATAGAAAAGTGGGTAGTTTCTCTAGTTTTTACCTAAAATCATCCTAGGGAGTAGAGTATGGTTAGTTAGCCTCAAATAAGAATTTAAGTACGTATTACGAGTTTTTGGAAGTTTCGGGACCAAGAGTAAAAATGTCAGGTTACCTTAAATAAGTACTGTAATAATTTATGTCCAAATAGGATCTTACATTTTAGGAGTTTCAAACTTCTAAGTACCTACGGAAATGTATTGACCCACGTGCCTCCTTTGACAGGCAACTGAGTTTTTGCAGTTACCGATTGAGTGGTGGTTAAGAGAGTCGATATTTGATTTTGGTAAGTCCACGGACTTACTTAGCTGACTTCATGTATGAGTGGTGTTTGTTAGTTAAGATAAATAACGAAACCGGAATAGGCCGACTTTAGTACATTGTGTAATTGACCCAAGTGTATGATGACGGGTCGTGACATCATCTGTCTAGATCTTGCGAGAGTCTAGGAGGTTCCCTGCGACTAGCCCAGTCAGGTAGACGGTCAAATACATTAGTACCATTCCGCGTTGGTAAACGGGGACATGGGCGAGGTTTGAGAATCCCTCGTGTCACAAAACAAGTATCATTAGTAATGACATATCATCTAATTAAAAATAACAAAAGGAACGAGTGTTGCATGCTGATTATGTATGTTGTGTGATTGTGCTTTTTCCTTTATACTTATGCATAGATTGTTAGCTAACGGTTTTATACCGCTTGTAGATGCCTTGCAGGTTAGGAAGGCGATCGAGTGATCCGGCGGTAGTGGGCAGTCGGGGTTCCGTGCATTATAGGACGGGATTGTTATCTTTTATTTCACGACTGTTGAGACTGATGTTGTCATTTTGGTTTTGAGACTTGGCTGTATTGTTTTCAGATTTGGACTTTTCATTTTTTGCTCATGATATAAAACTCTATGTTTTGCCTTTTTATTTGTACCGTGTTGTAAGGTCCGATGAAGTTGTTGTCAGGCTAAGGGCTGGGACCCATTGTGAGGTCCCAGCTCGTAGCATTTCGAGTCCTCTAGAATTCGGAGTGCTACAGCAGCGTGTCTGGATGGTCCAGAAGTTGAGGATGACATCCAGTGGTGGGGTGATGAAAACGTGGACGAAGATAGCTTTTTATGTTACCTCTTTGAGATTGGGTTCCACAACGTTCGGACGTCCGGGTATGCAGACCCAAAGATGTTTGCTTGCAATAGGATATTGTTGATGGCAAGGGAAACAACAAGGTTACCCCAAAGAGAGATTAGAGAAGGATGAATCCGACAATGATAACTTTGTTGCTCCTGCTTGACCATGTCAGATTGTTTTGAAGTTTCCAAAGCCAAATGTAATAAAGAAAGATGTTGTCAAGAAGAGGAAACTTGAAGAGAGTAATAAAGATGTTAGAAGAAAACGGTAAATATTTTTCATACTCAATCTTTTTTTATATTTGGTATGAGTTATTGGTGTCTTTGTCTGGTATAGTTTCTGGTATGAGTTTGATATGCTTTCTAGTATGATTTGATGATGTGTTTCCTGTCTATATTGGTATGATGTGTCTGGTATGTTTTTCTGGTATAGTTTCTAGTATGAGTTTGGTATGAGTTTTTGTATGAGTCTGGTATGGTTTTGGTATGATTTATTTATGAGTTTCCTGTGTATATTGATATGATTTGTCTAGTATGACTTTCTGATATTTTTCATTTAGTTAATAATTGTATTTTTATGTAGTGATGCATGTAAGAAGGTGAGGCAAACAAAGAGTTGAAAGGATGAAGGGTAAATAGTTACATACAAGATTATATTTTCATACCAAAATTTTCATTTTTTCATAATATATTGTAAATATTTACTTTTGAACTATATGTACCCTTGTTTTAGCCAAGAGAAAATGGATGCATTGGCTAGTCCAGAGAATGTGGTTCACCCAGTTGCCCTGTTGAGAATGATGTATCTCAGGACATGGAAAACAATGATCCTACAAGTAAGTGTACATCTAGATAATCCTCCAACTGATCCCACATCCACTCCTGACACATCCACTGATCCTATCATTCAGAGGTAATTGACGGTTTACATAATGGTTGTTTGTTCATTACACAAGTTTATTTGATCTCACATATGTATTCTTGTACTATGTGAATGTATAGGGAGCTTGAATGGGTGCAACTTTTGATGAAACAATTTGACACACTTCAACAAGTGACTACTGAGTTGGTAAAAAAGGTTGAGGAGAAATATAAAAAGATAAGCAATGTAGTTAAGTTGTTGAAGACAAATATTCATGTAAGATTGAATAGAAGGGTGATGTTTCAAAATCGAATCTACCCTTAGAAAGATGACCCTTCTTCTTAACCCCCCAAAAAAGTCCAACCCTCTAAGACCCCAACTCATGATGTTGATAAGGAAATTTGTGGGATTTCATGTTCGAAAGACACGGAAAACAATGAAGATGTCCAAGGAGTGGAAGTTGATAAGGCACACGGAGTGGAAGAGGTATAATACACTACTATTCTTGATGTGTTTTGCATGCATGTACATTCGTTAAAGTTTGTGTTTTGTTGTGAATCTATTATGGACATCAAAACCGGAATAAGTGGGAAAAGAAAAAGCAGTTTTACCATGGAGAATGTGTTTACGACAAAAGAAATCGAGCGACCTAGTCGTATCTCCATATATTGTACAAAAAAAGATCCTTAAGGCGCCAAAGCATAGTTTGTGGAAAATAAGGAAATAGAGGCATTCTATGATTGTTAACCTAACCCAAAGGGAAAGGATAACATAACTAGATATTATCATGAAGCAAATAGGGATCACTTCAAGACTTTACTGAATAAAATTGGATGGTTGCGGGATTATGTAAGTTAATATTAACCTTACTTTTATCCAAGGTTATAATTTGTGGATTTGTTTCTAGTATGAGTTTCTAGTATGAGCTATAGGTGTGTTTCTAGTATGATTTTGTCTCCACAATTTGTTTTATGTGTTTTTGGTATGATCTTTTGATGTGTTTATGATATGAGTTTCTAGTAAGAGCTTGTTGTACGAGAGTCTGGTATGAGTTTGATATGTGTTTTTTATTTTATTTGTTGATATGAAATTTTGTTGTGTTTATGGTTTGAGTTTCTGGTATGAATTTATTGTATGAGATTCTATTATGATTTTCTGGTATTAACAATTCTGGTATGAGATTGATGTATGAGTTTGTTGATATGATTTCTAGTATGAGATCTTGTTATGTTTATGATATGAAATTGTTGTATGAGTCTTATATGAGTTTTTGGTATTGAATTATGAGTTTTGTTCATAATATACAACAACTTGAAGTATTAATCACGTACTTTTGAATTCCCCGACATTTCTAAAGGTGTTGTCATTCTTCCCGGACATTTACAGCGGTATTTCAACCTTGAGAGCTATGGTGCTTACTTAGAGAAATTAAATAAAGGGGGGAGACGAATAGAATTTTGAGGAGGGAAATTCACGAATACTTAATTGTATATGAACCACCAACCTTAACCAAGGCCTTATATGACTTTGAGTCATATGCAATACTATGAATTTTGGGGATAAACATTGGATAGCCTTATAGTTTGATCTAACAAAATGGTGTGTTATTGTGTATGACTCTATTGTTAGTTGTATGTGTGACGAGGACTTGCTAAATCTGCTTAAACCATTCCTCGTCATGTTCCCCCACCTTCCGAGGACTCGTGGAACATTGAGAGATTTGGTGAAAACCTTAACAAGAGGTTGGGAGTCGTGAAGAAGAACGCTGAAGACGTTCCTCAAAACAACCCAAGGTAAATTATACAATACTACTCATATGTTCCATGCATTGTACTGTAGTATGTTGATTTGTAAAATAGCTTATACAATTTGTTGTTGCATGGCAGTGAGATTTGCGGATTCTCCACCACCAAGCACATCTAGTACTTGTTATTTGGACGAACCGATATGTCGTTGATATGTCAAGACTATGTGCCAGCTTTCAGAGAGCAGTTGTCATTAGTGTTTTACAATAGGGAGTGAGTCAAACCCTTTGAGTCGTTATGAAATGGTTTATGTTGTGTATATTGAAACAATAAATGTCATTTAGGTTGTTGTTGTATTGACCCCTTTGTAATTGTGTGTTTGTGTAGCTTGAATTTGTACATTGTTCGCGCTAGAGATGTATAGCACAAAAGTCTTACAATTTATAACTCGATATAATTTCCTAACTCCTAGCGAACCCACAGTGTATGGGTTGTTTTGTAGCAAGGATAGTATTCCGAGGTCGAACAGGAAGACTAAGGTGAAATCAAATCAAACAAGTGATCATGGATAGTGTAAATCTAGTTTAAGAAAAGAGAAACAAATAAAGAAATGAAAATCATGATATTTTTGGGTTTGGTTTTGTGGTGATCAAACAAAGATCACAATTCATGCAAGATTAATAAATCAAACTAACAACTCAAGCTAGCAACACAAACACAAGATATGTGATCAAAGAGAGAAAAGCGGATTCTAGGGGTTAGGACTTCCGGTTATGACATTGGACTCAAGCTTCTAATCAACTTTGGACTAGCTATGGTATGTTGGGAAAGGTTGTTTTTCAAATGGGATCAATCACCGGGTAGGTCTCATGGTCCACTAATCCCGCACCTAAGGTCCTATTACCGGATAAGTCTCTAGGAGCCTAAGGTTGGGAATTCTACACCAACCGGATTGCTATCTAGGAGTCAAGCCTCTCCTTACCGGGTAAGTCTCGAGAAGGCAAGTCCTAAACATCAAACCTAGCACACTCGGTCCAATAGCGGCTTGTGAGGCTCACTACTACCTAGAATTCATCATCTTTGGTATCTAAGATCGAGAATTACCGGGTAGGTCTCTTCTCTTACTTAGTTTGCTAGCATTAGGTCACCCTAGGCTAGATTATGCTTAACAAACACTAGGATTTCAACAATCTAACATCCTAACATCCAGATTTATCAATACAAGCATAACAGGGAAAATCACGGGTGGATCATACAGAACCACGGCCGTGGAAAGGTATGAACAGACCGTGGTTTTCAACAGAAGTTAGGTTCGAGCAAGCAATTCATCCAAAGGTACATTCAAGTTTATCCTATCATAGTTCAAGCCATAACCATCATTCCATTACCCTAGAATCACAACTATTTAACCAACAACATGCATTTTAAGATTCAAACCCAACAAGCAAACATCCATGGCTTCCATAGCAAGAAAATGAAATGAAAGAGAAAAGAGACAAGTAGAAACAAGAAAACTCAGCTGAATATAAGTTTAAGCAAGACTTACAATCCTTCAAAAGAAGGTCCAAAATGTTCCTTACAATCCTTGTAAATGTCCTCAACCAAGGTCACTCGAAAATCACTCAAAAGCTCCAAAAACTCTAAGATAAATATTGTTCTTCTTCTTCTTCCCAAAATGAGAGTGTTTTTCTTCTTCTCCAAGCCTACCCACCAACGGAATGATGTCTTATGAGAGAGTGTGGGAGAGAATCCTCCAGCAATAGTGATAGCATGAATTATAGTCTATATTTGGGGGTTTGTTTGGACGTTTTATCTTTCATAATCTGCATGTTTGTATGTACATTATGTGATTTTACTACCATTTCATCTACCTTTGCGAGAATCGAGGTCTACACCTAGTTTCGTTGTAATTACAGGTAATATGGTACGTTTTGCATCAAAAAGGAGCAAAAGGAGTCAAGAGTCATTTGGAGCTACATTCAGGAAGCATAGCCATGGATTGAAGATTTACTTTGGACCAGTTTTGAGAGATTCTACATTCAGTTATGAGTCACCTCGGTTGACCAGAGATTCATCTCGACCGAGGCGATCCAGAGACGCCGACTCGACCGAGGCGAATACCTAGGACGCGGCGAGAATATTTTATTCTTGGAAGAGATCTTTTAATTTTGGAAAGTGATCTTATATTTTTGGGCTGAGCTTCTGGAAGGAAGGAGATATGCAGAATCATATATTTTAACTATTTTTATGGGAATATATCTTCTTAAGATTTATTATCTTTGGAGGTTTATTTTCCTATAAAAAGGGTCGGATTTCCCATAATTCCGACATCCGCTTACAGCTGGAAACCTCGCATACACGCGCAGCAGCCGCATCCTACTCCAATTTGGGAGAGATTTGAAGAACCTTTTTGAAGGTTGAAGGAAGATTGAAGACTATAGCTTTATAGCTTTTTGGAGGGTTTTGTAAGATTGTCTTCAATTCCTTCCCTTGTTGTCTTGTCTTGTTGGATTATTATCCAAGGAACGATTTTGTGTGATATTTGATTCAGTTATTGAAGTGTTTTCATTAAATTCTTCTTTGTTCAAATATTCACCTTCTTCCATATATTTAATACTTTCATTATGATGATGAGTGGCTAATTTCCTTGTGTGATTCTAGGGTGATTGGCTGAAGGTTGTGGGGAAAACAATGATAGAATAATCTTAGATTCCAGTAGGATCCTGAAAGTTCGAGTCTTTAACCTTAACCCTAAGCATCTCGTTCAGTCGATGAACATCTCGGCCGGGGTGGAATTCTTCTGACCGAGGTGACTTATCCGACCCTAAACTGAGAGTTAAGTGTTAGAGTTTGCCAAATCCTATTCTTATTACACCATCTTGGTTCAAAGCAAGCTTAGGATGAGACTTACCCGGTAATTCCTTAGTTTGTGTACCAACGATCATAAGTGTAGGTAATAAAGGTTTGTCCTTTATTGGGGTTTGAGTGTGCTTCCATCCCATCCTTGTGAGTTAGCCTGAGACTTACCCGGTAAAGGTTGATTCTATTCCCTCAGATGGTGTGTTAGTTTGAGGTTATAGTTCTTTATCTTAATTCCTTGAGACTTACCCGGTAATAGGAGTTGCGGTTTAGGATTAGTGTGTAGTGAGACTTACCCGGTGATCTACTCCACTTTAGAACGCCTTCCCCATGCAAAAATCTCAGCTTTGTCCGCCTATCTATAGATCTTGAGTTGGAACCACAACTAGATGCTTTAATCCCTGGAATTGCATATTTTCTTTATTTGACATCTTATTCATCTTTGATTGTATTATTTTGCTCTTGTGGTTAGCATTAACATTAGCATACTATACTGGACTTTGTTTCACCAAGTCCCTGTGATCGACCCCTGGAATTTTCTTGCTTTTACTACGATTGACCCGTACACTGCGGGTTCGCATCCTTGTTTTAAGCTTAAGTCTAGGGTTATAAATTTAAAGCTTGCACACACCGTTTGGAGCGAACAAGTTTTTGGCGCCGTTGCCGGGGACTTGGTCTAGACCGAGCCGGTACGGTTTGCTCTTGGGGCATTTGCCCCCTTATTGTCTAACCACTCTACTTGAGTGACTTTCGCAGGTTCTTTCTTAGGTATATGCGAAGAACCCGCACTGGGAAGGAAATCGTTCCTTACGATCCCGAACCAGAAAAGACATACAAGAGACGCTTGAGAGAAGCGAAGATGGCCCAACAAGACGATCACGATCTTGCGGCCCAGTTGAGAGAGACGCAGGAGCTGCTGCGTCTCAGTAAAGAAGAGCTAAGGCAAGAGAAAGAGGAGAATCAGGCCAGGGCTGCAGCAATCGAAGCTGAGATTGCAGCAATTCGGAACCAGATTCAACCTCGACCGATGCAGGATCCAGTAGTTGATCCTCGACCGAGGCAGAATCCAGTACCTGACGCCCCGGCCGATGTGCATCCGCTTCGGATGCCGGTCCGAGATGTTCTTCTTGCAGGAATTCCACAAACCCTAGGTCAAAGGATGGACCCTAATCAACAGCTGAGGCGTCCAGGAGTGAACCTAGGAGATCCAGCGGATCATGACTACGAACTTCGACCGCAAGTTCTAGCCATGATTCGCCAATGTCAATTCGGAGGGCTAGAGAAGGAGTCGCCGCATCAACATCTTCAAAACTACGAGATCTTGATGGAGACCTTGCGACCTCCCAGAATTGAAAATAACAACTACAAGCTAAGACCTTTCTACTTTTCTCTTAAAGATAGAGCTCTTACTTGGTATCAATCTCTTCCTGCAGGAAAGATCAGCACATGGGAAGAGATGACTACGGAATTCTTGACCAAATTCTTTCCCCCCTCAAAGACTGCTGAAATGAGAGGGAAGATCAATGCTTTCATCATGAAGGACAAGGAGAGCTTGTCCAAATCATGGGAGCGGTTCAAGGATATCCTTTTGGATTGCCCACATCATGGGATTCCAAAGATCGAGTTGTTGGAGATCTACTTCAAAGGGCTGGACGGAAACACCCAGTTCAATCTCCAACTACTCTCCGCCGGTACATTCATGGATATGGCGGTTGATGAGGCTTGGGACTTCATTGAGAAGCAAGCCTTGCACATGGAGAAGTATACCCACCAAGGAGCTGAAGGTGGGGTTAAAAGAGTCAACTTTCAAGAGACTCAAACCAACAACAACCAACTCACGTCCTTGAAGAACGACGTGAAACAGTTGAAGGAGCTATTGATGGCTCAAACTAAGAAGGAAGAGCAAGGGCAAAGGAACAACAACAACAACAATAACGGGTACCGTAACAACAACAACGGACCCCGAAACAACAACTACAACAACAATAGAGGATCCAATAGCAACAATTGGAGGGCGAATAACCAAAACAACGGTAACAATCATTCAAACTCCAACTCTAATGATTCCTCTAACCCTTTCCTCTCTTCTCCTTCTTCTTCTTCTACTCCATTGAAGAGCCAAGGGCAAGGATCAAGTTCGTCTCAGCCGGAAAAGAAGGACGCAGTCCTGGAGGCAATCTTGATCAAGCTTAATGCTATGGAGAATTCTATGACTTCATTTTCGAGGGCCCAAAAGTCCTTCGAACAACAACTTGCTAATAGGGCGAATGAAGCGCCAAGAGATCCAGGGAAGCTTCCAGCAAAGACGGAAACTAACCCTAAGGGCCAGTGCATGGCCATCACGACGAGGAGTGGACTCAAAACTGCAGATCCAGTACCTCGCTCGACGCAGACCACCTCGGTCCAGATCCAGTCGAAGAACACCTCGACCGAGATGCCAACCGAGGCGGTACAACAGAAAGCAGGAGGAACGACAGAAGCTTATGTTCCACCTCCTGCATATAAACCACCACTTCCATTCCCCCAGTCCAGAGCCAGAGCACATCTTGACAAGCACTTTGGTAAGTTCCTTGACTTGATGAATAAGCTCCATATTAATATTCCTTTCCTTGATGCTATTTTAGGTATGCCCGCCTATGGGAAGTTCTTAAAGGAGATCCTATCAAGGAAGAGGAAGCTGGAGGATGTTGGTGAAGTTAGGATGACATCTAAGTCTTCGGAGCTTATAAAGATCATGAAGGAGAAGATGCCACCTAAATTGAGAGATCCCGGCTCATTTTGCATTCCCATTCAAGTTGGGAATGTCACTTGTGAAGCCCTTTGCGATCTAGGAGCCAGCGTGAGCATCATTCCGCTGGAGCTATGCACTAAGATCGGTCTTGGAGAGCCCAAACCGGTCAAATTCCGACTCTACATGGCGGATCGCTCCATCACCCATCCCGTGGGCATTTTGGAGGACGTTCCGGTCAAGTTAGGTAACTTCTATCTACCTATAGATTTTGTCGTACTTGACATTCCCGCAGATTATCCTGTTCCTATCATTCTCGGGAGACCATTTCTAGCAACTTCGGGTTGCAATGTGGATTGCAAGAACGCCAAGTTGAAATTCAACGTCGGCGGCGACGAGGTGGAGTTCGCATTACTTGCAGCCATGAAAGGGGAGCAACTAACTGATGATATCTTCAACATCTACGATGAAGAAGAATCAAGAGAATTGGTGAGCTCTATCCTTATTAATGATCCACTCGAAAGAGTGATAAGCTTCAGTTTAATGGAGGAAGGTATAGATGCTTCTTGTGATGCAGATATACGGAGCTTGAAGGCACTGGAAGAGGATCCAGGAGCCACAATTGAGAAGCTGATCCAGGAAACGAAGATTTCCAGCCTCGGATCCAGTAGCAGTACCTCGACCGAGGCACTTTCTGGACTGAGCGAGGCGTCTGAAGAACACCTCGGTCAACGCCTTTGCGCCTCGACCGAGGTCGACAGCGAGACAATTCGAACTGAGACTGCATCTAGTCCAGTTTCTGACACCACTCCACTGGAAAGAGGAAGCACAGATCCCTCCCAGAAAGCACCCCCAGTTGTGGAGCTTAAACAACTCCCTAGTCACTTGAGGTATATCTTTCTTGGGCCGGATTCTACTTATCCCGTTATTGTTAGCGCTTCCCTCTCCGATTCTGAATTAACTAAACTAATGCATGTCCTGAGAAAGCATCGAAAAGCCATAGGTTACACCACGGATGATCTTATTGGCATTAAACCATCTTTGTGCATGCATAGAATTCTAATGGAAGATAATCATAAGACTTCACGGGAACCTCAAAGACGGTTAAATCCGATCATGAAAGAGGTTGTGAAGAAGGAAGTTGATAGCATGAATTATAGTCTATATTTTGGGGTTTGTTTGGACGTTTTATCTTTCATAATCTGCATGTTTGTATGTACATTATGTGATTTTACTACCATTTCATCTACCTTTGCGAGAATCGAGGTCTACACCTAGTTTCGTTGTAATTGCAGGTAATATGGTACGTTTTGCATCAAAAAGGAGCAAAAGGAGTCAAGAGTCATTTGGAGCTACATTCAGGAAGCACAACCATGGATTAAAGATTTACTTTGGACCAGTTTTTGAGAGATTCTACACTCAGTTATGATCACCTCGGTTGCCCAGAGATTCATCTCGACCGAGGCGATCCAGAGAAGCCGACTCGACCGAGGCGAACACCTAGGACGCGGCGAGAATATTTTATTCTTGGCTGAGATCTTTTAAAATTGGAAAGTGATCTTATATTTTTGGGCTGAGCTTCTAGAAGGAAGGAGATATGCAGAATCATATATTTTACCTATATTTATGGGATAATATCTTCTTAAGATTTATTATCTTTGGAGGGTTATTTTTCCTATAAAAAGGGTTGGATTTTCCACAAATCCGATGATGCTTAGAGGCTGCATACACCGCATACGATCTCGATTACAGCAAAGAATACGCAGCAGCCGCATCATACTCCAATTTGGGAGAGAGTTGAAGAACCTTTTTGAAGGTTGAAGGAAGATTTGAAGACTATAGCTTTATAGCTTTTTGGAGGGTTTTGTAAGATTGTCTTCAATTCCTTTCCTTGATTGTCTTGTCTTGTTGGATTATTATCCAAGGAACGATTTTGTGTGATATTTGATTCAGTTATTGAAGTGTTTTCATTAAATTCTTCTTTGTTCAAATATTCACCTTCTTCCATATATTTAATACTTTCATTATGATGATGAGTGGCTAATTTCCTTGTGTGATTCTAGGGTGATTAGCTGAAGGTTGTGGGAAAAACAATGATAGAATAATCTTAGATTCCAGTAGGATCCTGAAAGTTCGAGTCTTTAACCTTAACCCTAAGCATCTCGTTCGGTTGATGAACATCTCGGCCGGGGTGGAATTCTTCTGACCGAGGTGACTTATCCGACCTAAAACAGAAAGTTAAGTGTTAGAGTTTGCTAAATCCTATTCTTATTACACCTTCCTGGTTCAATGCAAGCTTAGGATGAGACTTACCCGGTAATTCCTTAGTTTGTGTACCAACGATCATAAGTGTAGGTAATAAAGGTTTGTCCTTTATTGGGGTTTGAGTGTGCTTCCATCCCATCTTTGTGAGTTAGCCTGAGACTTACCCGGTAAAGGTTGATTCTATTCCCTTAGATGGTGTGTTAGTTTGAGGTTATAGTTCTTTATCTTAATTCCTTGAGACTTACCCGGTAATAGGAGTTACGGTTTAGGATTAGTGTGTAGTGAGACTTACCCGGTGATCTACTCCACTTTAGCAACGCCTTCCCCACGCAAAAATCTCAGCTTTGTCCGCTTATCTATAGATCTTGAGTTGGAACCACAACTAGATGCCTTAATCCCTAGAATTACATGTTTGCTTTATTTGACATCTTATTCATCTTTGATTGTATTACTTGCTCTTGTGGTTAGCATTGACATTAGCAAACTGTACTGGACTTTGTTTCACCAAGTCCCTGTGATCGACCCCTGGAATTTTCTTGCTTTTACTACGATTGACCCGTACACTGCGGGTTCGCATCCTTGTTTTAAGCTTAAGTCTAGGGTTATAAATTTAAAGCTTGCACACACCGTTTGGAGCGAACAAGTTTTTGGCGCCGTTGCCGGGGACTTGGTCTAGACCGAGCCGGTACGGTTTGCTCTTGGGGCATTTGCCCCCTTATTGTCTAACCACTCTACTTGAGTGACTTTCGCAGGTTCTTTCTTAGGTATATGCGAAGAACCCGCACTGGGAAGGAAGTCGTTCCTTACGATCCCGAACCAGAAAAGACATACAAGAGACGCTTGAGAGAAGCGAAGATGGCCCAACAAGACGATCACGATCTTGCGGCCCAGTTGCGAGAGACGCAGGAGCTGCTACGTCTCAGTAAAGAAGAGCTAAGGCAAGAGAAAGAGGAAAATCAGGCCAGGACTGCAGCAATCGAAGCTGAGATTGCAGCAATTCGGAACCAGATTCAACCTCGACCGATGCAGGATCCAGTAGTTGATCCTCGACCGAGGCAGAATCCAGTACCTGACGCCCCGGCCGATGTACATCCGCTTCGGATGCCAGTCCGAGATGTTCTTCTTGCAGGAATTCCACAAACTCTAGGTCAAAGGATGGACCCTAATCAACAGCTGAGGCGTCCAGGAGTGAACCTAGGAGATCCAGCGGATCATGACTACGAACTTCGACCGCAAGTTCTAGCCATGATTCGCCAATGTCAATTCGGAGGGCTGGAGAAGGAGTCACCGCATCAACATCTTCAAAACTACGAGATCTTGATGGAGACTTTGCGACCTCCCAGAATCGAAAATAACAACTACAAGCTAAGACCTTTCTACTTTTCTCTTAAAGATAGAGCTCTTACTTGGTATCAATCTCTTCCTGCAGGAAAGATCAGCACATGGGAAGAGATGACTACGGAATTCTTGACCAAATTCTTTCCCCCCTCAAAGACTGCTGAAATGAGAGGGAAGATCAATGCTTTCATCATGAAGGACAAGGAGAGCTTGTCCAAATCATGGGAGCAGTTCAAGGATATCCTTTTGGATTGCCCACATCATGGGATTCCAAAGATCGAGTTGTTGGAGATCTACTTCAAGGGGCTGGACGGAAACACCCAGTTCAATCTCCAACTACTCTCCGCCGGTACATTCATGGATATGGCGGTTGATGAGGCTTGGGACTTCATTGAGAAGCAAGCCTTGCACATGGAGAAGTACACCCACCAAGGAGCTGAAGGTGGAGTTAAAAGAGTCAACTTTCAAGAGACTCAAACCAACAACAACCAACTCACGTCCTTGAAGAACGACGTGAAGCAGTTGAAGGAGCTATTGATGGCTCAAACTAAGAAGGAAGAGCAAGGGCAAAGGAACAACAACAACAACAATAACGGGTACCGTAACAACAACAACGGACCCCGAAACAACAACTACAACAACAATAGAGGATCCAATAGCAACAATTGGAGGGCGAATAACCAAAACAACGGTAACAATCATTCAAACTCCAACTCTAATGATTCCTCTAACCCTTTCCTCTCTTCTCCTTCTTCTTCTTCTACTCCATTGAAGAGCCAAGGGCAAGGATCAAGTTCGTCTCAGCCGGAAAAGAAGGACGCAGTCCTGGAGGCAATCTTGATCAAGCTTAATGCTATGGAGAATTCTATGACTTCATTTTCGAGGGCCCAGAAGTCCTTCGAACAACA
Organism: Fagopyrum esculentum; assembly: GCA_033239045.1. Classification (NCBI taxonomy): domain Eukaryota; kingdom Viridiplantae; phylum Streptophyta; class Magnoliopsida; order Caryophyllales; family Polygonaceae; genus Fagopyrum; species Fagopyrum esculentum. Next base: position 110,560,790 of record BSUD01000006.1, read on the forward strand.
ACTTGCTAATAGGGCGAATGAAGCGCCAAGAGATCCAGGGAAGCTTCCAGCAAAGACGGAAACTAACCCTAAGGGCCAGTGCATGGCCATCACGACGAGGAGTGGACTCAAAACTGCAGATCCAGTACCTCGCTCGACGCAGACCACCTCGGTCCAGATCCAGTCGAAGAACACCTCGACCGAGATGCCAACCGAGGCGGTACAACAGAAAGCAGGAGGAACGACAGAAGCTTATGTTCCACCTCCTGCATATAAACCACCACTTCCATTCCCCCAGTCCAGAGCCAGAGCACATCTTGACAAGCACTTTGGTAAGTTCCTTGACTTGATGAATAAGCTCCATATTAATATTCCTTTCCTTGATGCTATTTTAGGTATGCCCGCCTATGGGAAGTTCTTAAAGGAGATCCTATCAAGGAAGAGGAAGCTGGAGGATGTTGGTGAAGTTAGGATGACATCTAAGTCTTCGGAGCTTATAAAGATCATGAAGGAGAAGATGCCACCTAAATTGAGAGATCCCGGCTCATTTTGCATTCCCATTCAAGTTGGGAATGTCACTTGTGAAGCCCTTTGCGATCTAGGAGCCAGCGTGAGCATCATTCCGCTGGAGCTATGCACTAAGATCGGTCTTGGAGAGCCCAAACCGGTCAAATTCCGACTCTACATGGCGGATCGCTCCATCACCCATCCCGTGGGCATTTTGGAGGACGTTCCGGTCAAGTTAGGTAACTTCTATCTACCTATAGATTTTGTCGTACTTGACATTCCCGCAGATTATCCTGTTCCTATCATTCTCGGGAGACCATTTCTAGCAACTTCGGGTTGCAATGTGGATTGCAAGAACGCCAAGTTGAAATTCAACGTCGGCGGCGACGAGGTGGAGTTCGCATTACTTGCAGCCATGAAAGGGGAGCAACTAACTGATGATATCTTCAACATCTACGATGAAGAAGAATCAAGAGAATTGGTGAGCTCTATCCTTATTAATGATCCACTCGAAAGAGTGATAAGCTTCAGTTTAATGGAGGAAGGTATAGATGCTTCTTGTGATGCAGATATACGGAGCTTGAAGGCACTGGAAGAGGATCCAGGAGCCACAATTGAGAAGCTGATCCAGGAAACGAAGATTTCCAGCCTCGGATCCAGTAGCAGTACCTCGACCGAGGCACTTTCTGGACTGAGCGAGGCGTCTGAAGAACACCTCGGTCAACGCCTTTGCGCCTCGACCGAGGTCGACAGCGAGACAATTCGAACTGAGATTACAGAGAATAACAATTTTTCTACTCCCTTCTCTGACATTCACCAACTCTCTGATAATAAAGGTCCTTGGTATGCTGATATTGTGAATTATCTTGTGTGCCAGGAAATACCACCCGGATTGACGTACTCTCAAAAGAAGAAATTCTTCAAGGACGTACGACATTACTACTGGGATGAACCGCTGCTGTTCAAGCGCGGGCCGGATGGGATGCTTCGAAGGTGCATTCCGGAAGATGAAGTCAATAGCATCATACGGCATTGCCATTCACTGCCTTGCGGAGGGCATGCTAGCACCGATAAAACATGCGCTAAGGTATTACGTTCCGGTTTCTTTTGGCCTACATTATTTAAGGATGTGCAATCTTTTGTTGTTTCTTGTGATGCATGCCAAAGAACAGGGAACTTATCAAGGAGGAACGAAATGCCACTTAACAACATCCAAGAAGTGGAAATCTTTGATGTGTGGGGGATTGACTTCATGGGACCTTTTCCATCCTCCGGAGGAAACCTCTACATTCTCCTTGCAGTAGATTACGTCTCTAGATGGGTCGAAGCCATTGCTTCTCCCACTAACGACGCCAAGGTGGTTGTGAAGTTCTTGAATAGAACTATCTTTCCACGATTTGGAACTCCACGCATCATCATCAGCGATGGAGGAACGCATTTCATCAACCGGAAGTTTAAAGCACTTCTATCGAAGTATGGGGTAACCCACAAGGTATCAACCGCTTATCACCCTCAAACTAGTGGACAGGTCGAGATCTCGAACAGGGAAATCAAGGCGATTCTGGAGAAGACCGTCTCTAGAACGAGGAAGGATTGGTCCATGAAATTAGACGATGCTCTTTGGGCGTACAGGACCGCATTCAAGACTCCCATAGGCACCACCCCTTATAATTTGGTGTATGGGAAATCTTGCCACTTGCCCGTCGAGTTGGAGCACAAAGCGTATTGGGCTATCAAATGGTTGAACTTTGACATTAAAGATGCTGGCGAGAAGCGACTATTGGAACTTAACGAGCTGGAGGAGCTGCGTTTAAACGCCTATGAGAATGCCAAAATCTACAAGGAAAGGACGAAGAGATGGCATGACAAGCGTATCGTTCCAAAGGAGCTTAACGAAGGAGATTTAGTTCTACTCTTCAACTCCCGCCTCCGTCTTTTTCCAGGTAAGTTGAAGTCTAGATGGACCGGACCTTACGTTGTGAAACATGTTTTCCCTCATGGTGCAGTTGAGATATGGGGCGAAACTAGCGGAAGCTTCAAGGTCAACGGTCATAGACTTAAGAAGTATCAACCGGAAACGCCGGTTGAGGAGGTCACGCCGATCTACCTCCTTTGAGACGCATCATGGTCCAGCTAGCGACCTTAAATCAAGCGCTTCTTGGGAGGCAACCCAAGGTATTGCTTTCTTTCCCGTTTTCTAGTCTAGTTTAGATAGTTTTTGTTTTTGCTTTGCTTTGCTTTGTTTTTGGTGTTCCAGACAGACAACAGGAAAGAGCACACCAGGAAAGAGAGAAGTTCGAGATTCTGAGAAGAAAGAAGCACCTCGGTCACTGTCAGAACACCTCGACCGAGTTGATTCTTGAAGCAACCGAGGCGACTAGGGTTTCTGCAAAACCGCTTCGGTCCGTACCACCTCGGTCCAGTCGAGACCATCTCGACCGAGGTGACAGCAGATCTCGCGATGGTATAAAAAGGGAAAATTACTTTTCACTTTTTATTTTTCACCCACTTCGACCGCGGCGACAGAGGCATCTCGTTCTCCTCCGTTTCTCGCTCGTTTTCGACAATTTCTCCTTCCAAAACGCGATTAAAGGGTAGAAGAGTCGATTGCAACTACAGATCTGCAAAGAATCTGAGTATTTTCGACCGAAACGAGGTAACCACCGTTCGAAAACCCTAACTCCTCGTTTGCTGCTTATTGGGCTTTGGTTGCCCTTGTTTCTGCTGAGGAAACCCATAAGTACCCCTTAGGAAGCAATTGTAGTGATTTTAGGGGGAAAAGAACTGAAATTCTGAGAATTGGAATTCGAACTGTTACGCCTCGGTCCAGTCGGCCTGCACCTCGACCGAGGTGATTTCTGAGGGTTGTCAGTCAACCGAGGTGATCTGACAGAGTGTTTTGCGAAGATGAGTTCAGACAGATTACTGGCCCTTAGAGATAGATCCTCACCTTCCCCTTCCCCTTCTTCTTCCCGTCCCTACCGCCCGGTCATCCACGAGAGATGCCGGGTAGACTATGAGAGGATAGCGGGCCGTCCAGTTATCGCACCACGATTTCTGGAGGTATCCGCTTTTGACTGCCTAGGGTTAGAGGCTGACCTTAGGAGGATGATCGCCACAGTCGGGCTGGATCAGTTTTCTGAGATCCGAGCCCCAGCATACATAGAGCCGACACTCGAGTTTGTCAGCTCCTTCTCCTACCTACCCACAGAGGGATCTGTGAAGTACCGGCTGATGAGCCGGAACTTCATAGTTCCATTAGAGATATGGAGAGAGATCTTTAGCTTTCCTGCCCATACCGCTGTAGACTTTCCCTCCCGATCAGTAGCTAGGGAGTTTTGGGGACAGATAGCCCACATCACTACTCACGCAGACAGATGGCGCCCTGGAGATTCCAGGGAGAAAGTCATCTTTCACCCAGCCTTCAGACTCGCCCACTGGATATTCAGTGAGATGCTTCTGGCGCGTACTGAGACGCCCCAGAAGATCAGACAGGGGGAGCTCTTCTCTTTATACTGCATGGTCACAGGAGGTTACCCCGACTTTGGCTTGCTCCTGGCAGAGGATCTGCACAGGATCAAGGCCAAGTCAAAGGGGGATATTTGCTGTGGAGGTCTAGTCACCCACATCGCCACATACCACGGGATGGACCTCAGTGTTTGCACGTTAGCGGCGGCTTCGAAGCCGCTGGGACTGCAGGAGATGATTACGCGGCGGATTCTGGTTCCCCGTGGATTGACCACTCCGTACGTTGCCATGCCTTGGGAGTGGACAGCGCCTCAGGGTATCAGATGGTCTGCACAGTTCTCTGTTGCCGACCCGCATTTCTGGCAGGCAGCATGGGTCCCGCTGATGGAGGATTACAGAGAGGGAGCAGCTGCTGCTGCTGAGGCTGCTGAGGAGGCTGAGGATGAGGACGATGATGACGAGACTGTTGATGAGAGAGGAGGCGGCGTCCCGATGGACATAGGGACAGATACTGCTGGGACGAGCGCGCCTCCCATTATTGATCTTGATGAGGATGAGGAGGATACTGAGCCGGCGCCAGCTGAGACTTCTCCAGTCAGGCCCGCTAGGCGCAGGAGGCAGAGAGTTAGGGACAGAGCAGCACACAGACGGATTGATGACCTGACGGATCAGGTTATCGACACTTATGCTGCACTTTCATTGGATATCCGGGAGATGCAGGAGCGGCAGCATCATCAGCACATGATGGCTCAGCTACAGTTCCAGCATGTCATGGGCTATCCCTATGATCCTGCTCAGTTCCCCTACATTCCACCACCACCACCGGATCAGGACTTCTGAGGAGCTGCAGGCTTTATTTATTTATTTTTATGCAGTTCGGCTCTTTATCCGGTGAGTCCTCTTTTATTCAGACTTTTATTATACCCACTGGGACAGTGTGTCTCAAGTATGGGGTAGTTGATGTATTACTTGACTTATTTGACTTCGATGTATTATTTGACTTATGATGTATTTTATTATTTCGGATATTTTCATATTTATGCTTCATTCCGCATTTATATGTTTATCTGAGATTTCATGCATACTTACAGGTTATTTGATTGAGAAAAACGTCGAAACCGAAAAAAAATGGTTTTAAAAAAAAATTTCGACCTCGACCGGGACAGTTCTGGCAAAACGAGGTGTTTCACCTCGGTTGAACCAAGAACATCTCGACCGAGGTGGGTTAACTGAGAGTTTTCGAAAACGATTTTTGTGTTACTTATCTCGATATGATCTCAGTGAAGATCCTGTTTACTGACTGGTTTTAAATTCTTTATATGTTTGAAAGGTTTTATAATATGCTTAAGTTGCTAAATGCTTTGTTTGAAATTATTGGCATGTTTAATATTTTGTTTTTATCCAAATTATGTTGAATTTGAAGGTTGACACCGCAGCATAAGTTCTCTCGCATTCATCTTGGAAAGACCAAGGCATTTCATTCTTCTTCTTCTTCTTCTTGATCATGCTTAGCCCCTCATATACATTTTGCCTCCCTTTACCTATCCGGGAATTTGGAAGCAAGCGAAGTGGTGAAAGCAAGTTAAAGTTGAGAAGTGGCTGGAAGTGAAAGTGTTAGAATGCAATTCTAGGTTTGGGGAAGTCAATCATGAAGATGAGTAACTCGGCACCATTCACATAGCCGGGTGTTTGTGTCTTGCCAAAGTCGGATTGAGCGATATTCCTAACGGGTCATGGTATGTGCATCAAGGGTTTGATGCATCTCGAGAAATTGATGATTGCAGATTTCCTAGGCTTCGGTTATTGTGCACCTCTGTCCATGCATCCCAAAAAGTAAAGTAAAAAGAAAAAAAAGGTGTGAGATAAGCAAAGCTTATTGGTGGAAGATGTTGCAAGTCAAAGTGGAAGTGAAGTTCATCCTTTTCCCGGATTCTAGCACCACATTACCTTACACACATCCCTACCCTACACGTTTCTTGACCTTTTCTTTTGGGAAGCCCTTGAGACCTTGAGCTTGTTGATTGGCTTAGCGGTTTAAATCGGATTATACATGATTAATTTTGATAATTATGATTTATTATGCATTCTATGATTTTATGCAAAGATGAACAACTTTCCTATATTTATAAAATGTTTTGATCATATTGAGTTTTTAATTTCCAGGAAGTATTCTCTTAGAGTGATCTATGATAGTTTCACACCATAAAATGTTTTTGAAAGACTTTTCATTGATTTTCTTGACTTATAATCCATTCTATCTTGATTTCTATATGAGGAACTTGCTTAGGGACAAGCAAGGGCTAAGTATGGGGTATTTTGATAGCATGAATTATAGTCTATATTTTGGGGTTTGTTTGGACGTTTTATCTTTCATAATCTGCATGTTTGTATGTACATTATGTGATTTTACTACCATTTCATCTACCTTTGCGAGAATCGAGGTCTACACCTAGTTTCGTTGTAATTGCAGGTAATATGGTACGTTTTGCATCGAAAAGGAGCAAAAGGAGTCAAGAGTCATTTGGAGCTACATTGAGGAGCAAAAAGGAATCCTTCAGGAAGCATAGCCATGGATTAAAGATTTACTTTGGACCAGTTTTGAGAGATTCTACACTCAGTTATGAATCACCTCGGTTGCCCAGAGATTCATCTCGACCGAGGCGATCCAGAGACGCCGACTCGACCGAGGCGAACACCTAGGACGCGGCGAGAATATTTTATTCTTGGCTGAGATCTTTTAAAATTGGAAAGTGATCTTATATTTTTGGGCTGAGTTTCTAGAAGGAAGGAGATATGCAGAATCATATATTTTACCTATATTTATGGGATAATATCTTCTTAAGATTTATTATTTTTGGAGGTTTATTTTTCCTATAAAAAGGATTGGATTTTCCACAAATCCGGATCATGCAGAGAGGCTGCATACATCGATCAATACCCTACATATACAGCAGCCGCATCCTACTCCAATTGGGGAGAGAGTTGAAGAACCTTTTTGAAGGTTGAAGGAAGATTGAAGACTATAGCTTTATAGCTTTTTGGAGGGTTTTGTAAGATTGTCTTCAATTCCTTTCCTTGTTGTCTTGTCTTGTTGGATTATTATCCAAGGAACGATTTTGTGTGATATTTGATTCAGTTATTGAAGTGTTTTCATTAAATTCTTCTTTGTTCAAATATTCACCTTCTTCCCATATATTTAATACTTTCATTATGATGATGAGTGGCTAATTTCCTTGTGTGATTCTAGGGTGATTGGTTGAAGGTTGTGGGAAAAACAATGATAGAATGATCTTAATCACAGTAGGATCCTGAAAGTTCGAGTCTTTAACCTTAACCCTAAGCATCTCGTTCAGTCGATGAACATCTCGGCCGGGGTGGAATTCTTCTGACCGAGGTGACTTATCCGACCCTAAACTGAGAGTTAAGTGTTAGAGTTTGCCAAATCCTATTCTTATTACACCTTTCCTGGTTCAAAGCAAGCCTAGGATGAGACTTACCCGGTAATTCCTTAGTTTGTGTACCAACGATCATAAGTGTAGGTAATAAAGGTTTGTCCTTTATTGGGGTTTGAGTGTGCTTCCATCCCATCTTTGTGAGTTAGCCTGAGACTTACCCGGTAAAGGTTGATTCTATTCCCTTAGATGGTGTGTTAGTTTGAGGTTATAGTTCTTTATCTTGATTCCTTGAGACTTACCCGGTAATAGGAGTTACGGTTTAGGATTAGTGAGTAGTGAGACTTACCCGGTGATCTACTCCA
>BSUD01000006.1:110568510-110649900 GCA_033239045.1 Fagopyrum esculentum
CGGTAATAGGAGTTACGGTTTAGGATTAGTGTGTAGTGAGACTTACCCGGTGATCTACTCCACTTTAGAAACACCTTCCCCACGCAAAAATCTCAGCTTTGTCCGCTTATCTATAGATCTTGAGTTGGAACCACAACTAGATGCTTTAATCCCTAGAATTGCATGTTTGCTTTATTTGACATCTTATTCATCTTTGATTGTATTGATTGCTCTTGTGGTTAGCATTGACATTAGCACACCGTATTGGACTTTGTTTCACCAAGTCCCTGTGATCGACCCCTGGAATTTTCTTGCTTTTACTACGATTGACCCGTACACTGCGGGTTCGCATCCTTGTTTTAAGCTTAAGTCTAGGGTTATAAATTTAAAGCTTGCACACACCGTTTGGAGCGAACAAGTTTTTTAGTTCCCCGTGGGTTCGACTTTGGCTTGCTCCTGGCAGAGGATCTGCACAGGATCAAGGCCAAGTCAAAGGGGGATATTTGCTGTGGAGGTCTAGTCACCCACATCGCCACATACCACGGGATGGACCTCAGTGTTTGCACGTTAGCGGCGGCTTCGAAGCCGCTGGGACTGCAGGAGATGATTACGCGGAGGATTCTAGTTCCCCGTGGGTTGACCACTCCATACGTCGCCATGCCTTGGGAGCGGACTGCACCTCAGGGTATCAGATGGTCTGCACAGTTCTCTGTTGCCGACCCGCATTTCTGGCAGGCAGCATGGGTCCCGCTGATGGAGGATTACAGAGAGGGAGCAGCTGCTGCTGCTGAGGCTGCTGAGGAGGCTGAGGATGAGGACGATGATGACGAGACTGTTGATGAGAGAGGAGGCGGCGTCCCGATGGACATAGGGACAGATACTGCTGGGACGAGCGCGCCTCCCATTATTGATCTTGATGAGGATGAGGAGGATACTGAGCCGGCGCCAGCTGAGACTTCTCCAGTCAGGCCCGCTAGGCGCAGGAGGCAGAGAGTTAGGGACAGAGCAGCACACAGACGGATTGATGACCTGACGGATCAGGTTATCGACACTTATGCTGCACTTTCATTGGATATCCGGGAGATGCAGGAGCGGCAGCATCATCAGCACATGATGGCTCAGCTACAGTTCCAGCATGTCATGGGCTATCCCTATGATCCTGCTCAGTTCCCCTACATTCCACCACCACCACCGGATCAGGACTTCTGAGGAGCTGCAGGCTTTATTTATTTATTTTTATGCAGTTCGGCTCTTTATCCGGTGAGTCCTCTTTTATTCAGACTTTTATTATACCCACTGGGACAGTGTGTCTCAAGTATGGGGTAGTTGATGTATTACTTGACTTATTTGACTTCGATGTATTATTTGACTTATGATGTATTTTATTATTTCGGATATTTTCATATTTATGCTTCATTCCGCATTTATATGTTTATCTGAGATTTCATGCATACTTACAGGTTATTTGATTGAGAAAAACGTCGAAACCGAAAAAAAATGGTTTTAAAAAAAAATTTCGACCTCGACCGGGACAGTTCTGGCAAAACGAGGTGTTTCACCTCGGTTGAACCAAGAACATCTCGACCGAGGTGGGTTAACTGAGAGTTTTCGAAAACGATTTTTGTGTTACTTATCTGGATATGATCTCAGTGAAGATCCTGTTTACTGACTGGTTTTAAATTCTTTATATGTTTGAAATGTTTTATAATATGTTTAAGTTGCTAAATGCTTTGTTTGAAATTATTGGCATGTTTAATATTTTGTTTTTATCCAAATTATGTTGAATTTGAAGGTTGACACCGCAGCATAAGTTCTCTCACATTCATCTTGGAAAGACCAAGGCATTTCATTCTTCTTCTTCTTCTTCTTGATCATGCTTAGCCCCTCATATACATTTTGCCTCCCTTTACCTATCCGGGAATTTGGAAGCAAGCGAAGTGGTGAAAGCAAATTAAAGTTGAAGATGGCTGAAAGTGAAAGTGTTAGAATGCAATTCTAGGTTTGGGGAAGTCAATCATGAAGATGAGTAACTCGGCACCATTCACATAGCCGGGTGTTTGTGTCTTGCCAAAGTCAGATTGAGCGATATTCCTAACGGGTCATGGTATGTGCATCAAGGGTTTGATGCATCTCAAGAAATTGATGATTGCGGATTTCCTAGGCTTCGGTTATTGTGCACCTCTGTCCATGCATCCCAAAAAGTAAAGTAAAAGAAAAGAAAAAAAAAAGATGTGAAATAAGCAAAGCTTATTGGTGGAAGATGTTGCAAGTTGAAGTGAAAGTGAAGTACATCCTTTTCCCGGATTCTAGCACCACATTACCTTACATACATCCCTACCCTACACGTTTCTTAACCTTTCTTTTGGGAAGCCCTTGAGACCTTGAGCTTGTTGATTGGCTTAGCGGTTTAAATCGGATTATACATGATTAATTTTGATAATTATGATTTATTATGCATTCTATGATTTTATGCAAAGATGAACAACTTTCCTATATTTATAAAATGTTTTGATCATATTGAGTTTTTAATTTCCAGGAAGTATTCTCTTAGAGTGATCTATGATAGTTTCACACCATAAAATGTTTTTGAAAGATTTCATTGATTTTCTTGACTTATAATCCATTCTATCTTGATTTCTATATGAGGAACTTGCTTGGGGACAAGCAAGGGCTAAGTATGGGGTATTTTGATAGCATGAATTATAGTCTATATTTTGGGGTTAGTTTGGACGTTTTATCTTTCATAATCTGCATGTTTGTATGTGCATTATGTGATTTTACTACCATTTCATCTACCTTTGCGAGAATCGAGGTCTACACCTAGTTTCGTTGTAATTGCAGGTAATATGGTACGTTTTGCATCAAAAAGGAGCAAAAGGAGTCAAGAGTCATTTGGAGCTACATTCAGGAAGCACAGCCATGGATTAAAGATTTACTTTGAACCAGTTTTGAAAGATTCTACATTCAGTTATGAGTCACCTCGGTTGACCAGAGATTCATCTCGACCGAGGCGATCCAGAGACGCCGACTCGACCGAGGCGAACACCTAGGACGCGGCGAGAATATTTTATTCTTGGCTGAGATCTTTTAAAATTGGAAAGTGATCTTATATTTTTGGGCTGAGCTTCTAGAAGGAAGGAGATATGCAGAATCATATATTTTACCTATATTTATGGGATAATATCTTCTTAAGATTTCTTATCTTTGGAGGGTTATTTTTCCTATAAAAAGGGTTGGATTTTCCACAAATCCAACATCCGCTTACAGTTAGAACATCCCGCATACGACGCAGCACACCCGCTATCAGCGCAGCAGCCGCATCCTACTCCAATTTGGGAGATTCGAAGAACCTTTTTTGAAGGTTGAAGGAAGATTGAAGACTATAGCTTTATAGCTTTTTGGAGGGTTTTGTAAGATTGTCTTCAATTCTTTTCCTTGTTGTCTTGTCTTGTTGGATTATTATCCAAGGAACGATTTTGTGTGATATTTGATTCAGTTATTGAAGTGTTTTCATTAAATTCTTCTTTGTTCAAATATTCACCTTCTTCCCATATATTTAATACTTTCATTATGATGATGAGTGGCTAATTTCCTTGTGTGATTCTAGGGTGATTGGCTGAAGGTTGTGGGGAAAACAATGATAGAATGATCTTAGATTCCAGTAGGATCCTGAAAGTTCGAGTCTTTAACCTTAACCCTAAGCATCTCGTTCAGTCGATGAACATCTCGGCCGGGGTGGAATTCTTCTGACCGAGGTGACTTATCCGACCCTAAACTGAGAGTTAAGTGTTAGAGTTTGCCAAATCCTATTCTTATTACACCTTTCCTGGTTCAAAGCAAGCCTAGGATGAGACTTACCCGGTAATTCCTTAGTTTGTGTACCAACGATCATAAGTGTAGGTAATAAAGGTTTGTCCTTTATTGGGGTTTGAGTGTGCTTCCATCCCATCTTTGTGAGTTAGCCTGAGACTTACCCGGTAAAGGTTGATTCTATTCCCTTAGATGGTGTGTTAGTTTGAGGTTATAGTTCTTTATCTTAATTCCTTGAGACTTACCCGGTAATAGGAGTTACGGTTTAGGATTAGTGTGTAGTAAGACTTACCCGGTGATCTACTCCACTTTAGTAACACCTTCCCCTTGCAAAAATCTCAGCTTTGTCCGCTTATCTTTAGATCTTGAGTTGGAACCACAACTAGATGCTTTAATCCCTAGAATTGCATGTTTGCTTTATTTGACATCTTATTCATCTTTGATTGTATACTTGCTCTTGTGGTTGGCATCAACACTAGCATACCGTATTGGACTTTGTTTCACTAAGTCCCTGTGATCGACCCCTGGAATTTTCTTGCTTTTACTACGATTGACCCGTACACTGCGGGTTCGCATCCTTGTTTTAAGCTTAAGTCTAGGGTTATAAATTTAAAGCTTGCACACACCGTTTGGAGCGAACAAGTTTTTGGCGCCGTTGCCGGGGACAGTTCTGATATGTTTAAGTTGCTAAATGCTTTGTTTAAGTTGCTAAATACTTACAGGTTATTTGATTGAGAAAAACGTCGAAACCGAAAAAAAATGGTTTTAAAAAAAAATTTCGACCTCGACCGGGACAGTTCTGGCAAAACGAGGTGTTTCACCTCGGTTGAACCAAGAACATCTCGACCGAGGTGGGTTAACTGAGAGTTTTCGAAAACGATTTTTGTGTTACTTATCTCGATATGATCTCAGTGAAGATCCTGTTTACTGACTGGTTTTAAATTCTTTATATGTTTGAAAGGTTTTATAATATGCTTAAGTTGCTAAATGCTTTGTTTGAAATTATTGGCATGTTTAATATTTTGTTTTTATCCAAATTATGTTGAATTTGAAGGTTGACACCGCAGCATAAGTTCTCTCGCATTCATCTTGGAAAGACCAAGGCATTTCATTCTTCTTCTTCTTCTTCTTGATCATGCTTAGCCCCTCATATACATTTTGCCTCCCTTTACCTATCCGGGAATTTGGAAGCAAGCGAAGTGGTGAAAGCAAGTTAAAGTTGAGAAGTGGCTGGAAGTGAAAGTGTTAGAATGCAATTCTAGGTTTGGGGAAGTCAATCATGAAGATGAGTAACTCGGCACCATTCACATAGCCGGGTGTTTGTGTCTTGCCAAAGTCGGATTGAGCGATATTCCTAACGGGTCATGGTATGTGCATCAAGGGTTTGATGCATCTCGAGAAATTGATGATTGCAGATTTCCTAGGCTTCGGTTATTGTGCACCTCTGTCCATGCATCCCAAAAAGTAAAGTAAAAAGAAAAAAAAGGTGTGAGATAAGCAAAGCTTATTGGTGGAAGATGTTGCAAGTCAAAGTGGAAGTGAAGTTCATCCTTTTCCCGGATTCTAGCACCACATTACCTTACACACATCCCTACCCTACACGTTTCTTGACCTTTTCTTTTGGGAAGCCCTTGAGACCTTGAGCTTGTTGATTGGCTTAGCGGTTTAAATCGGATTATACATGATTAATTTTGATAATTATGATTTATTATGCATTCTATGATTTTATGCAAAGATGAACAACTTTCCTATATTTATAAAATGTTTTGATCATATTGAGTTTTTAATTTCCAGGAAGTATTCTCTTAGAGTGATCTATGATAGTTTCACACCATAAAATGTTTTTGAAAGACTTTTCATTGATTTTCTTGACTTATAATCCATTCTATCTTGATTTCTATATGAGGAACTTGCTTAGGGACAAGCAAGGGCTAAGTATGGGGTATTTTGATAGCATGAATTATAGTCTATATTTGGGGGTTTGTTTGGACGTTTTATCTTTCATAATCTGCATGTTTGTATGTACATTATGTGATTTTACTACCATTTCATCTACCTTTGCGAGAATCGAGGTCTACACCTAGTTTCGTTGTAATTACAGGTAATATGGTACGTTTTGCATCAAAAAGGAGCAAAAGGAGTCAAGAGTCATTTGGAGCTACATTCAGGAAGCATAGCCATGGATTGAAGATTTACTTTGGACCAGTTTTGAGAGATTCTACATTCAGTTATGAGTCACCTCGGTTGACCAGAGATTCATCTCGACCGAGGCGATCCAGAGACGCCGACTCGACCGAGGCGAATACCTAGGACGCGGCGAGAATATTTTATTCTTGGACTGAGCTTCTGGAAGGAAGGAGATATGCAGAATCATATATTTTAACTATTTTTATGGGAATATATCTTCTTAAGATTTATTATCTTTGGAGGTTTATTTTCCTATAAAAAGGGTCGGATTTCCCATAATTCCGACATCCGCTTACAGCTGGAAACCTCGCATACACGCGCAGCAGCCGCATCCTACTCCAATTTGGGAGAGATTTGAAGAACCTTTTTGAAGGTTGAAGGAAGATTGAAGACTATAGCTTTATAGCTTTTTGGAGGGTTTTGTAAGATTGTCTTCAATTCCTTCCCTTGTTGTCTTGTCTTGTTGGATTATTATCCAAGGAACGATTTTGTGTGATATTTGATTCAGTTATTGAAGTGTTTTCATTAAATTCTTCTTTGTTCAAATATTCACCTTCTTCCATATATTTAATACTTTCATTATGATGATGAGTGGCTAATTTCCTTGTGTGATTCTAGGGTGATTGGCTGAAGGTTGTGGGGAAAACAATGATAGAATAATCTTAGATTCCAGTAGGATCCTGAAAGTTCGAGTCTTTAACCTTAACCCTAAGCATCTCGTTCAGTCGATGAACATCTCGGCCGGGGTGGAATTCTTCTGACCGAGGTGACTTATCCGACCCTAAACTGAGAGTTAAGTGTTAGAGTTTGCCAAATCCTATTCTTATTACACCTTCCTGGTTCAAAGCAAGCTTAGGATGAGACTTACCCGGTAATTCCTTAGTTTGTGTACCAACGATCATAAGTGTAGGTAATAAAGGTTTGTCCTTTATTGGGGTTTGAGTGTGCTTCCATCCCATCCTTGTGAGTTAGCCTGAGACTTACCCGGTAAAGGTTGATTCTATTCCCTCAGATGGTGTGTTAGTTTGAGGTTATAGTTCTTTATCTTAATTCCTTGAGACTTACCCGGTAATAGGAGTTGCGGTTTAGGATTAGTGTGTAGTGAGACTTACCCGGTGATCTACTCCACTTTAGAACGCCTTCCCCATGCAAAAATCTCAGCTTTGTCCGCCTATCTATAGATCTTGAGTTGGAACCACAACTAGATGCTTTAATCCCTGGAATTGCATATTTTCTTTATTTGACATCTTATTCATCTTTGATTGTATTATTTTGCTCTTGTGGTTAGCATTAACATTAGCATACTATACTGGACTTTGTTTCACCAAGTCCCTGTGATCGACCCCTGGAATTTTCTTGCTTTTACTACGATTGACCCGTACACTGCGGGTTCGCATCCTTGTTTTAAGCTTAAGTCTAGGGTTATAAATTTAAAGCTTGCACACACCGTTTGGAGCGAACAAATAGCCTGCAGGACCACTTATATGCTCCACCAAGAGCAAGAGTTGGGCATGGAGATCGTGGGACAGCTGTCATAACTGTCCAGAGAAAACCACGGCCAAAATTACGGGCGTGGTTCTGGCTCTGGGCCGTGGTTTTGCATAAACAACTCCCTTTAGATTATTAAGCTATGAGTTGGTGCAAGGCATGCACCAACAAGGTCCTATGTGTTCTCCTTTGCTCCTAGCTTGCTTCTCAATGAGTCCGGAAGTGTGTCATCACGAGGAATGATCCTCGAATGTATCGATTAAGCTCCAAAAGTTCCTTAAAATACCTACAAAACTGACAAGAGTTCGTGTAGACGTCTATTTCGACAATATGCATGAATTAAGCGTAAACGTCATGAACTAATGTCAAACCATGCATGAATAACGGGAAAAACTATCTAAATGAATGCCTAAACTAACGTCATAAATCACGTTATCATACATGATAAACAATTTTAACTTGTTGATAACTCAAAAACAAATATTCTGGTATGATGGTTTCTTTACCAGAAATATTCATGTTATGATTTCCTAGTATGAGCTTTCTAGTATGAATTTTTTGTATGGGTTATTGGTAAGGAATTCTAGCATGATGATTTCTTTACCAAAAATGTTTATGTTATGATTTTTTTTGGTATGAGCTTTCTTGTATGAATTTTTGGTATGGTTTATTGGTAAGGGATTCTGGTATGATTGTTTCTTTAAAAAAAGTGTTCCTGTTATAACTTCTTCGTATGAGCTTTCTGGTATGAATTTCTGGTATGGGTTATTGGTATGGGATTCTGGTGTGATGTTTTGTTACAAGAAATGTTCCTGTTATGATTTCCTAGTATGATCATTTTGTTATGAATTTTTGGTATGGGTTATTGGTATGGGATTATGGTGTGATGGTTTTTTACTAGAAATGTTTTTTGTTATGATTTCCTGGTATGAGCTTTTATGTATGAATTTTTGGCATGATGGGTTTCTTGTATGGGATTCTAGTATGCGTTTATGGTATGAGTTTTTGATAAGGTTTTTGGTATTAGTTGTTGTTATGTTTATGGTATGAGGATGTTTACCCAAAAACAAACATATACCAACATAGAAAACCGTTTTATACAATCTTGAATTAACATAAAACTCACCATCTGTATTTTGGTATGTGCTTTCATGTCTTTAGAAGTGGTTGATTTCGGCAAGTCTTTTTGTTATGGCCTACCGTGCCACAACAACTACATTTCCTCTTTTTCTTTCACCCGAGCCCCGTATCCAAGCTTTAGTCAATTTTCCAGTTCTCTTCCAGAGTAGCCGGATTCATTTTCTCCAGGTTTGATACAGCTATCGCATGAACATATGGCATCTTCTCAATATCGAACTCCTTGCAAGTGCAACTCCTATCCACTAAACAAATTTTTTTTTCCTAGTTCCATTGTACCTCAAACAATAGACTTTTTGCATCAAGAATGTAGCAACCATACTTTGACACCTCCACATATTTATCTTGTATTAGAGCTTCGACGTTTGGTGTAGCCAAATTTGTACTTTTACGCAGTCTTTTCCCTTCGCGTGGCAAACCATCTACTCACCAACTGTTTGATAACATCAATTAGGGCAAGCACCAGATAATCATTTTCATTACGCAGTACATTATTAATACATTCTGCATTATTTCTTGTCATAATGTTGTAACGTTTGGTTTGACAAAAAGCTCGGGACTATGCAACAAATCCAATTTTGTTCAAAAGCTCCGCAACTACTTCCTTCTCCTATACATCATTTTCGGGTAAACATGAAGTTATATACCAGAAAATTCAAACCAGAAACATAACACGTATGCATACCTAAAGAAAAAATAATGCCAGAATTATTGTTAATCAAAGATAATGCACAATACCGGAAACAAAGCACATATGATACCATAAATGAGCAGAATATTCATACCAGAAAATAACATGTATGCATACCAGAAAAAAAATCATACCAGAATCATGATTAATGAGTGATAACTTGGCAATATACTAGAAACAAAGAACGTATTCATACCAAAAACCCACCAAATACGCAATACAAGAAACATAACATGAATGCATACTAGAAAAAAAAACCCAGAATAATGATTAGTATAAACATACCAGCTTTATATATTCGAACACTTCTAGACACTTGTCATTTATGTACCACTTAGCAGCATCCAAGAATATTTATTGAACGATACTCTCGGTGGACTTTTTCTTGATGTTACCTTTTAAGTGGTACATGAAAAATCCGTGCGATGCTTTTTTGTAGTTCTTAGCGATCCCGTTCTTTATTGACATGTGTCTATCAGATACAAACAGCTGTTCCTTGGTGTCAGGGACAAACTTGTGTTTTTTCATGAAGAAGAAATCACACTAGTCGTCACATTCACGTTCAACAATAGCAAATGCAAGCGGGTATATTTGTTGGTTTGCATCTTGCGATGTTGCAAGCAATAACACCCCACCATGTCGTCCTTTCAAAAAGGTTTTGTCCACTAAAATAACCTTAAACAACAATGATCACACATTCAATTAGTTTCGGGTATACCAGAAACACCAAAATACTAGAATATTTAACTGTATAATACAAGATACTAGAATACCAAAAATGAATACAAACTGCGCAATACCAGAAATTCACCACATATGCATACCAAAAGTAATTAATATTGCTCAATACTTGAATCTCATAAACATATTACTTGATATTAAAAATGCATAACTTATACCAGAATTAAAATTTATACAATAGCTTTTTCATTACCCCATACCCTTTGATTGATTGTCCAAAAGCAAAGAACACATATTTAAATTTGTTTTCCTCATCCACCTCAAGTGTTACCATAGTGTCCGGATTAGCCTCTTGCAATCAATGTAAGTGCACTGTCACACCCTTGTAGTTCTCTACATTTGTTCCTCTTATGTTGTCTTTCACGTCCTCTTGTACCTTCCAACATTTCCAATAACTAGCTTATAATCGATGTTCATTTCTCAAGACACCAATAATGATCTTAGGATCGGGAAATTTAAGTGTATTAGCATACTTGAAAATTGAATATGCAATAACATTTTTATCCAATTCATACCAGAAACAAACAAAACAATATAGAATTGAAGATCATATGTGATAACAATCAATGGACTTACATGTTTGCGACTATTTCAACGATCAAGTTATGACACCTTTTTGCGATTAGTTCTTCGTGTATGGAATGAACAAGTGTGCCCTTTGGTATACTTTGTTATTGCTAACACTTTCGATTTCCGTAATTTGGAGAACCGCACGTGCCACTTACAATCTGTATCGAGACATCGAGCAAGAACAACAAGCTTGATAGACTTTCGTATTTTGTATTGTGGGCATTCAGCAACAGCATGCAAACACAATGTATTTTTCATTGTGGTTTTATCCTTGAACTTTTAACCAATCGCAAGACTCCATATAGTTACTTCAGCTTCAACAAGATTGATTGCATAATTATTAACTACTTTTATTTCATGTACAGTAGGAGCAACAACAATCACAGTACATGGACGATCTTCATTAACTTTTTAAATTTCTAGTATAACATTTTTAGACTTTAATCTCACACACATTGGCACACTCCATTATACTTGATTCGATCGATTAGTTTTGACAAAATACTCGAAATCTTCTACCGTCTCAATATCAAACGGTTTCAATGCTTCATTAATGATATTCTCGTATGTAATTAAGTTCCACATCATGCACCATCTCATTTACTTGAAAATATTTTGCGATCAACATTCGTATGTGGACTAGGATAACAAACTCTTTCACAATAACGGGTTTATTTGCTACCTTATCCCCCATATATCTCTATACACCTTCCACAAATTTCCATTCTCCTCCATAATAAACGACGATTTGGATAGGAGTCATGCCTAACAAATATTGTAAATACCAGAAAAATATATCAGAATTATGTTTATTCAAAGACAACGCACAATACCAAAATAGAGCACGACTCATGCCAAAAATGAGCATACCAAAAATTGAACACCACATAATCAATACCTTAAACATAACACTTATGCATACAAGAAAACATAACATCAAAAAATGATTATCAAATTTAATGCACAATACGAGAGACAAAGCATGACTCATACTAAAAATGAGCATAGCTAGAAAAACACCACATAAACAATAACATAAACATACATTCATGCATACCATAAAAACATAATACCATAAAAATGATTATTCAAAGATAATGTACAATATCAGAAAGTGAGCACATATACATATCGGAAATGAACATACCAGAAATACATTGATTAAACAATACTAGAAACATAACACTATACATACCAGAAAAACCATATACTAGAAAAATAATTATTCAAAGATAATGCACAGTACTAGAAACTGAGCACGTATACATACTAAAAATGAGCATACTAGAAACACATTGATTAAACAATACCAAAAACATAACACTCTTGCATACCAGAAAAACAATATACTTGAAAAATAATTATTCAAAGATAATGCACAATACTAGAAACTGAGCACATATACCTACTAGAAATGAGCATGCCAGAAACACGTTGATTAAACAATACTAGAAACATAACACTCATACATACCAGGAAGACAAAATACTAGAAAAATAAAAAGATAATACATAATACTAGAAATTGAGCACGTATACATATCACAAATGAGCATACTAGAAACACATTGATTAAACAATACCAGAAACATAACACTCGTGTATACCGGAAAAACAATATGCCAGAATAATGATTATTCAAAAATAATGCACAATGCCAGAAACTGAGCACATATACATACTAGAAATGAGGCGAACATGATGTTACCAGAATTACAAGAAGGTTACCAAAATTACAAGAAGACGAACATATTACTAGCATTACAAGAAGACAAATAAATTACAAGAATTATATCATTGAAGGCCAATATAATACCAAAATTAAAGAAAATCAGATCTCATAATGGTGATTTTTAGTATTTCTTTCAGATCCTATTTTGAAAAACGAAGAACATTACATAAAATACATACCTGAATCGAAACTAGAAATCAAAGCAGCGATGTCAATTTCCTGGTATGACAGATCTTAATCGAGAAGACAATTGAGAGAGAGAGTAGAAGAATTACTCATATATGAATATTTTTGGTATTTTGTTCGGAACTCAATTTGGGCGTTTTCAAGATAGTTTGTTTCCATTTTGATCCTGCCATGAGAGAGAAGAATCACACCTATATGGAGAGAGAGAGAGAGAGAGAGAGAGAGAGAGAGAGTAGAAATTTGAAAAGTAGGGTGTATTTAATAAATGTGTTTATGCTATGAGTATTCTTAATAAAGAAATATTGCTAAAAGGCCTACTTAGCCATTTTAACAATTATTTTTTTGGCTCAATCTTTGTATGGACTGCAAAGTTAAAACTTTTGAGCCGAATCTAGTAACGGGTTGCAGCGTTAAAATGTTTGGGTCCAAAGCTAGGTCAAATCAAGCATCAACTACTTAAATACAAAAAATCAAGAATTTAAATTCGGATTTAATTTGAAAATTCTAATATAATGGAATATCCGGAGTTACAGATCTCGGATTGAAACCACTGATCTTTTTTGTCTTCTAAGCTCGCCTATAACTTCTTCTTCTTCTTCTTCTTCTTCTTCTTCTTCTTCTTCTTTTCTTTTTTCTTTTTAAGTACACCACAATTACTTATAATAATCATGGTATTATGATAAATTTAATAATGTACCATGGTTATTCAAACAACTAGGGTCCGAGAATCTTGTATTACCACGTTTCTTCATGACAACCGTGATATTGTCCAAAAAAATAGCATTATACCTGTTAGCATGAAATATTGTGATACTTTAGGCACGTTTTCTAAACGTATTTGATTCATATTGATAGTCTTTGATTGAGCATTGTTACATAAGTGAGCTAGTATTGCCTATATTGTCGATATGGATGTCTACACTAGCTTTATGTTGATTATAGGTGATTGGGAGTCATTTCCGAACGGAATCGAGCAAAGAAGAGTTGATTGAGTATGTCCATAGATTGAGGGCATTCTTAGGAGCAAAAAGGAGTTCAGCTTGAGGAATGCACGAGGCTAGGGAAGAATCACGTTCTTGCCCTAAACCACGCTCTAAAATACGGCCGTATTACAAACCACGTTCAGTTCCACGGCCGTGGATCCTTGCAAAGAGAAGCGTGATGCATTCCAGTAACTATTACGGTCGTGGAACATATGGTGCAAACCGTGACCCATTCCACACTCTAAAATACGGTCGTGGAAACTTCCACGACCGTGATCTTGGCAATCTTTTTCGGCACACTTGAAGCCACGATCTTTTGAAGATTGGGCCGGGCCGATATTTTATCTTGCCCTATAAAAAGACGGACGAAGCAAGATTCCTTCATCTTCGCTTAGAGGGACAATCTCCGCTTATCTCGCTCTAGGTTTACACTTGCGACAGGACCGCTTATCGACGGCACCCCCGCTTACCCTCGTTTGGAGGCGTTTTGGAGATCTCGTTGGAGATCGACGTTCGAGCTTGGAATTGCCCTAATCTCGCACTTAGTGGAGATTACCGCTGGGATTTCCAGATTTCCCGGATTGACGAAAGATTCGGAAGGTTTCTCGCAAGAAGACTACTCTTCTTGTTTAGGTTTGATTTAGAAGACGGATTGACATCCCGTTCTTCCTTCTTTCCTAAGATCGTGATTGTTTACTCTATTCTGAATCTATTGACAACAATTGTTCTCAATTGTGACTTTGAGATTGGTTTGAAGTTTATTGAAAGTTTTCGGAAGTTTTCACCTTTCTATCTTTTAATTCTTGAATTGATATCAACATGACTGTTATTGGCTAAAAACCCTTAACAATTCTAAGGTGAAGGGTTGATAGTTGTGGCTTAGATGATGATAGATCGATCGTAAACAGATTAGACCCTGAGAGTTTGAGAGAATCGCCAACGAACCCTAAATTACGGGTTGTTCTTGAGTTCCACGACCGTGGAATCTCAAGATCCAACCGTAATTTCCCTTAAGTTTACGAACTTGCTTTTACTTTAATCCAAAGTTAAAGATTTGCTTTGACTTAGTTTAGACTTGTCTTTCCTAGGTGGTAGTGAAGCCTCAACAACCTCTACCTCGATTGTGAGTGTCACAACCGTAATCGGTTAAGTTAGTCTCGATCCTTGGATTACAAGTTTGGGTATTTGATATTAACTCTCACCTTTAGAACCTTTCTATATTGAGCCTCAACAACCTGTATAGAAAGTGCCTTGTAAGTGAGTCATATAAGGTTTTTGGAACTTCACCGTACGATTACCTTACATTAGCGTACCTTTGCACATCTCAATTCTGTCTTTATATCATTAGTATATCTTGAATCGATTGTCACAGCTGGATACTTGGATCTTTAGGATTGTTGTTTTCCCAATATTTGCAAAACTCTCATATTTACTCGCTTGATAATCTGCAATTGAATTTGTTCCCACCCAAATCCCTGTGTTCGATACTCTGGAATTCTTGCTTAACTACGTCGATCCGTACACTGCGGGTTCGCTGCTTGATTCTAGTTTTATAAATTTAAAGCTTATTTGCACACACCTTTAGGGGCGAACAATACCCCGTTTAGTTTTTATAATTGGGATCCGTAAAAAATGTTTAGAAAAAAATTTGATTGTTCACGGTTTATATGTAACCGTGGTCCGAAAATATCCCTTGATTCCAAACTGCTCCAACATAAGCGAGGTCTAGAGAGGTCTTTCTACTAGTGAAACTACAAAGCTTAACAAGAAAAGGGTTGTAGAGGAAAAATTATGAGATTGAAGACAAACTCAGGTTAGAGAGAAGATGAAGAAGCGGACTAAGTGATGAACGAATGAACGATAGAGACCAAGATAACATAATATTAGAGTCACTGTTACAAAGGAAGATACGATTTGTTTTATATACTAAACTAGTGTATAGCCCGCACCTTGTGCGGGTTTGTTAATAAAATAACTTGTCATATTACATTTTTTACTATATTATATGTTGTTAACTTTATTAGTTATATGTTATGAGCTCGTATAAATAACGCGTCAAGTGTTACATAGTAAATGACACCACGTACCCCATGTGTTGATCATTAATTAGTTTTATGCTAATAATTTTTTTTAAAATCTAATTTATTATTTAATAAATAATAATTTAAATAATAAAACATAATCATATAATTTAAAAATAGCATAATCTGATACGAATTCAATTAGTAAAACAGATTAATTGGCTTAATTTGTGATTTAGTAAAAGATTTAATCCGAAAAAAAATATAGGAGCGCCATGTCAGCATTAGTTTCGTATGTTTTAGTTAAGTATATAGAATATAGATGTATATTTAGTATATTGATAAAATAAGAATTACGAATTTAATAGTTCAACGATCCACAAATCAGTAGGTTATAAGGATCCACAAATTAGTAGATCACAAGGACACACAAGAGCACAAAGATCCACAAATCATTAGGTCACAACGACCCAAAAATCATTAGGTCAAAACGACCCAAAAATTAGTAGGTCACAATGATTACATACAAATACTAATTCGATAAGAATAAGTATTATATTTGATTCTGACCAAAAGGTTCAGAAATGTATGAATTTTATAAGTCTCAAACACTCTAGATCTATTTATACATGTATTCGAAGTGTCATCCTTTCCTCATAATCGATGTGGGAGAACAAAATTCATATTTTACAAAATAATTATAGTTTTATTAAAAAAAAGATTTATTAGCTTAATTCGTGATTTAGTAAAAAGTTTAATACGAGAAAAAACATGGGGGCGCCACGTCAGAATTAGTGTCTTTTGTTTTAGTAAAGTGTATTGAATATATATGTCTATTTAGTATATTGATAAAATAAGAATTACGAATTTAATAGTTCAACGGTCCACAAATTAGTAGGTCACAAACGACCAACAAATCAGTAGGTCACAAACGAACCACAAATCAGTAGGTCACAAACGAACCACAAATTAGTAGGTCACAATAAAAATTAGTAGATCACAATGATCCCCACAAATTAGTAGATCACAAGGACCCACAAATCATTAGGTCACAACTCACAACGACCCACAAATTAGTAGGTCACAACGACCCAACCCACAAATTAATAGGTCACAAGGACCCACAAATCATTAGATCACAAGGACCCACAAATCATTAGGTCACAAGGACCCAAGCATCAGTAGGTCACAACGACCCACAAAGTATTAGGTTAAAATGACCCACAAATCATTAAGTTAAAACGACCTACGAATTAGTAGTAGGTAACAACAATCCACATTCAAATACTAATCCGGTATGAATAAGTATTATACTTGATTCTGAACAAAAGGTCCAGAAATGTATGCTTTGTATAATCTTCAAACCTTATAGGTCTATTTATAAATATTGTCAAACTATCATCTTTCTCTGATAACCGATGTGAGATAACAAAATTCATATTTTACAAAATAATTATGGTTTAGTAAAAAAAGGTTTTATTAGCTTAATACGTGATTTAGTAAAAATTTTAATCCGAGAAAAAACGTGGGGCGCCACGTCAGAATTATTGTCTTTTGTTTTAGTAAAGTATATAGATGTATATTTAGTATATTGATAAAATAAAAATTACGAATTTAATTATTCAACGGTCCACAAATCAGTAGGTCACAAACGACCATAAATCAGTAGATTACAACGACCCACGAATTAGTAGGTCACAACGACCCACGAATCAATAGGTTACAACGACCCACGAATCAGTAGGTCACAACGACCCACGAATCAATAGGTCACAACGACCCACAAATTCATAGGTCACAACTACCCTCAAATTCATATGTCACAACGACCCACAAATTCATAGGTCACAACGACTCACAAATCAGTGGTCACAACGACCCACAAGTTATTAGATCAAATCGACCCACGAATCATTAGGTCAAAACGAACTACAAATCAGTAGGTTACAACGACCCAAAAGGTCTAGAAATGTATGATTTGTATAATCTTCAAACCTTGTAGGTCTATTTATACATGTTGTCAAAGTGTCATTCTTCTCTGATAACCGATGTGGGATAACAAAATTCATATTATAAAAATAATTAAGGTTTAGTAAAAAAAAATTATTGGCTTAATTCGTGTTTAAGTAAAAGATTTATTCCGATAAAAACGTGGAGCGCCACGTCAACATTAGTGTCTTCTGTTTTAGTAAAGTATATAGATAGAAATGAAGTTAAGCTTACGTGTATGAGATAGGCTTATGAACAATATCATCTAATTTTAAATATTTGGAAAAAAAAAATTAAAGAAGACGAATTGTTATTGTAATCAGAATTAGTTAGTAATCCAAATAAAATACTTTAAAATTGGAACTAATTAAAAATATTTAGGCTAGTTATGGTTTAGTAAAAAAAGGATTTATTAGCTTAATTTGTGATTTAATAAAAAGTTTAATTCGAGAAAAAACGTGGGACGACACGTCAAGAATTAGTGTTTTTTTAGTAAAGTATATAGATGTATATTTATTATATTAATAAAATAAGAATTACGAATTTAATAGTTTAACGGTACACATGTTAGTAGGTCACAAACAACCCACAAATCAATAGGTCACAAGGACCCATAAATCAGTAGGTCACTACGACCCACGAATTAGTAGGTCACAACGACTCACGAATCAGTAGGTCACAACGACCCACAAATTCATAGGTCACAATGACACACAAATCAGTGGGGCATAACAACCCACAAATTATTGGGTCACAACGACCCACAAATCAGTGGTTCACAACGACCCACAAATTATTAGATCAAAATGACCCAAAAATCATTTATTCAAAACGACCCAAAAATCATTAGATCAAAATGACCAAAAAATCATTAGATCAAAACGACCTACGAATTAGTAGGTCACAACAATCCACATACAAATACTAATCCGGTATCAATAAGTATTATACTTGATTCTGACCAAAAGGTCCGAAAATGTATGATTTGTATAGTCTTCAAACATTTGAGGTCTATTTATACATGTTGTCAAAGTGTCATCCTTCTCTGATAACCGATGTGGGATAACAAAATTCATATTTTACAAAATAATTAAGGTTTAGTAAAAAAAACTTATTGGCTTAATTCATGATTTGATGACGTGCCACGTCATCAAATCATGCACTCTCTTTTAGTATGTATAATAGATAATAGATAATAGAAGTTAGTTTACTTTTACTAATTTTTCTAAAAAGTAAAAAAGATTACTATTTATTTTCATTCCAAACAACCGAACTCAACCAAACCTTATTATAATGGTTCAGTTTCAAAAAAAAGTCTCAACTTATTCACAGGGATCAAACTCGCAAAAACATGTTTAGTTCCGCCCAAAACCGGTTAACAACCCTAGATTATATTGAGTATCCGATCCGATTATCCGAAAACAAATCGGGATTAAATCATCAATTAGCCAATGCTTTCGGATTTGGATTTTCCCATTTTAAAATTTCAAATTAGTGAAACTGATTAGTCAAATCGAATATTTTTGCAAACACATACTTAACATTTCTCTAAAATAAATAACATTTCTCTAGTGTTTTTTTGAAATACTTTAAAACACATCTTTCTCCAATATAATTCTCTCTTTTAACTTACGGCAATTTTGGTAACTAGGCTTTTTTGAAAAACTAGAGTGGTAACTAGGCTTTTTAATGTTTCAATTAAGTAAATATACCCCAATTTTTTGTATTTATTTTTAAACTCTACACACTCTTCTCTCAAGGGGTACATTTACTAAATATAAAACTAAAAAAAGCTTAGTAAACCAAATTGTTTCTTTATAACTTTTAAGATCATCACAAGGTCAACAGTCAACACCTTCTTTAGCAAATCTTGATCTCCATTTGTCTATATATTTTTCAAGAAAGCAAAACATATGGAAAGACAATCGATCTTTTTAAAGTAGGAAACCTTAGCAGTAAACCTTTCCATAGTGCTTGCCATCCTGTTCGTCGGGTAAAGAGCTCTGGATTGCAGTGCAGGTCATCGGCTGAAATAACTTCGGGTGTCTGCGTGAGAGAAAGGCAGGTATGTCCACCCCAAACCCTTTTACTGCGTTCTTCTTAATATCCTCACCAGAAACTGAGAACAGCAATATATTAAATTCAAGTATTGAAATCAAAGTATGCGACTCTACTTATTATACCGGTTGATATGTTTCATTTCATTAGCTTCTTGGTTGTATATTTAGTTACTAATATTAGGACATAATACAAGCCGAACATTTGACATGCTCAAATGTTCGATGTTAGTTCCTTTATAAATTATTAGATTCATTTACAAATTGAACGAGCTAGCTTTTAACGAGCCGATCCTGAATAACTCGGCTAAGACAATGCTTATATAGTGTTTTTTTAGTTGAACGACCTGAGCGTTACCTGAACAAGCCGATCATGCACATGTTCAAGCTCGACTCGTTTATAAACGATTCAAGCCCAAACTGAACCTAAATTTTATAGAGAATATTGGTGAAATAAGGTACATTTTGTATCTTGTATACAATCTAGACACCGTGTTTTCACATTTAAAAAATAAAGATAAATGACGTTGGAATATCCTTAACTAAAGTAACAAGATTTGACGATTTTGGGCACTTCAATTTTACAAAAAAATATTTATTTGAAAATTAATTAAAGATCATACCTAATTTGTCATCCTTTTCTCTCCTATTTAATTTTAATATTATGCCTAATTAAAGATGTTAATCACTATCCTAAACCGTTAAATAATTAAGTAATCTATAACTAATTCAGATATTTTAGGTTGCGATATTCTCAACATTTTGTTTACGGATATTAGGAGTTCAAACTAGGCAATTCAGTTTGTTTATGTCATGTACACAAGTCTCTCATTTACACAAGGTTCGGTCGTTTTTTAATCACACAAGTTCCGTTGTTTATGTCATGTACACAAGTTTGTTATTTACACAAAGTTTGGTTACACAAGTCTGTCATTTACACAATATTTGGTTACACGAGTCCGTCATTACGTAGGGTTTGGTTACACAAGTCTTTTATGTATTAACATTGTGTAATTAAGTTTATATATGAACATTGTGTAATTGAAATTACATATTAACATTATGTAATTGAAATTTGTTTATTAATATTGCGTATCATCAAAAGAATATACAAAGTTTGATTTATCCAGCTGATATAAGGGTGGGAGGGCGGTTCAACTCATCCAGAGTTCGAATCCTACATTTGATTAGGGTTGTGCAAAATCGGACCGGACCGGTCCGGAATTTACGGTCCAGGTTTTTTTGAAAATACGGGTTACGGTCCGGTCCGGTCCGGTTTTTGGACCGTATGAAACCGTAACCCGGGTTGGACCGTAAACTACAAATTTTCGGTCCGGTCCGGTCCATTTCGGTCCATTCCGGTCCGGTTTTGGACCGAAAAACCTCACCAAAATTGCACAATTAAGGTACAAACCGGTCCAATCCGGTCCAGTCCGGTCCGCAATATTCAAATTGCACAATTTATGTACAAAACGGTCCAACCCGGAACCGGACCGGTTCGAACTGGACCGTTACACTCCGGTCCAAGGTTTTCTTAATTTATGGTCCACCGGTCCGGACCGGACCGGAAATATCCGGTCTGGACCGTATGCACATCCCTACATTTGATTCTATAACTAGGGAAAAAATTAATATTTATATAGGAGAGAAGATTGATAATAAGGTAATATTTTAATGATTTTCTATTAAATTTTTTTCTTGATTATATAGAGTGCCTAGTTTATCTACACATAACAAAAAAATACCTACTTTATACACAATATATCTACTTAACCAACTCATTCAATTTTATACGAGTTTTAAAATGTGTTCATATTCGCATTGTATAGAAAATGATAAACTCAAGCCAAGATTTTAACGATTTTATTGTGAGGCGAGTCCAAATGGCTGGTCTTGTAACTTATATGAGATTTGTCGTAACTGGATTTTTGAATGAGATTGAAAGTTAAATAAAACCAAAGTGAAACTCTTAGAAGAAAACTCAATAACGAGAAATAAGAATTGTGAGAATATATTATAAACTTATATGAGAGTTCCATTTCAAAGGATATGACTAATTTTGTATACTTCTTACAAAGTTTAATATATTAATCTAAGCATGATAGTCGGGAAAAAAATTCAGATTTCTATTCCGTTATTATAATTTTTATTCAAGAAAATAGAAGAGAAACATTATTAAGGAAAACAAATATTAATTTCTATAATTGTGGAAATTTTTTTATCAACGTCGTTTAATTTTTCCCTCTTCATCAATACCCCTCTTCTCCGGTTCTCCTCCTCTTCCCCTCTTCCTCTCATCCTCGATGACGGCGGCACTCGAGGATCTCGTTACTTTCATCCTTTCTTTGTAGATCTCCGGTGACATGACGGATATTGGGAGAGAAGATGCTGGTTATCGACATACGACAAGTGGGAATCTTATAAATTATATCTTAATTATAATGCGTAATGGATATGATTTTATTAAGATAGGGTGAAAGGTAACAAATGCAGATTGAGTGTTGGCTATATACTATTGAAGGATATTGTATATTTTATTTAGATAAATTATATTTATATATTTAGTTAGTTTAAATTTGATTTGATCCTTCATTAGTTTTCTTTAATTCTCTTGTAATCCTATATATATAGAATCATTATATTATCAATAAACGCGTGGTTCTACCTCCACCAATTGTGTGATCTTCTCCACCAAAATCTATCATATATGTCGGCTATTTAAAATTGGTAGTAAAATTGGGTATTATTTTGGGTATTAAAATTAGAAATTATATTAGTTAATTGAAATTAGGTATTTGATTTTGGAAGATTAAAATTGTGGAGAAAAAAAATAGTTACAATAATTCGTCTATAAAAAAATTAGTGTACAAGCCAAAGTTCAAATATCATAATTATTGTATATTTATAATTTTCAAAAGAAAATAAATCGTGAGATTCAACTTGTTCAGTTGGTATTAAGTTGGGGATCAATTCTTGATGACTACATTATTAAATTTTTATATTTCATGTAAGAGTTATAAAATTACAAGAAACTTCAAAAAATATAAATTTTTAAAAAATAAGTATCATTTACAATAAAATACGTCTCATTTACAAGAATAAGTTACAATAAAGTTATAAGAGAAACGTCTAAATTAGGATAAAATTTATTATAATAAATAAGGGTAAATTTGTCATTATTTGTTTAATAAGGTTATTCACTAAAAATTAATAGGCCTATATTATTTACTAAATAAAATTTATCATTGGATACATTTCATCCGATTCTCTCTTTACTATATAAGTTTAGGTAATTATTATGTCTACTAGATACATTATTAGTAAAATGTAAATATTTATATATCGTATTGGTCATAAAAATCACTACCCACTAAATTAAGTCACAACCTAATTTTTACGATGATCATAAATGAAGTTTAAAAAAAATATTATTTATTTTCTTTTCTTATCTTTTTTCTTAAATCCCGTTCGATCACTAATTTGCAATTTTGAAATTAAGGTTTATGTTTCAATTTTAAAACTCGTACTTGATGATTTTGGGTTGGTTTTACAATTGAAATGTCGAATCATGTTACAAATGAATAAAAGTAATTAGAGAAGGAATTATACATGTTAGAAGTCGCATTGTAAATTTGTAATTTTTGATAAAGTTAGATTGTGATTTTCGGTTTTATTGGGTTACTATTTTTGTCATGTATTTTATAAAAAGGAGTTTTAGAAGGAATTATACATTATAAAATATATGAGTCATAGTTTTAATTGTAAAATAAATGGTTAATTTGGATGTAAATTATCTTTTGAATCAATTATTTAGAAAAATTATTTTCTATCATTTGAGGGCGTATATGATTATAGATGCATTTTCAATGATACTGCGAAGTAATTGTTGAGCCATGCTCACCAGTTATTGAATCAAATCTATATCTTTTATGCGTTTGAGTTGTAGATCCAGTAATTATTTGAAAATTTTCCGTGAAATATTACTAATAATTTTATACAACATAAATTTATCATTTTATCTATTGTATTGAAATTTTGTTTTCTTAAGAAAGTTAGGGTGTGGTCAAGTTGGTAATTTAAAGTTTTTAAATGCATCGAATTATGGCTAATTGTGTGAATCTTTTTAGGTTGAAAAGTGAAAATATTTAGTTAAGACCATTTTTAATAAAATTCTCTGTGAGAGTCGAGAGGGTGAATTTCCGTAGTTAATTTATGCACACATGAGGATTTTAATCCCAAAATTTTGTCTGCTGAAAATTATCTACAAGTTGTACGGATAGTATTAAAATCACAAAAATATAATTTTGTTATTCATGTTCATCTCATTATATATAGTTTTTATATCTTAATTTTTAAATTTTCTGGTTTTAAAAAATAATAATTTTGTTATTCATGTTCATCTCATTATATATAGCCTTCTCTATTGCCTCTTTCTGATTGGTCAATTTTTTAATTTTAATTATTATTTTTAAATTAAAATTAAAAACTAAACTTATTAATAAAACCCTACAAAATATCTTTTATTTTTTTAAACAATATACCAAATCTTATTCTCTTTCTCCCTCACGTTAATCTGATTCCCTATTCTTCTATTTTCTTCTGCTACTGGTTCCGCCATAGCCCCAACCCTTCGTCCACCAGAGAAGATTGACCCGCTGTCTAGCCGAAAAGCCGCCGCAGATCCTACTCTCTATTTCTTTCTCATCATTGTTAGTGAGCGATTAGATGATACTGTACATTGAACCATATTTATTTAGTGGTTAAATTATGTAATTAGGTTAGCTTATATTCCAATTTTGCATTTCAAGATACATTTCAAGCAATTAGATGCCTTTATAGAAATTAGATGATGCTAATTAAACTGTATTTCAAGCAATTAGATGATACTTAGTTACATTCTTCCTTACAAGAACTCTGGTTTGACGTCCCTTCATTTTTCAGCTTTGCACCTTACTGCATTGACAAAAGCTCACAATGGCAAACTTACCTGGTTACATGGTAGATTGCATTCACAGTGATAAACTTGCACTTTTGGCATTAAAATTGATTTAAATAGAAATTCTTATATAAATTGATGCTAAAGACTAGACTAAAATTGTTGGTTATCTAATACAATAACATTATTCTATTCCTCCGATTAGCTCCAGTAGGTCGACAACATCATCAATCGTGAAGTGATTAATCTGGCTCTTTTAAATGTACTCCAGATCTTTGTAGCAAACTGGTCAACAACATCATCAATTGATGCTAAACACTAGACTAAAATTGATTTAAATAGAAATTCTTATATAAATTGATGCTAAACACTAGACTAAAATTGTTGGTTATCTAATACAATAACATTATTCTATTCCTCCGATTAGCTCCAGTAGGTCGACAACATCATCAATCGTGAAGTGATTAATCTGGCTCTTTTAAATGTACTCTAGATCTTTGTAGCAAACTGGTCAACAACATCATCCATCGTGAAGTGATTAATCTGTATGCGCGATCTGCGGCGGCTTTTCGGCTAGACAGCGGGTCGATCTTCTCTGTGGATGAAGGGTTGGGGCTATGGCGGAACCAGTAGCAGAAGAAAATAGAAGAATAGGGAATCAGATTAGCGTGAGGGAGAAAGAGAGAATAAGATTTGGTATATTGTTTAAAAAATAAAAAAATATTTTGTAGGGTTTTATTGATAAGTTTAGTTTTTAATTTTAATTTAGGAATAATAATTAAAATTAATAAATTGACCAATTAGAAAGAGACAATAGAGAAGTCTGCATATAAGGCTCCAGAGGATCCTGACTGAGTTTAAAAGGCATTAATTAACAATATTCCTAATCACATGCGATCCTTGGTTACCCAAAGAGTGTTGGATGGATATACCTGCAATATGGTTAACCGGATAGAAGTGGTACAATGTACACCCACTCGTCACCGACTCATTATTGCCCAACCTTTTATTTGCAAATTGGTCCGTTTTGGTGGAAATCAAACCGAAACCCACACATTTTGGATCGGTCCTACTTTTTCCTAGCTTCGGTGCAATCGGTTCAAATTTGGACCGATGATAGATACAGTTCTACAACATTCAGCCAGTTGGGGCAAAGCGATTCCGAACTATTTCAATCCAGACTGAACAAAAAATCAAAGCATTTTGGGTCAGTTTTTGTTCTTTTTAAATTTTTTTTTTACTTGTAATAAGAAAGAAGAGAAGAATGTACGTGGTGCTCAAGTGTTTGGATCATAAAACAAACAAGAAGAAAGTAGCCTAGTAGAGAGGGCAGTGCTATAAGAGTCAAGGGAGATGAATGCCAAGAATAGAAGCCCACAAGATCGAGTCAGGGGAGCGATCTTTCCATTGATGAGAGGTGTAGTTCTTGATGGCGGTAATAGCTTTTATGCATGGAGTGAAGGTGTTGTTGTAGAGCATCTTGTTTCAGGAATCTAGTTGAAGTAGACGAAGGCCGAGATAGCTGAGATGTGGGTGCAAGCATTGAGTTTGTTCTTTTGTCTTTGCTTTTCAAGCCATGTCCAAATGTTATGGAGGTATGGGGAGGATAGGGCGTCCTAGTCCATCTGGAGATGATGTCTAGTACAAGAGAGGTGTATCTGCATCTCGCCCAAAGGTGGTCTTCATCTTCGAGGAGGGTAAGGCAAAGAGTGCAGGTTGTGTTATTGGTGAGGTTACAAAGAGCTAGTTTGGTCAGGGTGGAAAGCTTTTTGTGGCAGGCAATCCATGCAATGAAGCTGCATTTAGGTATATTCAGATCGTTCTCGAGGGCTCTGAAGTTATTGGCATTGGGTGGAGGGGTAGGGCTCCTGAGCAAGAAATAGGTCTTTTTGGTTGAGAAGGTACCCGACAGGTGAGGGAGGGGTTGGCATTAAGGGCAGTGGTGATATCATCTCTAACACTAAGGATCATGTTCCAAATGTGGCTTTGATTGTAGTTCTTTCTATAGTCCCAAATGAGCTTGTCTCTTGAGAATGTTTTTCTTGATCCAGTCACACCAAACTTTGCTAGCATTGGAGTCAAGATAAAAAATAAGGCTAGTGAATTTTCTTATTAAAACAAAATGATTTACCGTCGACCTATATAATAGGTTGTCTATAATCTATGTGCCGTATATTCCCTTACTAAATTCTTGCTAGCAAATGCATGAAATTTGCGACTAAGATTTTGCTGGTAAAAGCACGAAAACTGTACTAATATATAGTGCAAGTACATGTTGCTGTGAGAATGAATATGAATTCCCCTTAGGGTTTCCGTTCAGCAGACGGCTCATATTAATAATAACGTGAGTTTACATAATTACAATTGGGGCACCCTATATTTACATATATTTACATAAACTATCATACCCCCGCAGTCGAAACTGGAGGAGGTTGAACAGTGAGACTGGATCTAAAGTCTAAGAATAATTGTCGGGGAAGTCCCTTTGTAAAAATGTCTGCGTATTGAAAGGCCGAAGGGACGTGTAGAACTCTAACGTGACCACGGGCAACCTTGTCACGGACGAAATGAATGTCGATCTCAATGTGCTTGGTCCGTTGATGTTGAACCGGGTTGCTGGCGAGGTAAGTAGCAGAAATGTTGTCTGTATAGACAATAGATGCCTTGGACAGGGGACAATGTAACTCAAGCAAGAGATTCCGCAACCAAGAACATTCTGACACAACATTGGCAACCCCTCTATATTCTGCCTCGGCACTGGATCTAGATACAACAGATTGCCTTTTGGCGGACCATGAGATTAGAGTGTCATTGAAGAAGACACAATAACCTGATGTGGAGCGGCGTGTATCAGGGCAGCCAGCCCAATCAGCATCTGTATAGGCAATAAGATCAGACTTCGGAGAAGAGGAGATGGTAATACCTAAGGAAGACGTCCCAGAAATGTATCGAATAATGCGCTTGAGAGCTGCAAAATGAGATTCCCTGGGGTCGTGCATGAAAAGGCACACTTGTTGAACGGCAAAACTGATATCTGGTCGTGTGAAGGTGAGGTACTGCAGTGCTCCAGCAAGACTACGATAAAGGGTCGGATCGCTAATAGCAGGACTGGACGAGGCACTTAATTTGACAGATGTTTCAGCCGGGGTAGCGGATGGTTTGCAGTTAGTCATCTTTGCTCTTTCAACAATTTCACGAGCATATTTATCCTGGGAAAGAAATAAGCCAGAAGATGTCCGACGAACAGAGATGCCCAAGAAATAGGATAGAGGGCCTAAATCTTTCAAAGCAAATTCCTTACTCAGAAGCTTGATCAGATGCATGCGCAGGGCGTCAGAAGAAGCCGTAAGAACAATGTCATCGACATATAGAAGCAGATAGGCAGTGTGAGATCCTTGATTATAAATAAAAAGGGAAGAGTCACTCTTACTGCTAACAAATCCAATGCGATGTAGGAAGCCTGCAAAGCGTTGAAACCATGCCCGGGGAGCTTGCTTGAGGCCATATAGGGACTTCTGCAAAAGGCAAACATGGTTGGGTTTTGATGGGTCGCGAAATCCTGGTGGTTGAAACATATACACTGTCTCGTTGAGATGGCCGTGAAGGAAAGCATTCTGAACATCCAACTGATGAATGGGCCAAGAACGGGAAACTGCAATGCTGAGAACCATACGGATGGTCGCTGGTTTAACAACAGGACTAAAAGTTTCATCACAGTCAACCCCAACCTGTTGAGAACAACCATTAGCAACTAATCGAGCCTTGTACCGCTCCAGGGAACCGTCAGACCTGAATTTATGCTTAAAAATCCACATGCATCGCACAATATTAGCATCTGCAGGACGAGGTATCAGGACCCACGTCTTATTCCGCATAAGGGCTCGATATTCATCAAGCATGGCGGCGGTCCAAAACGGGTCTTGAAGAGCTACATTGTGGGATTTTGGAATGGGAGATAATGAGGTGGTCGAAACGGATAAGTCAAAAATTGGTTTGGGTTTAACAATTCCGGATTGACTACGGGTTTGGGGACGGTTCGGAGGTGGAGGGGTCGGGTCATTTATAATTTGACCGGGAGTGCTAGAAAGGTTGTGTGGAAAATGTGGGATAGCGGGAGGTGAGCTGGGCCGGATAGGGGCTGGACCGGAGCTGGGTATGCGGATGGGAGAAGAAGGCGGAGCTGGGCCGGAGCTGGGCTGCAGTGATGGGCCGCTGAAAGAAGAGGGAGGGGAGACGGGCCCAGTCGCAAGGGCTGGTGGGTTGTCACAGCTAGGTGGGCCAGAGGAGGGAGCGGGCCGGTTTTGGTTTGGGCCAGGCGTAGAGGTGGGCTGAGCGTGGTCTGGGCCAGGCGCAAGAGGAGGACGGTGGGCCTGTGGTAGGGTGTCATCAGCAGCAATCAATTGATTTAATTGTTGCAAATGGTATTGTGAAGTATCAACATCAGGAGACGTGCTAAATTCCGGGGAAACACGAGCCGGGGAAGAAAAAGGAAAAATGGACTCATCAAAGGTTACATGTCGGGAGATTATGATTTTGTGAGTTGCCAAGTCTAAACATTTGAAACCCCGATGATGTTTAGGATATCCTAGAAAGACGCATGGGCTAGAGCGATGTTGAAGTTTGTGGGAGATGATGGCACTTTGATTTGGATAACAAAGGCAACCGAAAACCCGGAGGTGAGCTAAGGAAGGTGTAGTGAGGTACAACACTTGAGTAGGAGATTTATTTTGAATGGAAGAAGATGGAAGGATGTTGAGTAGATAACAAGAAATTTCCACGGCATGGGGCCAAAAGGAAACTGGAATGGAAGCATGAAATAAAAGTGAACGCATCATGTTATTGATTGTTCGAATTATTCGTTCGGCTTTACCATTTTGTGGGGATGTGTGGGGACATGAGAAGCGAAAAACGATGCCATTATTAGCAAAGAATTTGTGAAAAAGGGTGTTGTTGAACTCACCTCCCATGTCACATTGAAAACTTTTGATGGGTAGTTGAAATTGTGTGGTGACAAATTTGTGAAATTGGACAAAAAGATCAAACACTTGAGATTTAAACTTGAGCGGAAAAATCCATAGAAAATGAGAATAATCATCAAGAAAAAGCAAATAGTATTTAAAACCTTCCCTACTAGGAATAGGAGATGTCCAAATATCACTATGAATAATGTCAAAGGGAGCAACGGAACGAGTTGTAGAACGATCAAAAGGTAGTCTATGATGTTTTCCTAATTGACAAGCATGACAAAGAGGAGTCATCTTTGACTTATTACATTTAATGAAAGAGGAAAGGCGAAGATAATCTAAAACAGGAGCGCCGGGATGACCAAGACGGGCATGCCAAAGGCTGGATGACTCGACGGAAAGAGCTTGATGAACTCGATTGGGAGGACGGGTGACAGGATAGAGTTCCCCGGAACTATTGCATCTCAGACGTGTTATCCCCGTGTGTAGATCCTTCACAGAAAAACCAAAAGGGTCAAATTCTACTGAGGCATTGTTATCCGTTGCAAAACGTCTAACAGACACTAAATTTTTGACTATTTGTGGGGCAATAAGTACATTGGATAGGTGTAGTGGTAATTTTGTGGTGGGGATAGTAGTATCTCCAATACCTGTAGATGGAACACGCATACCATTCCCAACAATTATCGAATTTAATGAACCATTACGCGAAAAAGACGAGAGAGAACCTGAATTATTCGTCATGTGAGATGTCGCTCCCGTGTCCATGTACCAATAATTATCCGTAGGATTTAATGTCATTGTAGCAAAAGATTGGTCCAAAGCAGTGGGCTGAGCAGCAAAATGGGCCTGCTGATTTGGTCCGGGCCCAAGAATGCCTTGCTGAGGAAAGGGACAAGGGGGTGCTGCTGGTGGGCCTGCTGCAGACTGGGCCTGAGGCCATCCGTGGGGAGCTGGGCCGCCTGGAGTGGGCTGAGGAAGTGGGAGCCAGCCGAAGTGTGGATGCCACACAACCCTAGCCGGCCGCTGCTGCTGCTTCCCCTTGCGACCACGACCCCGCCGGGACTGGGTGGACTCCGGCGTCGACTGGGAGGAGCCGGACCTGGGCTGCGCCGGACTGTTTGCGGTGGAGCC
Source organism: Fagopyrum esculentum (assembly GCA_033239045.1). Classification (NCBI taxonomy): domain Eukaryota; kingdom Viridiplantae; phylum Streptophyta; class Magnoliopsida; order Caryophyllales; family Polygonaceae; genus Fagopyrum; species Fagopyrum esculentum. The sequence continues at coordinate 110,599,115 of BSUD01000006.1, forward strand.
GGACTGTTGGGGCGCCGAGGAGCCGGAATGCGAGCCGGAGGAGGGCTGTTTGCGGGACTCGGCAGTGAGGGCAGTCTCGCCGGCTTTTTGAGCGGCCATGCGAGTTTCTTCCAGGAGGAGTTGAGAGCGAGCCTTGGTGAAACTCGGTAGGGGATCGGTTTGCTGAATAAAACTTGCGGTAGCATTATACTCAGCAGGCAAACCCGAAATTAGTTGAAGAACAAGACGGGTTTCGGGAACCGGAGAGCCAACACCTTTGAGTTGATCTGCCAAGGACTTAAGTTGAAGACAGTAAGCATTGATCGAAGAGAATCCGGATAACTTACAGTTGGAGAATTCATGCTCGAGATAGACGGCACGGGTGTTTTTGTTATCTTGAAAAATATCTTTGATTCGATTCCAAGCCTGAAGAGCGGTGTCATCGGAGTCAAGAATTTGCAAGAGAATCTCCCGGGAAACTGTGCTGTAGATCCATTGTAGGACAGCAGCGTCAACTTGAAGCCATAACGAATCTTCAATATCCGTAGGTTTAGGCACCTTCTCATCAATATGATCAAGAACATTGTGAGCTTTTGCGGTAACGCGAAATAAGGTGACCCATGAAGCATACGGAGTGTCATGGTCAAGAACAAGAGCAATGTTGTTTTTGATGTTGGAGATTCCAAGGGCGGAGTGGAAAGAAGGTTTCCGTTCGGCGGCCATGGAGGAAAACAAAAAACGAGAAGGGGAATACGTGTTTAGGGTTTGAGGCAAGCGGAAGAGAGTTTTTGGAACGAGAAGTCTGATACCATGTGAGAATGAATATGAATTCCCCTTAGGGTTTCCGTTCAGCAGACGGCTCATATTAATAATAACGTGAGTTTACATAATTACAATTGGGGCACCCTATATTTACATATATTTACATAAACTATCAGTTGCAACCTGGATGGCGCACTTAAATATTTTTTGGCCATGCAGGAACTAGATGGTTTGCGTTTGCCCCTGCCCAAGTTGCAACCTGGCAGGCCTGGCGGCTACGGGAGGCTTGATTGTGCAGTGCCTTAGCCTGGAGGCGAAGGAGACACTAGGCCGACCGCTAAATCGTTTCATAGAATACCACAACAATATCCAGATAATCCACCGGGATATTGTGACACTTGAGAGTAAGAAAAATCAGATTTCAGCAAAAGTCAATAGTGTTAGAGAGTTTAAAGGGGAGACGATCAAGGCCGAGGTTAAGTACTGGATAGAGAAGGCTAATGAAAGCTTAGATACTTTCAATAAGAAAGTCAAAGGAAAGGTTGATGGTAGCAGGAACTGCATCAATAGTATTTGTGGAACACCATATGAAATTGGTAAGATGGTAGATGAAATAAAAGAACTGCTGAGTAATGCGGAAGGCTTCCAAAATGAGGTATCTTACCTTGGAGGTATGTCGCCGGCTATTGCAGTGTACCATATCGAAAACAAGAGTTTATTGTCTAGAGTGCAAATATCGGAGATGATTATGGGGTATTTGAAAGATGGCAGCCAAAAGGTGATCAATATCTATGGTCTTCCAGGCGCAGGTAAAACCCATTTGCTGAAGATGCTTGTTAACCGTGCTGGAGAGAGTAAGCTATTTCAAGTTGTAACTGACATAACTGATATTTCTGAAACTCCGGACGTCAAGAAGATTCAAAAGTCAATTGCAAAAAGGCTCAATCTATATTTGGATAAATCTGAAGGAGATGATGAAGAATTGTCCGCTGAAACGTTGCGGGAACAACTTAAAGAGAAAATTTTGAAGAAAAACAGAATATTTGTTGTCCTTGATGACGTTTGCACTCCACTTGCAGAAATATGTGCCAAAATTGGAATACCTTATCACACAGATAAGGGAGAGCCTAGTTGCACAATCTTGATGTCATCAAGGAAATTACATAATCCCGTTGAGAATGATAGCCAGTTCCTGTTAAGATTGGGTTGTTTGCCTAAAGTTGAAGCCCTTGATTGGATTAAAAAAGAATGGAGAAATCCTATTCAGATTGAAGGAGGCGATACGTCTGTAGAAGATGCTATACTAGTTAAGTGTGATGGTCTGCCATTGGCGTTACTCGAAATGGCTGATATATTGAAGAACAGTGACCCAAATCACCACACTTTTGTTCACCAACTCAGAAACGATAATTGGAGTGACATTGCAAACGTTTATAACAAGACGTCACTGTTGCAAACTTCTATTACACGGAGTTATAACCTGCTGAAATCTGAAGAATACAAGAAGCTTTTCCTTCTCAGCTGCACGCGCTTATTTCAGAGAGGTAATATCTATACATATATATACATCAATTAACATTGAGCTCCTATTTTGGCTCTTTTTCTCTCTCTTTCACCTATGTAAACTGAGTTGTATATGATTTGGATGTAATAATGCAGAAGAAACAAGCATATCCGTTGATGAGCTCATGAGGTATGGAATTGGATTGTCTTTGTTTGGAGAAACCGAAACTCTGAAAGGTTTGACATACGAAGCCGACTTGTGGGTGAAAACTCTAGAAAATTTGTCACTATTGGAGACTTATAAGGATAGCCATGGCTGTATTAGCATACACAAAATCATTCAAGATGTTGCAATCTCAATTGCGTCTGCCTCAGGTAATCATTATCTTCTATAAGCTTAATTACTGTTTTAAATATGCAGAAAACTGTACTATCATGGCCATTTACACAAACATATTTGGTCAACAGGATATTTGCGTTTAGAAGACGGCTTCTCTCCCGATGTAAAATACAATATAATTTCTACGAGGGTAGGCAGCAATGAAAACGAGGGTTTTCGCGGTACAATGTTTTCCGAACTTAATGCCTTGTTCTTGAAGGGGGTTACAAATGGATGTGAGGTAAACCTGTATGATGCTTACTTTACAATGATGAAAGAAGTAGGCATTTTGGGTTTGGCCCAGATAAATCTCAAAACGCTACCATCATCCATTGAATGTTTACAAAAACTTCTGACTTTAAGCATAGAGGATTGTGTCATAGGAGATGCTTCATTGATTAGAACTTTGGTGAATCTCAAAGTCCTTAGCTTGCGTCGATCTAAGATTGAAAAATATGTGGGAAACGGACAATTAAGCAATCTGATATTATTAGATTTAACGGAGTGCTGCTTCGGAGAGGTTCAAGGTGTTGTGAACAACAATCCTTCTAAACCGTTAGAAGGCCTTTATATGTATGGTTGTAGTAGCTTAGCCGAAGGTACTTCCGTTGAAGTGGTTACGGAAAGTCTAGTAGGTAGGTTGATAGATTTGGAGAACCTATATGCACTTGAAATTCGAATTACTAATCTTCCAGTGGATCGTGATTTATTACTTACTGAAAACCTTCATAGGTTTAAAGTAGTAGTTGGTGGCAGTGTTACCTCACCATTCGAGGAGTTCTACAATTTCTACAACCAGGTTCTTTCTTTTGAAGCCATAGATGCAAACGTGTTCAAGAGGGTATATTTGCAAATTTTGATGGAAAAAACAGAATGTTTAAGGCTAGCTAACATTGAAAATCTACAAGATGTTGTGCCTGAATTGGGCAGAACTCAGGAACCCTTCATGGGCAGAATTAAATTGAAATTCTTCAAGTACTTGAAATACTTGCAAATTAGTCAATGCAACAAAATGAAGTGCATATTCGCAGTAGCAGGATTCGAGCCGGATTCTATCATACCGGAACTGGAAACCCTCTCACTTGAGCAATTGGATAGACTAGAGGTGATATACCCTGGAGTTGGACCACAATGCTGGTGCTCAAAACTACGAGAGTTAAAACTATCAAACTTGCGCAACTTGAACCCCCATGCCTTGCTCGCAGATCATGCTCATCAGCTCGTTGTTGTGGAAGTAAAGGATTGTGAAAGTTTGGAATATCTTTTTTCGGTTCCTGTTACCCAAAGCTCTGACGGTGCTGCAATTTATAAGTTTCCATGGTTGAAGAAGTTAGAACTACAAAATCTGCCAAATTTGATCAGCTGTCTACAAGATAGAGGACCCAACCAGACCTCACAACTCTTCCATAAGAAGGTAAGTTATTTGCATTTGCAATCTTTATTCTTTAACAAACTATTTTCTCTTCTACTGATTATAGCAACAAAATTTAACATGCTCTTTGCTAATTGCAGATATACTTGCCAGATTTTGAGGAATTGAACCTTTTAGGTTTAGTTAAAATAACGAAGTTATGGGAGTTGACATCCAGTGATTCTGTTGATGATTTGACAATATTTCCAAACTTGCAAATGCTGAAACTTGAATTCATGCCTTCGCTAAATCATGTATGGGAGCAGAAATTATCCCAAGAAAGTCAAAGCTTCAAAAGCCTAAAGGAAATAGATATTAGTAGATGTGAAAATCTGAAAAGCATATGTCCACCTACAGTTGCTGCTGCTCTTGTTGAACTCGAAAGTCTGAAAATTACCTCTTGTCCCAATTTAAGGGAAGTGATCACGACAGAAGATGGTGCAAACAATGTCATAAAGTTCTCTTCCATGGAAAAATTGGAACTTGGTGAGTTGGAGATTCTTCAATGGTTCTGTCGTGGAAGTTGTACAATTGAATCTCCAATGCTGAAAGATTTGCGTCTGTATTCCCTTCCCGAAATGTTGACCTATCTTGAAACTCCAGCAGATTTGAATGATGCAGGTAGTCCAACAAACGTTGACGCTCAAGGATGTAGCAATTCTTTCAGCAAGGTAATCAAGAACACATGTCTTTTGAGATTTATTCGTTTCCAAAACCATCTTGCATTTCGTTGTGCAATACTAATACACAAATGAAGTTAAGCATATGGCCCATGTTCGAACATTATTTACTAATACGAGTCAGATGTATTGTAGATCAAATGTCCATCTATGGATTGCCTATACTTGTGCGGAAACAATAGAAACACTTTGGAGCGGGAAGAAGGAGATCCTACAACTCTAGAGCCGATCACTGAACGGTTAAGCTTGTTTGAGGAATGTATACATGGAACCTTGATGTTTTCATTTCGAGGGCTAACATGCACTACAATTTCAAATCTTCGTTATCTTCGTATACAAGGAAGACTCTTTGGCGTGCAATCTATTATTTCATGTACTGCCGTAGTGGAAGGAGGCATGCCACAGCTAGAAGATCTCAATATTGAAGGATGTGAAGATTTAGAAGAAATTGTCTCTGAGGAATGTAGACATGATATCAGATATGGAACCTCGATGTTCTCCAATCTGAAACGAGTAACACTCCAAAGACTAACAAATCTGAAAACTTTCAGTTCTGTAATGTATAGAACAAGATTCCCAGCCTTAGAGAAGGTGGAGATCAAATATTGCTCGAGAATTGAAAGTTTCACTGCAGGAGAGATCTCTACACCAAACCTAGAAATCGTGTGTTATCATAATGAAGAACATACTTGTAATGAGGGCACTAACCTCAACGACCATATACGACAGATAAATGAAGGTTTTCAAAGAGGAGAAGAGTTGCCGCAACAAAATGAAGGATTTCAAGAGAATGAGGGTAAGAATCGACAAACTGTGCCTTTTTTCCACCAAAAGTTGAGAAATGACATTGTGCACGTCATTATTGATTGATTTCAACCAAATGCAGATTTTAGAAGAGGGGAAGAGGTACCACGACATGATGAAGGGTTCCAAGGACGGGAAGAGGTGCCACAACCAAATGAAGGTTTTCAAAGAGGAGAAGAGTTTCCGCAACAAAATGAAGGATTTCAGGAGAGAAACGAGGGTAAGAATAGACTAACTGTGCCTTTTTTCCACCAAAAGTTGAGAAATTACATTGTGCACGTAACTCATTTATGATTGATGTCAACTAAATGTAGATTTTAGAAGAGGAGAAGAGGTGCCACGACAAGATGAAGAGTTCGGAGGACGGGAAGAGGTGCCACAACCAAATGAAGGTTTTCAAAGAGGAGAAGAGTTTCTACAACAAAATGAAGGATTTCAGGAGAGAAATGAGGGTAAGAATCGACAAATTGTACCTTTTTTTCACCAAAAGTAGAGAAATTACATTGTGCACGTAACTCAATATTGATTGATGTCAACTAAATGTAGATTTTAGTAGAGGAGACGAGGTGCCACGACAAGAGGAATGGCTCGAAGGACTGGAAGAGGTGCCACAACCAAATGAAGTTTTTCAAAGAGGCGAAGAGTTGCCGCAACAAAATGAAAGATTTCAAGAGAGAAACGAGGGTAAGAATCGACAAACGTATTGTGCCTTTTTTCCACCAAAAGTAGAGAAATTACATTGTGCACGTAATTCATTATTGATTGATGTCAACTAAATGTAGATTTTACAAGACGAGAAGAGGTGTCACGACAAGATGAAGGGTTCGAAGGACGGGAAGAGGTGCCACAACCAAATGAAGGTTTTCAAAGAGGAGAAGAGTTGTCGCAACAAAATGATGGATTTCAAGAGAGAAATGACAGTAAGAATCGACAAACTGTCCCTTTTTTTCCACCAAAAGTTGAGAAATTACATTGTGCACGTAGCTCATTATTAATTGATGTCAACTAAATGTAGATTTTAGAAGAGGCGAAGAGGTGCCACGACAAGATGAGGCGTTCGGAGGACGGGAAGAGGTGCCACAACCAAATGAAGGTTTTCAAAGAGGAGAAGAGTTTCCGCAACAAAATGAAGGATTTCAGGAGAGAAACGAGGGTAAGAATCGACTAACTGTGCCTTTTTTCCACCAAAAGTTGAGAAATTACATTGTGCACGTAACTCATTTATGATTGATGTCAACTAAATGTAGATTTTAGAAGAGGAGAAGAGGTGCCACGACAAGAGGAACGGATCGAAGGACGGGAAGAGGTGCCACAACCAAATGAAGTTTTTCAAAGAGGCGAAGAGTTGCCGCAACAAAATGAAAGATTTCAAGAGAGAAACGAGGGTAAGAATCGACAAACGTATTGTGCCTTTTTTTCCACCAAAAGTAGAGAAATTACATTGTGCACGTAACTCATTATTGATTGATGTCAACTAAATGTAGATTTTACAAGACGAGAAGAGTTGTCACGACAAGATGAAGGGTTCGAAGGACGGGAAGAGGTGCCACAACCAAATGAAGGTTTTCAAAGAGGAGAAGAGTTGTCGCAACAAAATGATGGATTTCAAGAGAGAAATGACAGTAAGAATCGACAAACTGTCCCTTTTTTTCCACCAAAAGTTGAGAAATTACATTGTGCACGTAGCTCATTATTAATTGATGTCAACTAAATGTAGATTTTAGAAGAGGCGAAGAGGTGCCACGACAAGATGAGGCGTTCGGAGGACGGGAAGAGGTGCCACAACCAAATGAAGGTTTTCAAAGAGGAGAAGAGTTTCCGCAACAAAATGAAGGATTTCAGGAGAGAAACGAGGGTAAGAATAGACTAACTGTGCCTTTTTTCCACCAAAAGTTGAGAAATTACATTGTGCACGTAACTCATTTATGATTGATGTCAACTAAATGTAGATTTTAGAAGAGGAGAAGAGGTGCAACGACAAGAGGAAGGGATCGAAGGACGGGAAGAGGTGCCACAACCAAATGAAGTTTTTCAAAGAGGCGAAGAGTTACCGCAACAAAATGTAAGATTTCAAGAGAGAAACGAGGGTAAGAATCGACAAACGTATTGTGCCTTTTTTCCACCAAAAGTAGAGAAATTACATTGTGCACGTAACTCATTATTGATTGATGTCAATTAAATGTAGATTTTACAAGACGAGAAGAGGTGTCACGACAAGATGAAGGGTTCGAAGGACGGGAAGAGATGTCACAACCAAATGAAGGTTTTCAAAGAGGAGAAGAGTTGTCGCAACAATATGAAGGATTTCAAGGTGGCGGAGATGTGGCACACCCCAATGAAGGTTTTAATGGCCCTGAAGAGGTGTTGCAATTAAATGGAAGTTTTGGAAGAGGGGAAGAGTTGCAACAACAAAACAAAGGATCTGAAGGAGGCAAAGATGTGACACACCAAAATGAAGATTTTGAAGGTGGGGAAGAGGAGTCGAAGAGAAATGAAGGTTTGGAGTCGTTTCAACCAAATGAAAGAATTGAACGAGACGGACAATTAAGTGATGGGGATGAAAAAGTGTCGCAACAAAGTAAAGATGATACAAGATCATCACTTTCACGTTCCCCATGTTCTAAAGGTGCCACCAATACGACTCAAACTAGGGAGCCTCACCTACCCTTGACCTTTGACGCAAAGATAAAGACCTTAGTGACCATCATAGTGAGGGATGGAGGTGAAGACATTTCTAAGGAAGAAAAGGAAGGAGGTGAAGACATTTCTAAGGAAGAATAGAAAGCACAATTATTGGATGTCTAGGGCTTACATAGAAGATGTCCATGCAACCTCATACAGGCCCCATGCCCACGTGATCACTTTCTTCCTAGGTGTGTGTTTGCATTTGAAAATGAGGGTATTTTAATCTCGTAATTCATTCTCGTTTAAGACTTAGTTTTATAAGACACCTTAACATGTTTTAGATGTAGAAAGCTTTTTAAAGTTTATTTAGGCTTCTAAAGACTTTATGGTAGGCGTGGGCACAAATCCCACAAATCCCTATCTCGGTCCTATTCCAATTTCGACGTGATTTCACCCAAATAGTAATTTTGTCCATTCAAAAAATATTTGGATAGGATATGAATTTTAACTTCTTCTTCTCGTTAGGAAGAGGTTAAGAGGTGCTACAAATAAATGAGGTTTTGAAGGAGATGAAGAAATGAAAATTCAATACGAAGGTGGAGATGACGTGTCACATCAAAATGAAGGTGTAGCTTGTTTCAGTTAGATGGTAGAATTGTACTAGATGAACAATTGCTGTTGTTAAGTGGAGGGGATGAAGAAGTTCCAGATCAAACTGGAGAGCTCGAAGGAGGGAAATAGGTGCCGTAACAAAATGAAGGATTTGAACGAGGGGATGACGAGGCACAACAAAATGAAAGTTTTGAAAGCGGGGAAGAGTTGTCGCACATAAATGAAAGTTTTGAAGGAGGTGAAGGGATGCTACTACAATACGAAGGTGGAGAAATGTGTCACATCAAAATGAAGGTTTGGTGTTGTTTCAACCAAATGCCAATGTAGTCAAGGGAAGATAACCACGAAACAGTTCGAGTGTAAATTCGAGGGTAATTGCCATGAGTGTACCTACAACATTATTTGACAACGGAAATAACTTTGAGGCTACTATTTATGGCTATTTAGCCATGAAACCAAAATTGAGGAAAAGGCTATTTACCAACATAAAATAATGGAGGCATATTTTGAGGATAAACTCGATGCTATTTACCCTCGAGGGGGGAAAAAGCTAGGCTAAAATTTATTTTCCCTACTTAGCCATGAAAACCAAAATCGAAGGAAAATGCAAGGCTATTTACCAACGAAAGATAATTGAGGCTAATTTAGAGGGTAAACTCGAGACTATTTACCCTCGAAAAGAAGGCTGATATTCGTGGATTTGTTTTACAACAAAAGACAAATTTGAGGGAAAATTCGAGGCTGTTTACACATGTGAGAAATTGAGGCTAATATAGAGGGTGAACTTGATGTTATTTACCCGTGATCAAGCAATTGTGCAAAATTTGAGGGTAAAGTCAAGTTTATATACCCATAAAGTGATATTTGAGGCAATATTTAATGTTATGTAGCCTCGAACGCAATTTGGAGTAAAGTGTATTCAATTTATCACGTGTAGTAACTTTGTAACAAACGTTGCAGTGTTTACAAATAGGTTTTACGTTTAAGTGCAGTGTAATGGACGACCCTCACAATTTGTTTAACTATGCAATAGTATATGTACATGAACTAAGGGGTTGCTGATCGTTTCGGATAAAATTTCAAGTACCCTAGCAAATGAGATTGCTAAAATTGGGGCAAAATTATTATACATAGATCATCATGCCTTTAGCAAAGTGTTGTCTTGGAAGATGCATATGATAAGAAAGGGTCACGTTTTTGTAGGAAAGTGAAGGAATAATAGCCTCCATTTTCTGCCATTTCACTTCCTTCTTGTAAGCAGTTGCAATATCATCTCTTACTTTGGGGTAGGGACGGCAGTAATCCTGGAGTATTACTTTTTTATAGAGAAGGATTTGAATCAGATGCAACAGAAAAACGAAGTCATTCAACAAGTTTCACTGACATGATCCAAATAGATTCATAATGATGGACTAAAACGAATCATAAAAAATGGAATATCACCGTTCCACTATCATTTTTCTCAGAACATTATAGAACAGGTTACTAATTAGCTAAATTGTATAGGTGTGAACATGATTATTAATGACAAGATTATCTTTTATAAATATAAGAAAACATGTTACATTCCCGAGCAAGGTTTTCAAAAAAAAAATTGAATCTGAAACGCTCTCTTTCTGACCTAGAAGCGAAAAGTCTGGGTCGGCGTCGATTCGGGCGTTTGGTGTTCAAGTTCGCTGGAGACATGGAGGAGGCAACTCCCCCGGTTACTGGCTCGGTTACTTCTATGGCTTCGTCATCTGCGATTAACCCGGATACGGTTATGGTGGAGTCCAGCGCTCTTCCATCTGGAGGTCTGGTTCAACCGTCTGCATCGTTAGAAGTTACTCAAGTGGGGCAGATTAGGGGCGCTGCGAATACTATTCCAGTGTCTGACTCCGTACAAAGTAATTTGATTACTGGTATCAAACCATTCATTGCTGGAAACGCAGGAGTTTTCTCCATCACGCCGACTTCGGATACTGTGTCATTGGTTGCTGCACCTTCGGATGCAGCGTTCTTCTAGCAATCAAAGATTATCCATGTTCAAATTCGCAACTCTCATCACTTTCACTAGCATTTTTAGGATCTTCTTCAGTTTCATATTCCCCATGTTGATTAATGAATAAAACCTTGTTGTTAGGACAATCCTTTTTATAATGACCTCTACCTTGACATTTAAAATATACAATGTCTCTGGAATGTAAAGTAGAGTTAGAAGTACTCTCTTTAGGGTCCTTTGAAGGCTCATTCAAAGGTTTAGAAGTCTGGGGACTGGATGATGACATTTTTACGACTTCGTGGCTGTTGCTCCCACTTTGAGACTCTCTCTGGGAAGAAAATCGGTCCAGAGATCAGCCGATTTTTTCCTGACTGGGTTGATTTTTGTTCTGGTTTCAATAGTCTGTCTCTTGGTTCCTTCCTTGGAGCTTCTTTTCCACCCTAATAGCCAAGTGTAGTAAGTTAGTCATATTATCATATGGATATAAATCAATTTCATTAGCTAATGATGGATGTAAAATTCTTAAGAATCGAGCCATAGTAGACTCCTCATCCTCGTGGACATTTAGCCTTGATCATCGCCATTTGCATGAAGGTGTAAGTTTCCTCTACGCTGCGGGTATCTTGCTTGAAGTTCTCCAACCTTTGCCTTACTTCCCTAGCGTAATATGGAGGTATGAATCTTGCTCTCATTAATGCTTTCATGTGTTTCCAAGTGTGGATCTTTGGCTCTAGAGTTCGTCTCTGTTCTTTGAGGAGGTGATCCCACCAAACTAGGGCATATCCTTGGAATTCCAACGCAACAAGTTGGACCTTCCTTTGCTCATTAAAAATATGACAATACCAAATTTGTTCATTTTTAGTCCCTCATTCCATGTAAACGTCCGGGTCTACTTTGCCCTCAAAACTCGGAATCTTGGCCATCACTCTTCCCATTCCATCGTTGTCTTGGTAAGGTCTATATAGTTCCAAGTCTTGTCTTCTCCTAGGTTGTGTATTGCACCTAGGGTAGCCTCTTCACCTCTAGTCATCAACTTCCTCTTCTAGTTCCTGTAATTCATAAACAACATTGGTTGCGTTAGGAACATGGAAATTTGGATTATAATGAGGTGTACCTGATTCTCAATGACGTCTTGGATCCGTGGCTGGAGGTAGGGGAGGATTTTGTGAGCTTTCGCTCATTCCAGAAGAGAAAATCAGACGAAAAATCGGGTGAGGGTCGATTTTTTGGGTCGATTTTTCTTCTCTGGGACGAGTTTCTAGTTGTTCCATCCGTTCAGTTAATCCCGAGACCATCTTTATGAGTTGGGACAGTTGGTCATTGGTTCCGGGGTTATATAGGTCACCTCGTGGTGATCCTTGTAGACTTTTAGACATCCTGCACAAACACACAAAGTAACAACAAACGTGTGATATTAGTGAAAAGAAGGGTTTCTTACTTGTCTTCTCTCGCACTCACACTCGTTGTGAATCACAAGCTGGTTTGACGTAGTTGTCTTGGATGATTAAATGCACTAGCGTCCACTAGAACTTTCTTGGATGTCTCAAGTAGTTAACTTGTGTTCGGAAGAAAGGTTCTTGTGTTGGAAGTTAGCGCAAGGTTTCCTGTTGTAGGTCTCTTCACACAAAGATTCAAGGTAGAAAGAAGTATTGCAAGTATGAGACAACTAGTATGTTAGAAAGCAAAGAGACTAACTAACACACCCAAAGAAAAGACTTAATGTGTTTAGAGTAGAAAGGGCTAAGAAAAGCACACAAGAGACTAAGAAGACAGAAGAACGTACCTTGAGTTGCGAAGTTAAGAAAGAGAGATAGCCGGATTTGGGTTTAGGTATGGCTAGATCTCTTTGATTGTTTCAAGGTATATACTGGAAATCTTATGTTGTAATACTCTTGCACAGGGTGCACTTCATTCTGCAAAGTATGCCTCAAAGATTTCTTCGAATTTTGGCAACAGTAGCAAAAATCGGGTGAAAAATCGGTCGATTTTTTTTAAGAACGTGTCGATTTTTCTTAGCAAATATCAACTCTTGGTTTCGACGTTCAAGAAATTTCTTTTCTTTTCTTTTTTGTATTGGCGAGGTTTCAAAGGTCAACGGTTGGCTTGAGTTTGGTTGATGGCGTTTCTCTCTTCCAAACTTACACAAATCAACGCACGTTAAACCCAAATAATCTCGCAAAGATGGCAAACAAGAAAAGACTCGACTTTTAAAGATTCAAAGAAGACTCAAATAAAAATCAAACCTTTTGATGAACGTTCGGACTTCAAACACTTAGCTATGATACCACTTTGATGCGAGGATAAGCCGTAGTTCCCGATCTAGATTGAAAGTCCTTAACTGAAATAAAAAAATCGGGTTGTTCTATAGAAAAATCGGTCGATTTATCTCAAGAACAGGTCGATTTTTCAATGAACTCAGAACACGGATTAGTGAATGATATGGAAAGATAAGAAGATGATTATGAAATGATAAATGGAAGATATATGAAGATAGGACTATTATAAGACATGCAAAGATCCTTGAACTCAATGGAACAAAACCCTTAACAAAGAAATACCTTTCACCCTTCCTTCTTTAACCTTGCACAAGCCTTCTAGATAAGACAAGCACAAGGAGAGACTAGTTTGACTTGTAGCACCAACCTTCAACAAGATTAACACACACAAGAACAACCTAGCAAAGATTCACAACTTTTCAACCAAAAACTCTCCTTTTGATTGAATAGAAATGATAAAATGCAAACCCCGTGAGCGAAGTCACAAGTATCTCACAATAATGTGGAAAATATAATCACAACTCAGCTATCTAATAATTTTCCCCACTAAGGCTATTTATAAGGGAGATTAAGGGCCCGTTTGGAAGCACCGGAAATCATTCCCGATAACGGAATGATCCCGAATCAATCAAAAACTACATTTGGTTAGAGGTCTTTTAACACATAAAATTAATCTCATCCATTCCATTTCCTTTATCTACCCTTATTTGATTCCATTCCGTTTCCATTCTACCGCTCCAACCAAACGGGCACTAAACCTACTAAAACTAGGAAAAACTAAAAAGATATGATCTATAAAATATATCTTTTGAAAAGATAATCTAGAAAAGATATCTTTTAAAAGATATAAAATATAAAATCTAAAAAGATAGAATCTAAATAATCCCTTAGGATAGTGTGAGAGATTTAAGGAATTATTACAAGGTATAATTGTCAAAAGATAAAGATCATGACCGGATCTTCTAGATACGTTGGAAAGGACAAAAATTGACGTGCAGAAAAAGAGGTCGATTTTTCTTACATGTGACTCAATTTTCTGTAACAAGAAATCGACCGATTTCTTCATGTTGTGGGTCGATTTCTTCATTTCCAACTCCCCTTGATCTTCCTTGATGATGTCTTCTCTTGGATCCTTCTAGTTTTTGACCTAGTGATGGGTCCTTGTATGGAAAGTGTAGAAGATGGTCCCACATCATACTTGGCTAAGGAAAATTTTATAGATATCCAATTAGTACAAATGGAATCGTATAAGAACTAGAGAGTAAGAAGAAGCAGATGATTTGACCAAATCTTACGTCAATCTAGACAGAGGGTACTTAGCATTCTACAGAAATGAGATTTATGGTGCTCCTTCGAGAAAAAGTTGGGGTCAATTTTCTTGATTGACAGAGGAAGCCCTTATGACAAAAGATATGACATAGAATAATTGGAATTATAGAGACGGCACAAACATAGATAGTATGATTTAATGTCTTGATGAAATGCCTTATCGAGTTGTGAAGTGATTGTAGATCCATCTTAGCCGGAATAAACATGAGAACGAGTAAAGTTGAATGACTGGAGGTTGTTAAACGGATCAATATCACCCAAATAAGATGATTACCGAAAAGTATTCATATAAGAGTTTACTGAGAAATGATAGCACTTCAATAGCCAATCTTGATAACCGGTCATAGGTGGATAGAGGGGGAGTTTTGGGAACCGCGTACAAATGGTATACCTTGGAGTCTTCTCTCGACTGATGAAAGAAGAATTGATGAAAACACCAAATCTAATCAACATAATCCATAAAGGTTGTACGAGAAAGCTTAAAGAGATTTAATTACCATACTTGGCGTAAAGATTTAGAAGATGGTAAAGCGACATGAGTATAAGGACTACATAATAGATGCAAGTTGAGAAATTTGATTTTCGAGAAAATCATATGCATATGAGGTTTCATATCCAAACGGTACCGGTAGATGTTTAATATAAGTCATACTATCGGACCAATAACACTATGATTGATAAAGTGTAAACCAAGTGAATAACTTAACCACTGAGAAGGAAAGCCATGTATCAAAAGGCGGTTCTTGCTAAATTTAAATAAAGTATTGAGATGAGGATACCTTTAAGGAATCTATGCAACGGTACAACGTAACTGAGGTTCCAACACGGAATGGATAGTAATGATCAACTGACAATTAGAGACCGATTCGGAGAGGGAAAATGTATAAGAAGAGTCACCTAGTAGAAGAGTTCACAACACAAGCATGAGGACCATCCTGTGGTTGGTATTATTGTCTCGGTATAGACTTATTACCGCACCTTGAGAAGTTGGAGTCAAATAGAAAACTCCATGTCAAGATTGTAAATAGATCAAGGTAAGGACTTGTAAGTCAACGTGATGTGCCCTATGCTAGAGGTCAAAGGGATTGTGGAAAGATAACCACATTGAGTAGACCTGACGAGTAGTAAGTAGAGTTTCGATGAGATCTAAGTGAATTCGAGGAAATCCTATGACCGCATGTTCCAATCCCTCCAAGGAGGCGTAACTAGTGAGTTATTTTGTTGAGGAGTTCTTATACCAATTGTGAAACTCAATGGGGATCGAGGACTATAGTTTCGACAAATACAGACAATTTATCTCGAGGTTTGAACAGCCAGTACACATTTCTTAGAGTACAAGCTTTCACTATACCATAGTGAATCATCCTTAGAATGACATCCGGTTTGAGAGGACTCTGCCGTTATTGGAAAGGAATTTATGGGAGAAAGTCTGGTTAATCGTTCTGACTCATGTACGGAGGACGCCATTATGAGTAATGGGCGGCAACAGATCGATTAGGGTAGCGCAACAGAAACGTGGTGGGATGATAACCCCTAGATCAGGAAACTCAATGATATTATATCTATGAACTCAAGTTAAAGAATTAGAGATCTGTATGAAAACCCTACTAGAACTGTGACTTTGGATTTCGACAAGTTGAAAGCCTGACAAGATGTAAGTGTTGAGTCATTATTTGAGGAACGGTCCGACTGAGTCATATTAGGGAGACAAGACCAAGTGAGTTATCTTACAAAGAGAATTAGACGCTTAGTAAAGTGTCGGGAGATATCTTTTATCATTGTTTCAGAAACAATAGTTGGGATCTTCCGAAAAGTCGGGAACAATTGGATTTAATAAAAAGAGTAAAGTATTGTGGTCAGCTTCGGAAAGTCACCAAGAGTAACTGAAAGTAAGTCGAGGAATGTAAGCTTGTGAGATCTTAAAGAAGATTGGGAAGTTAGTAATCAACTAGTACTCCTACCCATACTAGAGAATGTACACCCAGTGTTAACGTGTAACAGTTAAAGGAATACATACGGGACTCGGGACATGTCATCAACTATGAAGATCTCATAGTTGGGCCGGATCATACTTTTGTAGAGTTTCCAGTGGTCTAGACGAGGAGCTGATGAGGCTACTTGGGAGATAGAGGAGAGCTTTAGACGTAGTTATCCCGAGCTCTTTGCGGAGTTAGCCGCTACTTCTGTATCGACGAGTTAATACTCGGATGTGTTTTTATGTGACCTACCTGGCTATGTATTGGTTTGAACTTTTATGATATCATGTGCTACTTGACTGTGACAATTGTGTGATTCCTACATGATAGAAAGTTAGAATCAATATTCCATTTCTTATTATAGACATTTCCTTAGTGGTCCTCCTTTCTCTAAGTTTTGGGACGAAACTTATTTTAAGAGGGCACTGATTTAATATCCGAATTTTAATTCCGCTTATTTCGAGTCAAACCGGATTTTGATACATTGACCTTTCACATTATACCTAGTGTTATACACCACTACAAATTTTTGTCATTTTATGTAAGCTTAGACTCACATAAAATGATGAAATGTTAATCAAACCCTAATATATATACATCTATATATTTTGAAAAGGCCCATGACAACATTTGACAAGGCCATGACAAGGGTTTGACAAGCCTTGCCATGTCTTGCATCCAACTAGCTTAAGCCCATCAGCCCATGTCGCAGCTCCCTTGTGACAAGCCCATGCCGCAACCTTGCACCAACATAACAGAAAAGAGGGTCATCTGATGCAACTTCTCGGAAACCAGTGGACGTCCACGCAAAGTTGAGCTAGAAGGGAAGTTACTTCCTTAAACGCCTCCTGAATTCACGCCCACGCTGCAACTCCTCCCTTCCTACCAAAGACGCGTCCAGATCCATGCCATAACTATTCCCTTCCTTTTGTCGCCCTTGATTCACGCCAATCAGAGTTTCCAAGATTTGTTGCCTTGCATCTCTCCAACTTCTATCAAGCCAACACACAACAACACATCATCTTCGACCTTGGTGTTGCACGTCGTCGTTGGCTCCTTTTCTGCACACAACATCCGCCCTCTACACATGTGGAGATCTCCTTCCAATAAAGCAATACCATCCACCCTTCTGCCTTACTTCCTATAATGATCTCAGAAAACAGAATCCTAGCAGTCGGTACTCAACTTCATCCCTGCATCGAACGCAAAGGTTGTGGTCGAAGGTTTCTTCTACACAAACGACACCATAGCCCTTCGCTCCAGTCTTCCCTCCTTCCCTCCAGAGGACTATAACGTCAGGGTAAGACGGATATTTCTCTTCTCCATGTCTGCAAGTCACTATCGTAACATAGGCATGCATATACGTGTCCTGAGTGCGAGTGTTCTTAGCCTTCAACCTTGTTGCAGGAACACCGAGACCCAAACAGAGAAGGAGATCAAGACAATCTCCCAAGTCGTCCGATCCGAAGTTGTTGCTACTCAACAACCACTGTGTTATCGACGCCAACCAAGAACCCCCCGTCCTCCTTGCTTCTGTCACAAGAAACAGCCCAACCTGCAGGAATTGTCTTGTGCGCCTTGTGTCATAGATTTTCTATCTTTCGAGTCTTGGAATCGGGTAAGATTCATACACCTTCCTTCCTTTCACTTCCCTCTATGAATTTCATGCCTAATGGGTGTCTTTTATGCCCCTAAACCTACTCTAAACATCCAGAGAAGAGCAGTGAGCAGTGAAGATC
This sequence comes from Fagopyrum esculentum, assembly GCA_033239045.1. Taxonomy (NCBI): domain Eukaryota; kingdom Viridiplantae; phylum Streptophyta; class Magnoliopsida; order Caryophyllales; family Polygonaceae; genus Fagopyrum; species Fagopyrum esculentum. The sequence goes on from BSUD01000006.1 coordinate 110,617,171, forward strand.
CACTCATTTTTGGAGTTTTCAACAGTGACGAACATCCAAGTTTGGGGTCAGATTTGGGTAAGAAATACTCATCCTTTTTGGCTAAAATTTAGATATGATATAGTAGGCATATTGTTGTAGAACATATCAAAATTTGAGAGTAATAAAGCTAGTGTTTTGAGAGTTATGATTTTTCAAAGTTGAGACAGTAAGTAGTTTGTTTTCTGTTTTTGGTGAATTATTCGAAATATGGGGAAAATTGTGAGTTGCAGTAGTTTTTGGATCTATATATGAATGGGTTAGATCTATCTGATAGACATGAAATTTTGATGGAACATAGAGTGAGATGCATACTCTGATGTATTAAAAGAAGTGGTCAATCCAACGATCGAATCTAGACTTATAAGGTTTCAAAGTAGGCTAGTTGTACAGTTTGGTAAAATACAGATTGTTGGCTAAGTATGAGAAAATTTGTTTTGAGAGTCAACTTGGGATTTTCGTGTAGGATTAGTTATTGATCCATTGAGTTTTGTTTCTTCTGGTGAGTAGAGTGAATTACATAGAAATGCTAGATATTTTATTTGAGATTTTTAGATTCTCGTATGAGCGTTATAAGTTAGGTCAAAGTGAGATCCATAGTGAATTATTCATGGAAGTTAATAAGTAGGAAAATCTTTCAACTTTGGTGGATCTTTCTTGTGAGTGTTAGATTGTGGTTTTGGGCTTCATAGAAAGTTTTAGAAATATTCTAGGAATATTTCTAGGGTTTTGATCGATTGAATATCTTAGAAGTTGGAGACTTCTAAGGAAGTGAGATACATATTTGATCCACTTGCCTTGTATAACAGGCGGTTGAGAGTCTACGGTTATAGACCGAGTTGAGATTACGAGAGTTGAGCTTTGATTCCGGTAAGTCCTTGAGACTTACTTAGCTGGTTTCTAGATGTTAGCTGAATGATGATAGTGGTGTTTGTGTTGTGTGTTTTATAATTTTAAAAGGCCTAGGACGGCCTTTATTATTTTTATGGCCCAAGTGTATGTATAACGGGCGGTGGCATCACTGCCCAACTCTGACACGAGACTGAGAGGTTCTCTATACCCAGACCATACAGGTACAAGGTGAGCTGCATCGGATCCATTCTTGATGGTTACACGGAGGAGAGGTTTGGGAATCCCTCGTGTCACAAAATAAGTATCATTAGTAAGAGTGAATGACCTAAATAAAGATAATAAAAATGGATTCTTTGAAAGAATGATATGTGTTTAGTTTTGCTATTGTGTGTGTGTGTGTTATTTTCATTTGTCTAAAGTTTAGATAGCTAGATAACGGTTGATTTGTTTTGTTGTTTAGACTTACCACAGGTTAGAGCAACAATTGAGTGATCCGGAAGTAGTGGTCAGTCGGGTCTCCGTATTCACTAGAATGGGGTTGGACTTCTAATATCTTAAGTACTTGTTGGTTGTTAGACGTATGTTGTGACATTCATAACATTTAAACCATCGCTTTATGAATTTCGATTTTCTTTATTCGTGTCTTGTTGTAAGATCCTAGTAAAGTTGTCGTCAAACTGAGGTCGGGACCCATTGTGAGGTTCTAACCCGTAATTTCCCGAGTTTTGAGAATTTGGGGTGTTACAACATGGTATCAAAGCTCTAGGTTTGCAACAAAGGCACTTGAAATCTTCTAAAGGACCGAATAAGTAAATAAACAGAACCCGAAAGGGGTCATAACTTTTCAAAGAAACTTTTTGTTTTAAAAATACATGCATAAGTCGGGATGGGATAGAAAGTACGGATGACCACCACTACCTCCGTGGATCTCGGCAGCTTAGTATTTTTATAAATATTATGTTGACTTATTAGCTTGCTTATAAAGATATGTAAAATTGATAAGCATATGCCGAATGTTAGTAACATTTATAGTTATATTATGCCCTTAACGGAGATAACATAATGAGTTCCTCACTCCGTTGACAAATCTAGGTAGATTTTGAAGGTGTCAACACGAGGATAATTATGCTCTAGGTTATGAGCATAAGGTTAGGCGAACATCCGGTTAACTCCTCTGAGGGCGGAGCACGAGCTGGATCCATACGTTTCCCAAGTGTTTGTGGCTCTTCAATAATAATAGGCTCATTTCGTACATGTACCGCCGGCTGCGGCGGTGTTGGAGGTGGTTGAAGGTTAACCTCTCTTTGCACAAGAGCTTGCCTAATCTCTTCATCTCCCTCCTAAAAGCTTCTTTTCCCTCGTTTGCAAGTCTCCTCTCATTTTCAAAAGCTTCTTCCCTAAGCCTCATTTACTCTCTTTTTGTATCCAGATCAGGCCTAAGGTTTGCTTCGTCCATCCCTTTCTTCTTCTTAGCACCTTTTGTATTAAGGCTTTTTTCGGTTCGGGATTGAATGGAGCTAAATCCATGCCACGAGATCTTTGCATGCACCTAAAGAGTAAGAGATGTCCTGAAAAAAAATCAAAGACACAAAACAACACAAGATCACAAGCAAAAGAAAGACCTACACTATAAACAATCAAACACAAATTATGTATATCGTGATATTTTCTTTAGTTATTAGTTCACATATTATTTTGTTAATTTAGTAGGTATGTTCTTACGTATGTTGTTATGGGTACATGCTTGAACTAATAAAACACGATATTTGAATTAAAGGTACACAATATTTAAACTAATGATACTCAAATGTTGAATTAATATTATAAAAATTCATATTTTTATAGTTATAGTTATTATAATATTTTTATTATAATATTGTTAGTTCAAAATATGTATAAAAATTGTTTCTACTCTTTTATTATGATATCAAAGTATGTATACCATATTGTTAGTTCAAGAAACTAGAAAGCCTAATCACCTATATCATTAAGACTTCAGTCTGCTGCCTTCCTTCAGCCCTTCACCCATCCTCACTCGACCTTGCTGTTTTTCAGGAGTTCACTCGACCATGCCATCTTGGAGGAGTTCACTCGACCTTGCCGTCTTGGAGGAGTTCACTCGACCTTGCCGTCTTTCCATGCCAAGACAGGGTAAACAAATCAATTATATCTTTAAAAATAATTTTAGGATTTTTCCGTTTGGTACCCTTGAGTTTTTGGCTTTTTCGGATGGTGCCCAAAATTTTTCACGTTTCCGGTTCGTACCCTTGAGGTTACGGTCTTTCAGTTTGGTACCCTTATTTCTTTTTTTTTGTCTAAAATAACGTTTTTTATATTAAAATTATTTTTTTAAAAGGAAAAAAATATATATAATAAAAAAAATTTAAAATAAATTTCGAAGATAACTATATTTTAGTTAAATAACTTTAATCAACTTGTTTTGGGGTAAAATTTTATGAATTCCTATAATTCATTATCTTTTATAAAATATCTAGAAATTAGTTATATTTTACACATGTGATTAATTTCTTAAAATTTAGCATAAAGCTAATTTGAATTTGGGTTTTCAAAAACGTAACAATTATGATTGTTAATATGATTCCCATAACCTATTTAGTCTAAATGCTAATTATTTATATAAATTAGCTTCAAGACTAAATTTAAATTTTTTTCAAAAAAAAAGAAAGAAAAAGAAAAGGTGGTGAAGGACACGTTCAGATCACAAATTTAAGAAAACATTTGTTTTCTTATAAAAATTTAAAAAAATATTAAATGGGGTTTAGTGGGAAGTTAATAAAACTGATTTACGTGGTAAAGTAAATCAATTTTGTAAAACTGATTTACGTGGAAAACTCTCTTTTCATTTCAAATATTGGTTTATTTATAAAATAAACCCACAAAAGTAAAATTTTTATAAAAAGATAATCCATAAAATAGGTTATTTGTAAAAGTGACCCTATTAAGACAAAATCTTAATAAATAGGATCATAAATTTACGATAATATATCATAATTAACTATTTATATATAAAACTAAACAAAATCAAAATATAAATTTTGTTCTTGTAGAACTACGTTATGACTTGATGTTCTTTCCGAGCTACGTAGGAAATCCGATATTAAAATAAATTGGATTCAGTTGACCCGTCCGAGTAAAGTAAATTTTGTTTTAAATCTTGGACGTAAAATAAAAAAAACACCAAGCTTTCTAAACTCGATATAAAGCATCTACTCATCGAGTTTAACCATACAACAAAAATTCAAACCATACATCTTTAATGTAGAACTACGTAAAGACTTGACGCCATTTAAAAGGCTACATAGGTAACTCGATATTAAGTTTTAAACAATTATCGGGTACAGTCGCAAATCAAATTCAAATATTATAAAATGTCAAATATTCTTAACTCGATATATAGCATCCGCTCATCGAGTTTAATCTCACAAAAATCTAACCCCGATATTTTTATTCATCCAGAACTACGTTATGACTTGATGCTCGTTCTGAGCTACGTACGAAATCCGATATGAAATTAAATTGGATTCAATCGCCCCGTCTAAGTAAAAGTATTTTTTTTAATCTAATCTTGGACATAAAATTAAAAAACGCCAAATTTTCTAAACTCGATATAAAGCATCCGCTCATTGAGTTTAACCACAATAAAATCCAACTCAAATATTCTTTTTAGGTAGAATTACGTTATGACTTGATGCTCGTTCTGAGCTACGTACGAAATCCGATATGAAATTAAATTGGATTCAGTCAACCCGTCCAAGTAAAGTATAATTAAACTTAAACCTTGGACTAAGAAAATCAAAATTCGCCAAACGAACTACGGGTGGTTTGATCTCTTTTATAAGAGTACGTAGGAAACTCGACTAATAAATTGTCTAGTTCAACCACAAAAATTAAATTAATTTTTATGTAAATGTAAAAGTCAGAAAAGAACTACGGGTGGTTTGATCTCTTGTAAAAGAGTACGTAGGAAACTCGATTAATAAATTGTCGAGTTCAACCGCTAAACAAAAATGACTTTCATATAAAGCTAAAGCCAAGAAAAATATGTACAAATTAGTTCTTTTAAAACGAATTACGAGTGATTTGATGTCTTCAAAATAAAAAAAGACTACGTAGGAAACTCGACTTATAAATTATCGAGTCCAATCGCGCAAATTAAATTGACTTTTAAAATATAAAGTCATACAAAAAAATTCAATTATAAAAGAACTACGTATGATTTGATTCCATTTATTTTTACGGATACGTAGGAAATTTGATACAAAACAAATACGTATTAAATTCAATCACAAAATATATTTTTGATTTTTATATGAAATGAAAGTCATAAAGTTAAATTTCAAACAATCCCTTTAAGAACTACGTACGATTTGATTCCTAATAAAGGATAGGTAGGAAATTTGGTAAATTAAGTACCGAATCCAGTCACAAGTTTTAAAATAAAACAAAATAAAATAAATAACCTATCACCGTTCTTGATCATGTGTGTGATAGTAGGGATAAATTAAGCTACCCTTCCTAGAAGGTGGGTTTAATTTAATCCTTTGATTCATGATCGAGATATAAATACCATACAAATGATAGTTGAATCATTGTCTAGGCAACCCTTCCTAGAAGGTGAGTTTGGACTTTGATTCTCTGATGCATGAAAACACCACACTGAACTACGTGAGTGTAATAACTGGAAAAAAAAATGTAAACGCCGTTTAATACCGGATCAAACCGAATTCCGATCCGCCAACCTTAATTCTTCTAAATAAAAGAACACGATGTTAAATTCTATCATTTTATGTGACCTTGATTCACATAAAATGATAACTTATGTAAACCGTAAATAATCCCGTATTTAATTCCATACTTCTAACGGTTCCGGGCAATTAACGAGTATTCTTTAGCTCATTTATTCTATTTGAGGAGCAGGCCCAATTCTGGCCCAAAAGCCTTCAGTTGGCCCAATCTTTTACCTCTCCTAACCCTTCGTTAATTTCCCTTTTAACCTAATCTAATTAAACCTAATCCTCAGCAACCAACTATCGTACATCCCTCTCTTCTGCCTTCCTCGGTGAGACGATCCTGCAGCAACAACTACTCCGTAGCAACTTCTCAACATTACATCGAGGCGCCCGAGTCAGCAACTGAAGACGTTCGAGCCGGCGACTGGAGACGTCTGACCAACAACAGCCAGAAATCTTCCTCTACGCCAGATCTGGGCCTTCTGCGTCGACAGGTGAGTATCGGTTGCCTTCCTTCTCTTCCTCCTGAATCAGCGGCTCATCGTAACGACCTTCCTGTTGCACAGCAAACCGAGCCGCCCTCGTTCGTCCACCGCAGGGGACCGGACACCACTGGAGTCGATCTGCAGCCGCTAGAGACGCACGTAAGTGAGCAGATCCCTCTATTCTCGTATCTTGCGTTGTTGCTGTCACCTTCTCAACCTAATCGGGATGATAGCACGAAACCGAAGTCTTCAGCCGGCCCTTCCAGCCACTGCGGCGGTGCAACCGAACTGAGTCAGTGATCCCGGGTGAGGTGGTGTCGATCGAAGCCTCAGCAGGTGCTTCCTTCCTTGCTGTAGTCCGGTAGGAATCTATTTCTCGACTTCTTGAATACTTACAGTTGTTACGTTAGATCTAGGGGTTGAGTTTTTTTTTTTAATAAGTTGCAACCCAGGAGTTTCGAACTAGAGACCTGCTGAGTGTTAAATAGGAGGGACTGCTGGGAGTAAGACTCGAACCTAAGACCTTTTGCACACTCTATCTTTCAGCTATGACCTGCTGACTTTACGACCTAATTTCTATGGCTTAAATCGAGAATCCACCGTTGAATTTTTGATATGTTGTAGATGGAATTATGCAGTTGATTGTGTAAAATTTTGGGAGAGAGTTAACGGTTGGATTAGGATTTACAAGGCCCTGAAGTAGGACAGTTGGGCTGATTTTTGCAATAGAGGAAGAAAAATGACTAAGTATAGAAATGATAGTTTGTACCCCAACTTTAGAATTTTTATGAAGGAGTGTTGGGTGAGAAATTGTGAGAGACCTTGCCTTATGTTTAGTATACATATTCTAGAGGATCTAGAGAGCGTTTCCGGAATTCTTATCTTTTAATCTGAGACTTGGATCTTAACTCAAATCGGACCTTAATGACCGTTTTATGACAATCTAGAATTTTGTATAACTCTTTTCTTTCTGTACTAATCTTTCCGTAAGCATTAGAGTTTGGATTTAAACTCTAGAAGAGAGCTGGAAATAAGTATAGGAAAAATCTAAGGAATTTTCGGGATCAGGGGCAAATTAGTCTTTTAACTTAAGAGGACCTTTTTCGTATATTCTCTTCATGAGATTGTATATCTTAGAAGTTTATAACTTCTAAGAGTATGGGATGTGATTCTGATCCACATGCCTTGTGTGACAGGCGATTGAGTACCACGAGTACGGACCGAGTTGAGAGTGGATAGAGTGTGATTTGACTCAGGTAAGTCCTTGCGACTTACTTAGCTAGTTTCTGGATGTTGGTTGAGTGATAATAGTGGTGTGTGTGATGTGTGGTTATAATAATAACTTGATAGGACGACGGTTATTATTGTTATAATTTAAAAAGTGTGTTTATTGTAATATATATATATATATATATATATATATATATATATAGAACAGGAAGTAAGTTTGGTACTTAAATGAATTTAAGTTTTATTATAGGATATTTATTTTAATAAGAAATTTGACAACTAGTATTAATATATAGAGTAGTCATTTTTTAGAAGAAAAAACAGCAACCACTCTTCACTTTCTCTTCTTACGTTAACCACAAAAGAATCGATTATCTCTTCTCATGCGTAAGTAATGTGCACATAATAAATATATATTAAAAAAAAATGAATGCTAATTTTGATAATTTTACCCATAAATATTCTATTCTATATCTTTTATATACTTTAAAAGTGAGAGCTATGGATTTGCTATAGTGAAAATAATTTGGAAATAATTTGTCTATTAGTGTTGGGGAGTTACTACATGGGGCTGATCTATTTTAATTTTACGTGTCACAGAAAATTATGTGTGCCCTCTTTTCCTCCTCCCTTCATTTTCCCTCTGCCACATTTCATTTTCCTACTGACACACAACTTCTTGCTTATACGTGTCCCTTTTCCTCCTCCCTTCATTTTCCCTCTGCTACACAGCTTCCTGTTTATCTCAAATCAATGCTTTTTATCCTCTTCTCCATCAGCTTCTGTGGTAAGCCATTACTAATTTGATCTCTTTTTTTTTAATAATCTCCCGTCATTACTAATTTGATCTTTTCCAAATGCCACCACCTGTTGCTGCCCTACATTTACATTTGGCGACCACTCTTAAATTTCCATCGATGAAGAAGGTTGCTTTCTATTTTCAATCTAACCTCTTTTCTCTGTTTTCTACCTTTTTCAAGACTTGGGATTCAAGTAGATCCGGTTATTCTCCGGCGATTCAAGCTCCGTCTTCGCTTCCGGTTAATATATCTGACTGGTCGGAGATCCTCGGAGCGGCCGGCGATCGATGGCGGATAAACCGCGGTGAAGATCTAGACGCTGGCACTCCCACTCTCCTCCATCTCCATAACCATCCATGCCAATCCCTGCTCCAAGTTCTCTATTAGTCTATTACAGGTTCATCTACCCCCTCTTCTTTATCAAGTCTTCATCAATTTGTTCTCCAATTTTGTTTGGATTAAGCCGTCAACGACGGCGTCGGAGTTCAGTCGATGGCCACGTCAGAGACGGATAAGCGAACTCCGCTTTGCTCAATTACATCAGCTTTGTTACCTTCTCTCTATCATGTCTTTTCCAATTTGATTGATTAGTGAAAATTGGGTTTATGTGTTTTGAAATTACCGATTTCTCGTGCCCTTTAATAAGCTCAAGAAACTTTTTTAATGCTTAATCCCTATTTCCATCTTTAAAAATACTAATTTTCTTGTCACGCAGAGGAGGAGGATGAGATAAAGCAGCTCTTCAACATATGGAAAAAAAGAAGAAGAATGAGAAGAGTGTTGAAGAGATAGCTTTCTTGGTTTAGCAACTCATTGATGAATTTAAAGTTGCAACTGAAGGCGATGCAGTGTTAAATTCAGAGGGGAAACCTGCGTTTAATAAGATCAAGAAAGTGACCCTTCTTACCGAGTCTCTTTCAAAGTACATGCCCTTGTATTTCTACTCGCTCTATAAATATAAATCGCTTGGTTAGCTGAATGGTTGTGATTCCATATTTCTTTTGATCTAGGAAGCAGCTTCACCGTGAATTTCTGGACCATGGAGTGCTCACATCGTTAAAGACATGGCTTGAGCCTGTCTGTGGATCCTCATCTTCTATATTGGCTTGATCCGGACATTCAAATGATCCGGAAATGAGACACCTATTCAAGTAAGCTTGGACGGGTGTTGAAGAGGAAACCTTTTTCAAAGTTTTTTGGCTTTTTTATAATGTTTTATTGTCTCTTGAGTCTATGTATATTCCTCATTCCTTCTATTCTTTCTATTAGCTAGATACATTCCAAGAGACTGAATTTTTCATGTTTTGTGTTCACTGCAGGTTGATTTCTATGGGCACGTTATGGAACACCCCAAATTCTCTTGGAACTCATGGATCCCGACCTTAATTTAACAACAACTTTACTAGGATCTTACAACAAGGCACAAATGTATTTAAAACAATTTCAAAACATATTATTTTTAATGTATGAATGTACACATGTGACAGCCTTCCAAAACATATATATAGATACATAACATGCATCCCGTATGGGAGACTTGCCTGTCCCTATCTAATGAATACTTGGACCCGGCTGACCATCCGTTATGGATCTCTCTGCAACTGTCTATCTCTATAAATCTACAACACGGATAAAACCGTCAGCTAACATTATATGCATAAGTATAAAGGTAAAAGCACAAACACACAACATACACAAGCAACATGCAACACTCAATCCTTTTTATTATCTTTTAATTAGGTGATATGTCATTACTAATGATACTTATTTTGTGACACGAGGGATTCCAAACCTCGCCCCTGTCCCCGTTTACCAACGAGGAATGGTACTAATGCATTTGACTGTCTACCTGACTGGGCTGGTCGCAGGGAACCTCCTAAACTGTCGCGAGAGCTAGGTAGATGATGTCACGACCCGTTATCATACACTTGAGTCAATTACATAATATAATAAAGTCATCCTAATCCGGTTTCGTTGTTTATCATGCTAAAAAACACCACACACACACATTACACTCATACAAGAAGCCAGCTAAGTAAGTTCGTGGACTTACCGGAATCAGATATCGACTCTCTTAATCACAACTCAATATGTAACTGCATAACTCAGTTGCCTGTCAAAGGAGGCAAGTGGATCAACACATATCCAATATACTTAGAAGTCTAAGACTTCTAAGATATAAGATCTTATCGGAAGAGAAATATACTAAATACACGTCTTAGGTAAAATGACCATTTTACCGTTGGTCCCGAATCTTCTAAAAATCTCGTAATATGTACTTAAATTCTTACTTGAGACTAACTATCATATTCTAACTCTTAAATTTGAGTTTAGGTCAAGACTAGAACATTACATGATTTCTTTAACCTTCTAAAAAGATCACTAGGGTCCAATTTTGGCTTCAAATATGAAATTCAAATAAACATATAAAAATTCCGAAATAATTCTCTATATCATCTATGATATCCCATCTACTCCTAGGAACAAGAATTTCTTAAAACTATTCAACCATCACTTCTACAAAAATTTCCAAAGTTGGTTACAACACTTGAAATTTTTCTATACTTAGCCAAAATCTGATGTGTTTTCTAACTGTACAACAAGTCCACTTTGAGCCTCTATAACTCTAAATCCCACCGTTGGATTCATCCCAACTTTTGACATATTAACCTATGCATAGCACTAAACAACATCTCAAAAACAAAACGGTGGATCTTATCTCAACAGCATCAAAAAGTATGCTCAAACTTGACTGATCAACACAGTTTCTGGAAATTCAGGAAACACTTAACAAAACAACACACTGTCTTAACTTTCAAAAATCATAACTCCTAAAAAAACTCGCTGGATTTATCTCAAATTTTGATATGTTCTACTATAATATGTCAACTATATCATATCCAAAATTCAAGTCCAACAGAGATCAAAAGCCTATTCAAAACTATCTCACAAAATAGCATCACATGTTGTTTTTCTCACACTCAGCACCCTTATAAAAACTGCACTAGGAACCAACTTGAGAAAATCATATCTCCTAAACTAGAACTCGGAATACGCTCAAATTTCATTATGTTCTACACTGCAAAACCGACAACAACATATCGAAAAATCAGGAGCAAAGGATGAGTCTACCTTACCCAGATCTAAACTCGAAGTTCACTGTTCGTCAATGTTGGAAAACTGAGAGATGTAACAGCTCTCTGAAGTTGCTCCTTTGGCTGAAATGTTTGGGTTTAAAGATGGTTTAGAGGCAACTAAGCATATATATAAATGGAGGGAAGGAAGGGCATGGTCATACTCACTACAATCTCGACAAGGAGGAGGGCGTTTGTTGGTGTCTAGACTTCTCGACCGACACTCAGGATCGCACACCCCGTAGGCGAGGAATGTTGGCCGACTCTGGCGCGAGGTTGGGGAGCCGAGGTCCTTCTGAGTGTGACGGGGAGGCTAGGTTGTAGTTGTTGTTGCGTGCACGTTCATAGGGGGAGGAAGAACGGCCGTTGTGTGCACGACCCGGGCTAGAGAGGAGCTCGCCGGTTTGTTGTGCACGAAGGGAAGAAAATCTCTCCCGGCCTCTGCTTGTTGTGCGCGACAAAAAGAAGAAGGGAGGGCCAGAGATCCTTACTGGCTGCACTTCCGCCGGGTTGTGTCCAAAGGGGAGGGGTAGAGGTGGCTAAAGGCGCCGGCTAGGGTTCCTGTGGATGGAAGGGGAAGAGCGTCTTCAGTGGCGAGATTGGTGGGAGCGTTACGCATGGATCTTCTTTTGCTCCAGCTCAGCGTACGTAAGGGAGAAGCAGCATGTTCGTTGGGCCGACTCTCGACGGGCCTACTGGTTGGAGTGTACAAGCAGTCCGGTTGGATGCAAGCAAGAGAGGTGGGCTGGCATTTGTGTGGGCTGCAGCAAGGTAATTAAAAGAGATGGGCTGAAACAAGAGGAATAAAAAATATAAGCTGAGTTTGTTAAGGCTTTGTCATAGCCTTGTCAAAACGTGTCATGGTTTTGTCCAGCCCATGCATGGCTTTGTCACGAATTTGTCATGACCTCGTCATAACTCGTCATGGTCTCGTCTTGACTTCGTCTTGGGCTCGTCTTGATCTCGTCACCAGGACGTCATGACTTTGTCAAAGACAAGTCATGATATACACTAGGGTTTGGATTAGGGTTTGCTACTAATAAAATCTTATTATTTTATGTGAAGTGATATTACATAAAATGATAAAATTTTGAGATATAGTGTCCAACTACGTAGACAGCTAAGGATCAAAAGATCAAAATCCGGTTTGCTACGGAATTAAACGGAATAAAAATTGCGGATATTACATCAGTACCCCCTGAAAATAAGTTTCGTCCCGAAACTTAGAACAAGGTATTTAATCAAAGGACTTCCAAAATTAAACTTGTATATGCTAGTCTCACTAAATTTTAATTTCGTTTTCTAAACTCCTATAACCCTATCAAAGTGTAACAAAAAATCCGGTCGTTACACGTTATCCATCATGTGGATGAAGAACTAAGCAACTAAAGATGCTCTCCATTTCAAACATATATGCATATACTTGACAACTGCGATTTGACATTTATAAGGAATAGTAAGGTATTCGTGTGCTTGCAATGGTGTGGCCGGCAAATTAAAATTGGAATTGGAATGGCGTCTCAGTTGAGGTACCCACATAATTTATCCTTGTATGATTATGATAGCCTTTAGCATCATTTATTTACCGAGAAGTAGGTTTGAAGTTGCAGCAAGGCCATCAACTTTTGCAGTAAAGGATTGTTTTAGTAATAAATGATGGGGTGGTTAAACACTTAAGAGAAGCAACATTGTGTTATCAACTGAAGATCAATGAAAGCAGGGTTATTGAATTTCATTTGGTTAGATGCTGTAGTAATAAGTTTGCATTTGAATATACTAGCTTGCATTGTTTGTTCTTAAATAAGGCTTGTAGATATAGAAATGATTTTCTCTTAACATTGTGTTACCAACTGAAGATCAATGAAAGCAGGGTTATTGAATTTCATTTGGTTAGATGTTGTAGTAATAAGTTTGCATTTGAATATACTAGCTTGCATTGTTTGTTCTTAAATAAGGCTTGTAGATATAGAAATGGTTTTGTACTTTATCTCAGTGCTGATTTCTTAGAGAAGCAATATTGTGTTACTAATTCAAAATCTATGAAAGTATGGTTATTGAATTTCATTTGGTAAGATGTTGTAGTTATAAGATTGCATTTGCCTATGCTAGCTTGCACTGTCTGTAGCAGAACTTGGCAAATTATCTCGATTAGAAATATTGTAAGCCAAATCATTTTTTATGTTTCTGCTCACTATTTCAATTCAGTTGGTGTTGTCTCTTTTATTTAGGCATGCAATATACATTTTTGACACATTTACTTGATGGTTGGTTGGTGGTTGTATGAATATATGATTATGTATATATACATCTTTCATTTGCTAATCTACCTTATTTGTTTGTCTGTGATAAAGGATTTTCATGTGGAACAATTACAGGAGGGCCTAAACCAAAGGAGATAGCCAACCTTATAAATCTTGGGCTATTGTAAGTTTCTAAGATCGGCCGGTTAGTTTTACTATTGCATTTAATTCTTGTACTTATTCTCCTTGAAATGGACTGGCTTATTAGTTTCTAACATTGCAAATTAGTTTTGGTTCATGATGTTAACATCAGCTGTATTTACACACTGCAACTAATTCTCCAAGTCTAAGGTTGACTCCTCGCATGATATGTGAACATTTACACTTAAATATCAGGTGACTTCACCATCTCATGTTGCTTCAGCATCTACAATCTCTCTGGCATTTCTGGAAGCATTTGACAGCTTATTTAAAAGTTTAAGCACTAGCTACAAGTAAGAGATTTATGTCGCGAACCTTGGGGAATTAGGGATGAATAAAATTTATTTAATCGTATTAATTTTGGGTCTTAACTCAACTCATTCTTTCACTTTATTACCAGTTATTATGGGGAATGTTCATTTTTATGTAAACATGTATGCCATTTACCAATCGATATAACAAAGCTTATTTTCTTGTATGTTTTTTTTTCCGGTTTGCGGTGTGAAATTAGGACTTTTTAGATTTAGTGATTTGTTTTCCTCTTGGGAAATTTGCCGCTAGTGCTTTGTTTTCCTCTTGGGAAATTTGCCGCTAATGCCTCAAGAGAAAGCTCGTTTGATATCCCGATCCCAGGTAATCACTTCGTAATTACTGCTGCCATTGTAGGTCTTGGTTTATATGATCTTTTTGAAACTTTTTTGCTCTTTATACTTACAGCAGCTGTGGATCTGTAGGATGAAAAGCTCCCATTAGTTTGGAGAAAGGAATCAACCAAGATTGTTGGCTACAAAATTGATAGAGTACTCATGCTAATCTTATTGCTAATTAGGGCGCTGTAAATGACATTTCCTGAAACTTCTTGTTAATTTGATGAAGAGACTTATTTAAGATCATTTCTGAAAATTTGACGGATTTTGCCCAAGATCCATAGTATTTGCTTAATGATCTTGCTCCTTTACATATCACTTGAAGGTAACTTTTGTTTGACCTCGCTTGTTCTTGTACTGATAAACCTTCATGGCATATTGCTAATGTATGAGTAAAGTCCGCATCCGAATCTTAAATTCAGAAAATTGCACATTTTCACAAATAGTGAGTTCTTAAATTCAGACAATAAGGATCTTTGATGCTCCATATTGTAGTGGATTTATTTGAAAATGAAACTCATTATTAAAAACCTTTTCAATCTAGAATTCATAAAATGGCACATTTTCAAACTTCACAATGCAGCTACACGTTTCAACGTGGCTACATTTCCACATTTTGTTGTTCTTTGTGGTATGGATAATGAACTTGCATCATCGTTGGGGTCATACTTAAAATTGTCGTTCTATATTATTTCATTACATTTCTCATATGGTTATCATGGTTAATTACGATTAGCTAAATCCATATTAGCTAGTGCTTTTGCCTAGTACTATGCAAAAGTACTAAAGTCACGTGAAATGTAAGATCCCAGGTTTTTGCCTTCACCGTCCCCGCGGTGAAGAGGGCCGCCCCTGCGGCTGATGAGATCCGCCCCTGCGGATGACGAAAGATCGTGCCCGATCTTTCTTCCGTTCTTTTTATCTTCCTTCCATAGATAGAGCGTCCGATATTCTATCCTATGGGCCGGTTTCCTGATCTTCTTTCTAAACCCTAGACGCCTTTCCGTCTATCTTTCCAGCCCGTCCCTATATATTCTCTTCTTTTTCTCCTTTTTCTCGTTCTTGCTATCGTGATTCAAACCCTAAGAGCTGCAGCCATTCCCTTTCTTCCTGTGACCTTGTTGAACGTGTAAGTTCATCCCTTCTGGTTTCTTCATTACGTTCTTATAGTTGTTGCATGCCTTCTCCTTCCGGTTTTTTTTTCTTCTTCATTCTTCTCTTTTCTTCTTCTCCAAGAATTAAGTTTGATCCTTGATTCTTGTGAAGCGTTCCGTTGTTGATCCTTTGTTGTTCTCAGGCTCCCTGGAGTTGAGTCTTGACGTATTGGAACCACATGTTTGAGCTTTGGTTGCCCTTGTTGTGAGTTTTGTCGAAGAGAAGTCCGACAGCGCTTTTGTCGGGCAGCCGCCCCTGCGTGCTGCCGCCCCTGCGCCCCTGTCCAAACGCCCTTGCGGTTTTCCTTGTTGTGACTCCCGTCTTTGGTGAGTTGCTTCGTTCCTTCCTTTCCTCGTTCCTTCCTTGGTTCCTTGTGGTTGTTCCTTGTCCCCTGAGTTGTTGTAAGACTAAGGTTGAGCCCTTAACTTGTGGAGATCTCTTAGATCGTTGATACTAGAAGTTTCTAGTAACCAATTTGTTCCTGATCCGTGTTGCTTGTTCGTACAGGCTTTCCTTGCTCCTTTCCTGAGGGAATCTGAGCTTTCGTGAGTTTTTCCTGAGTTGTTGTTGAGCTTTTGTGCTACCTTCGTGTGAGGTAAATCCCTTGCACTTACTTAGCTTCCTTCTGCGTATTGGTTTGAGTGTTTTGGCTTGTTTGTGTTGTTTATCATGTTATAACAGATAACCGGAATAGGATTCACCTTTATAACCTTAATTGGCCCAATTGTATGATAACCGGGCGGTGACCACTTGTCTAGTTCTTCAAGAGACTAGAATGTGCTCTTGCAACCCAGGCCCGTAGGTAACGGATAGTACTGATATATTCCTATTGGTAGACGGAAGCGGAGGTGAGTTTCGAAAGGATTATCGTGTGACAAAAGAAGTTGAATTAGTAATGGATAACCTTAATGAAAGATAATAACCGGTTGTGTGTAAGCATGCTGTATGTTTATCTTACCTTATGTGTGTTTGTGCCTTTACGCTCTTGCTTATACCTAGTTAGTTAGCGAACGGTTTATACCCTCGTTGTAGTTGTTCCGCAGGTTCAGGATGTTGCTGAGTGATCCGGATGGTGTGGTCAGTCGGGGTTTCTGTACATTATAGGACGAGATCGGGTTTATGTTTCTTTTGTTGTTTCCCTTTTGTTTTGAACTCGGCTGCGAGTCTTTTCCGCTTTGCTTTGTTTAAACCTTTGGTTTTATATTGAGTTTTGGTTTTCATTAGTTTATGCATTGTTGTAAGATTCGTTTGTTGTTGCTACTCTGAGGGTCGGGACCCATTGTGCGGTCCTAACCCGTAGCGCTTCGAGTTCCCAGTACTTGGGGTGTTACATGACATTAATTCATACATCGGACCACACGTGTCATTTTATCACAATTTACCTGTTACTATTTTTTTATTTACTTATTTTTATTATATCTTTCATTAACTAAATCGATTTTTTTACCATATAAATCAAGATGGAATAAGATATTGTTAATCTAAAAAGACAATGTTCACCTAATTAATATTTTTACCTTCTAAATATATTTTAGTTTTGATAAACAAACTGTTTATCATGTATTCATTTCCAAATATATTCGATTGGGTAGATTTTCTTTAACTTAATTTTTAAATTACTGAAAACTGCAATATATTGCGTTACAATAAACCAAAATAACATGAATTTAATTATAATTGTTAGAAAATATAATTCCAAAAATATATTTCACCTTAAATTTAAAAAATATCCGTGTAAAGCATGGAAATTACACTAGTTTACTTCATCACCATATAACTCTCTTTCCATCGAATACCAAAACAAATAATGCATTTCATCCCCTACAACTTCATTCTCATTTTTAACTTCAAATTTATTCCAATAATTTCCTAAATACCGAACGGTAGGGCCATAGGGGTGAGTATAAGTTCAAAACCAAACCAAACCGCAATAAATCGTATTGAACCTAAAACTGATTTTTCTTAAACCTTGGACCGAAAACCGAACTTATAAAAGTAGGTTCTGTTTGGACCTAAAACCAAAATTGAGAAACATTAGAACCGAAAACCGAACCTATTAAGATTTGTTTCGATTTTAAATTTAAATCGACCTAAAAAATAAAAGATACAAACATTTAAATAATATTAAAAATAATAAAATCTACAATGTAAAGTACAAATATAGTCAATCTCATCTATCCTAATAATAACAAATATGAAATATTTAAATTATCTCAATAATATTATAACAAATATGAACCGGTCTAAAATCGATTTTTCAATTTAGACCATCGATTTTACGGTTATTACCCGAAAACCAAACCAAACCCAATTTTCAGAATTAAGCATACCTAAAATTGGACCTAAATTGTTGGTTATTTGTTCGATCTAAGCCGAAATTATTTGGTTCGATTTGATTTTTTAAACTGAATCTAACATGCTCATCCCTGCGTAACGTAGGGTAACCAAAGGGATCGAGGTTTACTGTACGTGTAAACTAAATTAAGCGTAACCTCACTATCCGATCATGACACGTTCAATAACAAGTGTCTTATCTCGTAAAGTAAAGAGATGAGGTCATCATATCATCATTAATGATTATTCATGACATTTGATGACAAAATGTAAAACACATGCTTTCCAACTGGACCGAAAACTACTTTTCAAAAGTGCCGTTTCGGCTAGTTAGCTACGACACTTTCCACGAAATTACATCATTATTCTTAAATTTTTCACTTTTTTATTTGATATTAAATAATTTTGCAAACTTTATTTAATATTCTCGAATTTTCTGTTGTTTTAATTTCATTGTATAATAAACTACCGAGTGATTGTATATGTTTAAGGTCGGGTAAGAAAAAAATGGAGGGAGGGTTTAAATATGATCGGGGTTGGCCTGATCCGTCTATTAAGGGCCTGTTTACTTGGAGGTTATTTCTATTTCATTTAGTTTATAAACTCATGGTGTATTTTTAGTAACCGTTTACTTGTAGATTGATTTATTTCCGTGTTGGTTTATTTGGGTTTAAAACCCACACAAAAATAACCTCATTCGATCAAGGTTATTTCTAGATGAATGGGTTTAAAAATTTTGGGACTCCCATACTACCATTTCTATTCGATATTTTCCATTCTTCGTTCCCCAATACCTGTGCAACATTCTGGCGAGTGGTGACAATGGTGGCGATTTCCTGGTGACGAGGGCGACTATCTGGCGACGAGGGTGACTATCTGGCGGCGGGGCCGACATTCTAGCGACGACGAGGCATACTATTGATTACGGCATAAGCATCCTCTTTCACCATTTGCGAATAGGTATTTTCCCGACAAAAGAACTTCTCTTTCGTTTAATTAGTGTTATTGAAACCAATCCCTCTTGATTTGTTGTGTACTTTGATGGGGATATAAAATTTGAAGCATAAATATGGAATTGATCGATTGATGTCATATTTAGGGTTCAATTTGATTTCATGTGTTTCTTTCTGCTACTGTTGGTTGTTGCTTAGGGTTCATTTTGCTGCTTAGGGTTCATTTGATGCTTGAACTAAAATCAATCCCTCTTGATTTGGTAATGATGTCTATCAGCGGACTTGAAAAGTTGTTTGAGCTGAAATCATTATGTTGCTTAGGTTTCATTTTGCTGCTACTGTTAGTTGCTGCCTTGAAAAGCCCTACTTATCGATCACTTTTGCAATTCTTGTTGGCAGAGGGTCTAACTCTAGGCTTAATGGTTTTGAAGGCTAAAAATGCAATTTGAAGATGGATGACAATGCCTTGCTGTAGGTTGGATTGATAATTTTGTCCATATATGGAACACTTTAACTTTATGTATAGAACTTCAACTTAAATATTCAGGTCAATTGTCTCTAATAGTTGCCTTTCATCTTGATTTAATATTGTGTATGTTAATTGTTTGCAACCAAACGAGCTGCAACTTTCATTGTTCAAGCAATCATTTGTTATATCTACTGTTATTCATTTTGCCTTGGTTATTTGCATTTATGAAATTCTTTGTTTACTCAAAATTTGCAAGGTTATAAGTAGGTGGGCTTTTCAATATTGTGGTGATATCTGCAGCTGATATATGTTTGTTTTACAAATTTAAATGCCTCAGTGTTGATAGTTTATGTAAATATGTAAATATAGGGGTGCCCTAATTGTAATTATGTAAAACTCTTTTGTTATTAATATGAGCCGTCTGATGACGGAAACCCTAAGGGGAATTCATTATATTCTCACATGGTATCAGACTTATCGTTCCTCAAAATCTCTTCCGCTCCTATCTAACCCTGCGGCCGTCACACTTCACCGCCGCCGTTTTCCCCTTCTCGATATTCCTCAATGGTTGCGGAACGGAAACCTTCCTTTCACTCCGCCCTCGGAATCTCCAACATCAAGAACAACATTGCTCTCGTCCTTGATCATGACACTCCGTACGCATCCTGGGTCACCTTATTCCGTGTTACCGCAAAGGCGCACAATGTTCTCGATCACATCGATGAAAAGGTACCCAAACCTACGGATATTGAAGATTCGTTATGGCTTCAAGTTGACGCTGTAGTCCTTCAATGGATTTACAGCACGGTGTCCCGGGATATTCTGTTGCAAATTCTTGACTCCGATGACACTGCTCTCCAGGCTTGGAATCGAGTCAGGGACATCTTTCAGGATAACAAAAACACTTGTGCCGTCTACCTCGAGCATGAGTTCTCCAATTGTAAGTTATCCGGTTTCTCTTCCATCAATGCTTATTGTCTTCAACTCAAGTCCTTGGCAGATCAACTCAAGGGCGTTGGCTCACCGGTTCCCGATACTCGACTTGTTCTTCAATTGATTTCGGGTTTGCCTGCTGAGTATAACGCCGCCGCAAGCTTTATTCAGCAAACCGATCCCCTTCCGAGTTTCACCAAGGCTCGATCTCAGTTGTTATTGGAAGAAACTCGTATGACAGCTCAGTCCGCTACAGGCAATTTGCAATCTGCACTCACTGCAGAGTCGCGTTCCCAGTCCTCTGATGCACCGTTGAACCACGGTTCTGGATCGCCGGCTCAGTCCAGATCGGGTTCGTCATCTGCCACATCGGACTCCCAGCAGACCAAACGTGGGCGCGGCCGGAAGGGCAAGCAACGCACCAGTGGAGGCGGCGTTCCTCTTCGCGCAGCGTGGCATCCCCAATTCGGATGGGTGACGTTTCCACGGTCCACCTCTGCTCCCAGCCCACCTGGATGGCAACCGGCCCAGCACACTGCAGGCCCATCTCGCCCTCCCTGTCCATTTCCTCAGCAGGCCGCTCACAGCATTCTTGGGCCGGGCCCTGCTTCTGCGTTCCAGCAACATGCCACAGCTCCACAGGCCCACTACGCCACAGCTTATCAGCCCACCACTTTGGATCAGTCTTTTGCTACCATGACGTTAAATCCGACAGACAACTACTGGTACATGGACACGGGCGCCACATCACATATCACTACAAAAAATAATTAAATTAGCCACGCTTGTTGGCGACGGCAGGAAAGCTATTTGCCGACGCCAACCATCAACGGCGACGGCTTGGCGACGGCGGAGGGAGGCGAAGCCAGAACAGGCGACGCAAATTTTTTCGCCACAGACGTTTGCCGTCGCTAGAATATTTTGCGACGGTTATGCGACGGATAGTCACCGTCACAAATATTTGCGTCGCCACGAGCCGTCGCCGTCAGTGTGTCGCAAACTATAAATTTGGTGCGATATTTTGAGTTTTGGCGACGGCAAAGAGCCGTCACAAATTGTGAATTCAATGGGAAATTTGGTGGTCCTAAATCTTCAATGCATATGAAAAGGAAAGATATTCACAAGTTGCCAGATTTATTGTTACACATTGATTATCATTTGATCTCAATAGGAAGCAAAAATCAACATCAGTAGAAAAAGCGAAAGACTGTAATTCATTTGTCTTTTCTGAAAATTGAGTTCATTGTCTGCAAAACACCAAATCTTACTAGAAGATTTCTAGTACTATAGTTTTGCATATTTCTTCAAAATCTTACAAGCAGATTTATAGTACTATAGTTTTGCATATTTCCTCAAAACCTAATTTCCACTTTCTTCATGAGCCTGGAAAAAGAGTACAAGTGCTCATGACTAATAAAAACCCATTAACATAAAATAGGAAGCTAATTTGATTCCACTATCAACTTCCACCTTCAGATATGCTATTCAAGGAGGGTTGCCATGCTTTTGATTTTGTTCTGCTACCATTTGCAGCTCCAGCTGTCCTTAATCTCTGTCTTTCTTGTTTATTAACCTGAATATTCAAGTCAAATTAAGGATTTTATTTCTCAGTTTCATCTTATTTTGTAACAACAGATTTACAAGTTAATCACCTCTTGATTCTTGTCAAGCTGATGATATCTTCTGGCTGTTTTCTTAATATCCTTCAAAACATCCCCTTCATCTGCTAATTCAATTCCATTCTTCTTCAGCTTAGCTTGTTTCTTTACCACCAAACCCTTCATAACCTCTATAGTGAACAAAAAAAATCCAAAAATCAGGATTTTAATCCACATAAACACAAAACTAAGAGCTTATTTTTAAAGAAACCCACATTACCTTGATTGCTGATGAGCCTGTAAACATGGCCAAGAGCCAAAATATCAGTTGGTATAAGAAGTTTGACCTTTGTAACTCTAATTGTAAGGCTATTTTAATATAGGGATATGATGTCTTGTCCCCATGCCAGCTTAAACAAGATTAAGTTACAAATATAATAAATTAGCTAAAAACATTCCTATCCCGAGTTACCCTCAATATTTCAGTACTTGAAAAAAAAACATTTCATTTGCCAATTCAGAAAAAAAATATTCCATTTCACTAAACATCAATACACTCACCTTATTGAGTATGAAGGTCAGAAGCCAAAAGTTGAGACTTTCATTGCAACTATGGTCTAAAATCTCTTCTTCTTTTTTTGTCCTTACAAATCACCTCCTATGACAGTACAATTATGGTCAAAAATTCAAAGTGTTAGTATGCTTTATATACACATAGATCACAAGCGAAATGAAATAACTATGGTCTAAAATCACCTCCTATGACAGTCCAATTATGGTCTAAAATCACCTCCTATGACAGTACAATTATGGTCAAAAAAGTTTGATCTTGAAAACAAAGGCACTCATTTGCATCTAACAAATTCAAGGAATTTTTTATCCTACTTTTGCGAGATGAAACATCTACAGAAAATGCATAGATCAAGTTATCCAAATAATTAAAAATCCAATTTATGAGATGACATACCTTTGCATACAGACACTGTCACAATCTCCAAACGTAATGAAACCGTGATAGAAAACACAATGAATACCTGAACATAAGGGAAAGGAAAATAAAATCTTTCAATTAGTATTACTAAGAAGAGTATAGTAATAGCAATTTAATCGACAAAACGGATATGTAGATATGAAGCGACAAAGAGCATGTTGTTATGGTCCAGAACCTGCAAAAACATTTACTATATGTGCCTTAATGAATTGGTTCTGCACTCTTAACAATAGGAGACTGACAATAAACCATGAGAAGGACTCATGAGAAGCTAAGGAAAAAATCAGAAAATGATTCATTCAAGAACAAAGGAATACCAAGCAAGGACCCTACAGAGCACAAACTGCCAAAGAAGACTCAATCAAGAACATAAATATGCTCAAATTAGGTAAAACTCGTAATGAACGAAAATAAAGGGTTACAATTTCTTATATTCGAACACGGGAGAAGAAGAAACTGAACTCACTTTTACTCCTGTATAGCAGGTATACAGGAACAGAGACATAGAAGACTCAATGTTGTGGATTTCGACACAAACTGTACACCTACACCTCTCAACGTTTCCAGCATACACCAAATTCCCTTAGTCTCTTTCTTATCCAAGGCTTCGAATTCCACATTTAGTCTGATTCATATAACCACATAATTGACAATTACATACAAGCAACAAGGAAACACACAACTACATCCAAGATTTACCCAAATCAACCCAAAACACCAAATTCACAAAATCAATAATTATTTATACTTAATCAAGAACTCATACAACTATAACCAAAATTACTCCAAGGATACCAAATAAAAAAAAAATTACTCCAAGAATACCAAATAAAAAACAAAAGCCCCAAATAACAAAATTATGGTTACTGTATTTTGAAAACCTCACCCAATAGCACAATCGAATTCGGATCTGTATAAGGGAGGGGAATAAAACTTGTTGTTGTCTCAGGGGAGACAGGGCGTCGCCGGACTCTAGACAGATGTGGAGAAGGCGCAAGTCGACGACAGCAGCAACTGCGGCGGCGGACGAGGCTCCTGCGACGGATTGGCGGCGAAGACCAGAACACGACCTGCGTCCCTGGCGTCGGAACTGGTGGCCGAAGATCCCATGGCGACAAACTGCTGCTCCTCGGACGTCGTCACCGGACTCTAGGCAGGGGCTGGAGAAGACGACTCGATCCAGGGTAGGTTAGGGCCGAGTGTTGGATTTCCCGGACGACTGATAAAGAACTCGATCAGGGAAGGGATAGGAAGAAGCGCCGGACTGGAGATGGTTAGGGAGGACGCCGGACAGGGGAGAAATCAGAGAATAAGAAAAAGAGGTGGTAGAAGGCTAGGGTTAGGATTAGGATTTAGCATTGCAGTCGGGAAAGGTAAAAGGGGGATTTTATTACCTAAATAACAAAAATATATGAAAATTATTTACTCAATTAACAATCAGTAAAAGAAATATACCAGCTTAACAGATTTTTTTGACATATTACAGTTAGCACCGCACCACTGTAGCTTTTATATATATTTTTTAATTATTTTCCTAAGTGTGAAAAGTATATGTGAAGACATGAGACCCCTTCATTTTAATATTATGATATGATTATTTTAAGTTGTTTTACAAACAAAAGTATGATACACTTAAAATAAGATTGTTATATATATATATATAGGAAAAGGATCAAGTGAGAACGGATATTACAGTAAGAAATGAGAACGTATCTAAGCCATATGATTTAGTTGATTCGACGGCTATGATGAAATACTTATTTAGGCAATATTTAATGTTATATTACATGTTACCATATTAACATAACATATAATTATTTTCCTAAATTAGCTAATCATACGATTAATGCGAAATTATGATATAATCTCCAGTAAATCCTTTATTCAGTCATCTTCCCACACTTTACGATTGCACGGACATTCAAGCATTAATAATAATTCTATTAGGCGTGCATTTGTTATTGTTGTAAACGTTGGAAAATGTATATTGTTGCTAGTAAATGTGCAGATTATACACTCGTGCGTAGAAGTTGTGTTGTGCTTGTGATTCATAGTGAAAAAAGTATTGTTGTGCTTTGTGCATAAGAGTCGTGCACCAACTTGTGCATATGAGCCGTGCACCAGAAACGTTTACATCATGCTTGTGATATAAAGTGAAAATAGTATTGTGTTTGTGCATAAGAACCATGCACTTCTCGTGCTTATCATTAAATTTTATGCTAGTGGAGTCATATGTGTCGTGCTACACTAGTACACACTACGTCTATACTTCCCTTCGTCTCGTGCAGTTATATTATATTTGTGAACCAATTTGTGAATGATGTCAACACCGGCTATGAATAAATAATTATCTCAAACTACGAAACTTATTATCCGTGCATCATTAGTTAGAACGTAAAAAATTGGTTTCCATATAAACATATTTGCATGTATTCTTGTTACCATATGCACGATTTTATAATAAATTACAAATGAATACTGCCATATTTAGATGCTAAATCTAAGTCATTCGTCAATTGATCCGACGGTCTGTAGCTGTTCTTATTTCTTACCGTAGAACACGTTCTTACTGGAACCTAACCCTATATATATATATATATATATATATATATATATATATATATATATATATATATATATATATATATATATATATATATATATATATATAATTAACTTAATATAATGTTAGTAGTATATTTATATAAAGATACGGTAATTAGCATTGTCGATAAAGTAAGACAATGCATGTAAGTTCGAAAACATAAAATTCAATTTAAGTATAATATATGATTGTAAAATAATTTTATAATCGTTCAAAATTATATTATTATGTTCTCACACTTAGATGCATTTGCTTATTTATAAACTATGAACTATGTTAGTTGCCGCGCTTTTACACAAATATACTATAAACACTGGTGATTAATCTATTAAAAGAGGAAGTCTAATTTTTTGCGGGAATATAATTTAGATAAAGTTTGGTAAAAATATCAAATAAAAGGACGGAAGAGATAAAAATTCAAATTTTAACGAAATTTTGTGGATTCGATTTTTCGATAAAAATATCAACTAAGAACAAAATAAAATTAAAAAAAAATGTGACTCTACAGAAGGCGGGCCTTAAGGCGGGAAGACGGAACCGAACTCTGCTCAACCCTAGAGTTGAAGATGGCAAACAAAAGGGGCGCAAGAGGGAAGCCTAATTTTTTGCGGGAATAGAATTTATAATGAATTTTAATTTTTTCTAAGAATATTTTTTTAAAAATTTTACCCCAATATTTTCATATGGCGCCAAATAACTTGGATGTTGGCGTCGGCAACATAAAGCCGTCACCAATGGTCCCTTTTATTAGCCACGGTAAGACCAGCCGACGCCAATTACACGACTATTAGCGACGGATCTATACCACCGACGCAAATAATTTGTATTTTTTGCCACGCTGGTGTTGCCGTTGCTTGGCCGTCGCCAAATCAAGGCCAACGGCGACGGCAAACCTTTGCCGTTGCCAACAAGCGTGGCTAACTGAATTATTTTTTGTAGTGATATGACGAATAATTCAGGTACACTCTCGTCTTTTTCACATAGTGGTTCATTAAATTCGATAATTGTTGGGAATGGTATGCGTGTTCCTTCTACAGGTATTGGAGATGCTACTATCCCCACCCCGTCCAAACCACTACACCTATCCAATGTCCTCATTGCCCCACAAATTGTCAAAAAATTAGTTTCTGTTAGACGTTTTACTTTTGATAACAACGCCTCAATAGAATTTGACCCGTTTGGCTTTTCTGTGAAGGATCTACACACGGGGACAACTCGTCTGAGGTGTAATAGTTCCGGGGAACTCTATCCAGTCACACGTCCATCTTCCCGTCCTCATCATGCTCTCTCCGTTGAGTCTCCGAACCTTTGGCATGCCCGTCTTGGTCATCCCGGCACTCCGGTTTTAGATTTGCTTCGTCATTCATCTTTCATTAAATGCAATAAGTCACCTGTGACTTCTCTTTGTCATGCTTGTCAATTAGGAAAACATCATAGATTAGCTTTTGATCGTTCTATTTCTCGCTCTAATGCTCCTTTTGACATTATACATAGTGATTTATGGACATCTCCTATCCCGAGCCGGGACGGTTTTAAATACTATTTACTTTTTCTTGATGATTTCTCCCATTTTCTTTGGGTTTTTCCTCTCAAGTTCAAGTCTCAAGTTTTTGAACTATTTGTCCAATTTCACAAGTTTGTCGAAACGCAATTTCGGTTACCCATCAAAAGTTTTCAATGTGATTTGGGGGGCGAGTTTAATAACAACACCTTCCACAAGTTCTTCATTGACCATGGCATTGTCTTTCGTTTCTCTTGTCCTCATACCTCCCCCCAAAATGGTAAGGCCGAACGAGTAATTCGCACAATCAACAACATGATGCGCTCAATGCTCTTTCATGCCTCTATACCACTTTCATTTTGGCCCCATGCCATGGAAGCTTCTTGCTACCTTTTCAACATTCTTCCCTCAAAGTCCATTCAAAATCAATCTCCTACCCAAGTGTTATACCTCACTACACCTTCCCTTGTTCATCTCCGGGTCTTCGGTTGCCTTTGTTATCCAAACCAATGTGCTACCATTTCCCACAAACTTCAACATCGTACTACTCCGTGCGTTTTTCTTGGCTATCCTAAACACCATAGGGGATACAAGTGTTTGAATCTAGCGACCAATAAAATCATCATCTCCCGTCACGTTACGTTTGATGAAACTGTTTTTCCATTCGCTACAAATTTCCGAGCTTCCCCGGAATTAATTACACCAACCCTTGTAGATGACAATCCATCCCCCTACTTTCAAGCCCATAACCGGCCTGATCCAGCTCATACTGCCACCGGCCCAGTCCCACCTTCGAGCCCACTGAGCCCTCAGTCCCTTCCCGTTTCACATGCGTGTGGGCCTGCTACCTCATCCGGCCCAATGCTGCCACAACCCTCTCCTCCTTCCAATGCGTGTGGGCCTGCAGCTCCTTCCTCCAGTCCCGGCCCAACATGCTTGCCGCCCAACGGTCCTTTACAACCGGCTATCCCACATTTCGCTCACCAATCTACACCTCCAACTGTTCATTCTTTAAATGAACCTGTCCAACCACCTCCGACCCGACCTCATACCCGCAGTCAATCCGGCATTGTTAAACCAAAACCAGTTTTTTACCTATCCGTGTCGACCGCTCAAATTTCCCCCCTTCCCAAATCTCACAATGTAGCTCTTCAAGACCCGTATTGGACCGCTGCCATGCTCGATGAATATCGAGCCCTTATGCGAAATAAGACGTGGGTCCTGATACCTCATCCTGCGACAACTAACATTGTGCGATGCATGTGGATTTTTAAGCATAAGTACAGGTCTGACGGTTCACTGGAGCGATACAAGGCTCGGTTGGTTGCTAATGGTTGTTCTCAACAGGTTGGAATTGACTGTGATGAGACCTTCAGCCCTGTTGTTAAACCAGCGACCATCCGTATGGTTCTCAGCATTGCAGTATCCCGCTCTTGGTCAATTCATCAGCTGGATGTTCAGAATGCTTTCCTTCACGGCCACTTGAACGAAACAGTGTATATGTTTCAACCACCGGGCTTCCGTGATCCTTCCAAACCCAATCATGTTTGTCTTTTGCAGAAGTCTCTCTATGACCTGAAGCAAGCTCCCCGGGCATGGTTTCAACGCTTTGCAGGCTTCCTCCATCGCATTGGGTTTATCAGCAGTAAAAGTGACTCCTCTCTTTTTATTTACAATAAAGGATCTGACACTGCCTATCTGCTTCTATATGTCGATGACATTGTCCTTACAGCTTCTTCTGACGTCCTGCGCCAGCATCTGATCAAGCTGTTGAGTAAGGAATTTGCTCTAAAAGACTTAGGTCCTCTATCCTATTTCTTGGGCATTTCTGTTCGTCGGACATCATCTGGCTTATTCCTCTCTCAGGATAAATATGCTCGCGAAATTTTTGAAAGAGCAAAAATGTCTAACTGCAAACCCGTTGCTACCCCTGCTGAAACATCTGTCAAATTGAGTGCCTCATCCAATTCTGCTATTAGTGATCCGACAATTTACCGTAGTCTAGCTGGGGCATTGCAATACCTCACCTTCACACGGCCAGACATCAGTTTTGCAGTTCAGCAAGTGTGCCTTTTCATGCACGACCCCAGGGAAGCCCATTTTGCAGCCCTCAAGCGCATCATCCGATACATCTCTGGGACGTCTTCTTTAGGTATCACCATTTCCTCTTCTCCGAAGTCTGATCTTATTGCCTATACAGATGCTGATTGGGCAGGCTGCCCTGATACACGCCGCTCCACCTCAGGTTACTGTGTTTTCTTCAATGACACTCTAATCTCGTGGTCTGCCAAAAGGCAATCTGTCGTCTCTAGATCCAGTGCAGAGGCGGAATATAGAGGAGTTGCCAATGTCGTGTCAGAATGTTCCTGGTTGCGGAACCTTTTACTTGAGTTACATTGTCCGCTTGCCAAGGCATCCATTGTATACACAGACAACATCTCTGCTACTTATCTTGCCAGCAACCCAGTTCAACACCAACGGACTAAGCACATTGAGATCGACATCCACTTCGTCCGAGACAAGGTTGCCCGTGGTCACATTAGAGTTCTTCACGTACCTTCGGCTTATCAGTACGCCGACATTTTTACAAAGGGTCTTCCCCGACAATTATTCTTAGACTTTAGATCCAGTCTCACTGTTCAACCTCCTCCAGTTTCGACTGCGGGGGTATGATAGTTTATGTAAATATGTAAATATAGGGGTGCCCTAATTGTAATTATGTAAAACTCTTTTGTTATTAATATGAGCCGTCTGATGACGGAAACCCTAAGGGGAATTCATTCTATTCTCACAAGTGTTCCCAAAATACTCACTTATTTGCCTAATAATTGGAGTTTGATGCTTTTATTGATGCAGAGATATTACCGAAATGAGAAGATGCATGACAAACAGGCATATGCTCGTCTGAAGCAGTAGCTAAGATCCAAGGAAAGAAATCACCTACAAATTCATAAGATCTTCAGACTCATTGAAGTTACAGTAACTAAATGGAGCATATGTCATAGGAAAACAATGTGCAATAAAGCAGGACTTAAATGGCAACACCTATGTCTGATCTGATGATAGTTGATCTTTGTAGTTATATTAAAATCTTACGGATCACAAATAGTTGCTTCTACTATATATTGTAATTGAGTTGTTGTATACATTTTTCACAAGAATACAATGTACTCGTTTGCTGTTATATGAAAAATGACTTTATTTGATAAAATGAATGTGCAAGGGCATAAAAGCCTATGAATATACTTCAGTAAAAAATCAAAAAGCGTGATCCACAGATATGCAAGCACTTATATGAGTTCCGTCATACAACCAATTGCCCCCTTAAAGTGTTGAGAATACCGACTATCCTTCTGAATGTGATTAGGCACTTCAACAAACAACGGGTCTCTAGGTTTAATAATATCTTTAGCCATACCACAAAATCCTTTATTGCGACCTACAATGGCTTCTAGCACCTCATGAATAACCCTTGAAATAGTTCGCGTAGATCGTTGGAATCTCTCAGCAACTAGACGGTAGGATACCCCTTGAGCCATTGTGTATACAAATATCCCAACCTTCTCTCGGGGACGCATATGCGGAGAACCACACAAGGCATACTGGTTAACTAGAGTATTACACAGCTCATGAAATACGTGTTTCTCCATGCGAAATGCGTTCATACATCTCGTCTCCGTACTAGAGTTAAGAACATCATTCATCCAACGACAACCATTGAAAGTACAATTGAAAGTTCGGATTTTGTGGACGTGCATATAGTAGTGACGCGCCAGCAAATCATTCTCGTTTTGTAATTGACGCATACTGCGAAGTAGTTGTAAACGGCGTGAGCCTCGTCCCGACATTGACCTGATCATATTATGAAACATAAAAATAAGTAGTAACGCATGTACACATATTTTAAGAATTATCTAAACACAAAACATATTTCATAAACTCAAGTAAGTACATGGAATTCAATCAAGTTCAAACAAGAGGCGGAACATTGACACAAAACGGTAGAACGTAAACTTGTGTGTCAATCAAACTAGAAAAAAGCATAAACAAGTTATAACCAAGATGTCAACTAAACTTCTACACGGGTGATCATGAAGTCAATAATCAAGGAAAAGCACTCTTCTTCTCTTCTTTCTTATACTCATATTCCAACCACCGGGATCTTAACTCATTGTCGGGCAACGACCTGAACATTGCACGAGCAACATCAGTCATAAGGAAAGATACAGCAAAGAAAAACAACGGTGAACCTTTCACTAAATATCCATCTGAGACCACATCAGAAAGTGTCTTCACCGACGCATCTGTTTCTTTAACTAGTTTGTTAAAACCTTGTGAAACAGAGTTCGTCTCTGCCTCCCACAATGCTACCATCTTCTTATTTGCATCCAGAGATGCTGCTAGATGGTCCTGGTACAATGACGAACCGAGACTCCTCCTATTGTTACGCTTACTAACTCCATGAGAAGATGTACCATATGGTTTCTTTCCTTTACCACGCGGGAGAACGGGATCAAGATGCCCGATGGACATTCTGAGTACCACCAAGCGGTCTTTCTTGCTCATACGGTGCATCTGTCTCTATGATTAAATCATCCCAATCATCGTCACCAAGTTCTTCAACGTCCATTCCCACTTGTGTGTTAAATATGGTCGTGGGAGGGGGTCCATCGAGGGTGCTACACAATGAGAACCGGTTGCAACTGTACCAACAAAAAGGTATTCCATCATTGATTCGACTTCTGGATGAAGACCATGTTTTTTGAAAACCCGGTAATCATTGTTCTCCTGCAATGATTGGAAAAAATTTAGTTATTGTCAATAACATTAATTTACCTTACAATTTGAAACTAAATTTTGTGAACTTACCTTAAGCTTCACTTCCCACCACTCAGAACTCGCTGCAATACAATGTCTCTCGTAGTCCCACCCCAACCCCGTTTCACCGTTCTTGAGTTTCAACCACAACTTCCATACCCCTCTTAAGGTATTGAACTTATTCTTCAACGTCTCCTTCTTGCACTTTTTTCCGGTCTTTTCTTCAAAACTCTCTGTTAGAGAGATCCAGCTGAAGCCATTCTTTTGACCATTTTGTTTTTGGAAATCACATAGGATCTCAAGGAAAGTCCTTGTCAAATCATCTGTCCAAGTGAATGATTTTTGTTGTGCCATTCCCGATGCTTTGTCGTTGTTTCCAGCCATACGTTCTGTTCAGTGGCAATTCAACAACTTTGTTCCATAACACTAACACATTTCATAACACTCATACATAATATATATCACGGATTTTCTAGCCAGCAATAACAACAATAACAATAAATAAATAAAAAAAGAACAGAACATAACCATACTTCATGTCCGTGATCTAAAGAAAAATAATAAATGCAGAATTGGGCTAAAAAGACCTTAATTTATGCTACTATGATTTTGTTGGCAAAAATAGACAGCAAAATCCACAATAAGGTCTATCTTAAGTTAAATTGTATTCAAAAAGCACACTTCTTTCTTGCTATCAATAGAAAATAAGTGCTGCTTATCTTTGTGTTGTATTTAGTTTTGTTTACGCTATTGTTACCTATTTGCTGATGAGGCAAGGGCAAATTCATCTCATGATGGAAAGAACTAGAGCCATAAAGATGGGAAGTTTGATGATCCATTGCTTTTAATTATTATGAGATTTAAATAAGAACCTAATTATATAGAATTTGCATCTTATGTTCAATCTTGGTATACATCAGCAAAAAAAAAAAAAGAAAACATAAGCAACAATAATTGAACAAATGCAATAAAATAGAACATCAGCAAAAAAATCAACTGAAGAACAGAACCTAAT
>BSUD01000006.1:110650066-110676443 GCA_033239045.1 Fagopyrum esculentum
CAACAGCAAAAAAAATCAGAAGAATAACAAACCCTTAATCGAACAACAACAAAAAATAAAATAAAAAAAGAAGAAAATCAAACAGCAAAAAAAAAAAAGAAGAAGAAGAACAACAACAAGTTGGCAATTTCAAATTTTGGTTGCTTCTGTTGAGTGATAGCTTAATGAATTGAATGAAACAAATGTTTTGTGTCTTTTTCCATTTCAAATACGTAAACCATACACGTTTTATCAATTCTCCGTTGTGTGTTGTCTCTCTTCGTTTCTAGTAAGTTTAGCTCAAGAAATTGAAGTGGGTGACACGAACTCGCAATTTGGGTCCCAAAAAACTTTGAAGGTCATAATCCTACCCATCAATGTAAGCTTGAAGAATTGAACTTAAACTTACCAACAAGACTAAACTTTGGCATTCATCTTTCGACACAATTCTGATTTGTATCTTCACTGATATAATATTTAACATTCAGCATGATTGTTTAGAATTTGCAGCAGAAGGATGAATCAACATTTTAGACAACAAACTCAACAAAATAATTCACATAAACAAAGCAGTATTTTTGTCAAAATCGACATAACAATGAGTTACTCTGCTCAAACGCGCAATCTGAATTTGTCTCATTTCAGAGAGATCAAATTTAGCTACAATGAGTCCTAGGAGCAAAAACGTAAAAACAACTTTTATGAATATTAAACGAATGAAGAGGATTCACCATAGAAGCTTGCATGATCTTGTTTCCATTCCCGATTCTTTAAAGTTTCTATTTTTTTAACCAGAATTAGAAACAACAACAAAAAAAACAATAACAGAAGAAGAAAATCGAAAGGAAGAAGCAAAAAAATTGAACATCAGTAGCAAAAAAAACAACAGGACCAACTTTAAAAAAAAAGAACAGAAGAAAATCGAACTGAAGAAAATCGAGTCGGGAGAGAAGAGCATACCTTTGTTGACGGGAGAGAAGGAGACGAAAGGGAAGGGGCTGTTATTGCCGTTGAATATGCTCAATTGTTAATGACAGAAGGGTCTCCCATAATGTATAAATAGGGTATCGATCTATTGAAATAACCTGGTATTCATAGTTATTTTTCTTTTTTTAAGGGGTATAATTGTATTTTAAAGTAAAATATATCCAAATAATAAACTCTAAGTAAACACTCTTGATGAGTTTATTTATATAAACCCATTAGCAAATAAACCCAAAAATACCTAAAAACCCATATAAATCCATTAGTTTATAAACTCGAAAAATAAACCAATCTGCAAGTAAACAGGCTCTTAAATCTGATTGGATCCAATTAAGTTCTGAATTTGGAAGAATCGCTTATCTGGGTTAAACAAAATTATATAAATATATTAAATAAAATAGTATATTAGATTATAATTATTTTTTGAACAAAATAAGTAACCGACTCAATCTATCGGGTGTAATCTAAGACAAGTTCAAATTCATCCAGTCAGTCTAAACCGACATGACTTCTATTCAAACCTCACCCAAATCCGAGTTTGATAAGGTTTATTAGTAACAAATATTTTTTTCTTGGACGGTCTAACCTCGTAAAATTTTACCGGTATAAACTGTATCACTATACATTTAGATAGCAATATCATTAATATTTTGTTACATATATTATGAACTAGTGCTCTTTTGACTATTTTTTATTTACAACTTTTTTTTCCTCGCGATTTTGTATTTAATAGCCGGTTTTGTACAAGCTTACAAATTTCACATATAATTTTGTAAAATTAAACATCTTTAAAGGGTGATTTTGTGCAATTTCACCCAAATTCTATACACCTTTCTTAGAAACAGCATTTTGTTTTGTGCATGTCAATTAAGCTAAAAGCAAAGGCACTTCTCCAGCTTTATGTTTGCCTCACACGCTCGATGTACGTGAATGTGGAATGCACAATTATAAAGTTTGTATACTTAACTGTCTTACTGTATGTGAATCTATAAACTATGATAAGCGTCACAACTCTTCAAGAGATACGGCCGACGACCAAACCGCTTAGGTAGGCAATAAATGCTAATTTTGTGACCGGCCATTCACTAGGAGCCGCCCACATTATTTTTATATTTGTCACGTTAAGATGTTGAGTATGCACATTAAGTAAACCTACACACAAATTTTTTCAGATTTATCCTAAAATCAAAAGGAATAGTCATATATATTAGGTTCACACAATATCATAATATTGACGTGAAATATTTCCACACATCTCAACGCATATATTCTCAATTTTTATATAAAATACTTTTACGGTCCAATTTTACTACATTAATCGATTAAATTAGGTGTATTAATTTTATCGGATATCTAATATACATTACTAGAAAGTTAGTACTTTTGTGGATATATTTCAAAACACCACTTTATGATTATATATCTCTTTAGTAGATCATTTATAAAATATTTATTTGTATAAAGAATTTACTTTTCTAAAATCTATTGAAAGATAGCAATATATTTTGGTTATACCCATTGGTTATATTTTTTATTTAGTTTTATTTTTGATTTGATCTTATTGTGATTCTCTATTATTCTCTTTTGTAGTCCTCTATATAAGACTTTAATAATATAAATATAATTGTGATATTCTCCACCAAAAACAAATCAGGATAACATAGTCTACCGATCATGATCTATAAACTCTATACTAACTTAGCCTACCGGCGTCAAAATCTACCTTTTTCACCAATCTATTGTCTACTGGTGTCGGTGGTCCTAGATCTACTATTATTTCACCAGGTTCGTGTGTGCTTGAATATCTTTACTTGTTGATAAAGATGTTTCCTTTTACTTGTCAATGGAAATATTTAAGTTATCAACATTTGCTATTCTAATGTTGTTTTGACTGCGGAAACGTATTTTAAGATAGTAATTTTTTTTTATAGCACCAATGTAGTTAGTTATAATCTTTTGGTCAAATTCACTAACTAACTCTTTTATAAATATTGATCTATTAAGTAGACCCAAAATATAAACATTTAGTAAATGTACCCCTAATAGTAGTAAGTCAATTAGAGTGTAAAAATTAGAGGGTTTATAAATAAAGACTTATAAAAAAGAGCTTATTTCACCAAATTATTTCTAATTTTTCTTAATTGATTTAAATTTAGGGTCCGTTTGGTTTTAACTCCGGAATCGTAAACGGAATGAAAACGAATCTAGTCTATACGTATACCCTTGTTCATAAAAGTTTTTGGAATCATTCCTTGTGATTTGAAGTAATTGGAGTAGAATTTGATTACTTTTGATACCCTATAGAGTAACAAAATGTGGGGAATCAAGTGCATTTTGCCTTAAACCACAAGGAATGATTCCATACAATTTCATGAATACGGATATAGATATGGACTAAATTCGTTTCCATTCCGTTTCCGTTTTCAGAGTTGGAAACAAACGGACCCTTAGATTGATCTTATTCCGAAGATCATTGTAATTCTTTATTATACTCTTTTGTCAAAATTGCATTATTGTCCACTTAAAATACATCAAAATTTAAACATTTTTATAATATAACTAGTGTAGTTCTCTGCCAAGACACAAGTATATTTTTGAATTTTAATGAAAATATATATTTGTAAATTTATTTAAAAAATAATATGAAATAATGATTTTAAATTAATTAACCCAAATAATAATTAAATTTTATTATTAAATTAATTATAATTTAGATAAATAATAAAAATAGATTAATTTAGACAATATTAAATATATAAGTTAAAGTTAATGATAGTAGAATATTTATAAAAAATGAAAAAATAAATTAAAAGAAAACTAAAAATAAATTTTAAAAATTAAAATATAAACATCTAATTTAAAATATAAAAGTAAATTTCAAAATATAAATTATACATATACAAGTTAGAGTTAATGTTAGTTGAATATTCTATCAGCATTATTTAAAGTATGTTTAATATATATATATAAAACACGTTTAGTATGTAAGATAAATTTAAGCTATACAATAGGATAGTTATTGTGTTATTTTATTACTCTAATATAAAATATGGTAACTATATATATAAAAAAAATTTGAAAACAAAATTTTAAGAAAATAACATGTAAAATATTATAGTTATGGAAGAGTCACATTATGTTTAATGTTTTGGCTTTAATATAGATTGTAGGTTAGTTTTTTAATTGTTTTAGCAAAATTATATTAAGGTTTTTAATAAATATAATACATTTTTTTTCCAAAACAACCCTAAAATTATATCCTAAAATAATAACATACCCGTATAAATCAAATTACATGGTAAGACTTCTAAGTCCCAACATTAAATGTATGGAAAAAGACTAATTAAGATTGATGGAATTATGGAAATATCAATTCACAATTCCCTCCCTTAATTCTCAATATGAACTCGAGCTTTCATATTTAATATTTGTCTCTATATATATCTCTCATAACCACCTCTCAAAATCCACCATAACAATAACACTCCAATAAAGCAAGCTCATTCAATTCTTCCAGATCAACAATGGCGTCTTCCATCCTCCTCCCACTCTCTCTCCTCCTTCTCCTTTCTCCCACCGTTTTCTCCGCCCAAACCTGCAAATCCCATAAATTCACAACCACAAACAAATCTTTCACCACCTGCCGAGACCTCCCCCATCTCTCTGCTTACCTTCACTACACCTTCAATTCCTCAAGCTCAACTCTTTCCATGGCGTTCACAGCTCCTCCTTCTAAATCTTCCGGCTGGATCGCCTGGGCAATTAACCCAACTTCGCTCGCCATGGCCGGATCTCAAGCTCTCGTCGCTTTCAAATCCTCCAACGGCTCTGTTTCCGTTTCTACCTACGACCTCCAGTCTTACTCCAAAATTATTCAAGGACCCATTTCTTACAATGTCTCCGATCTCGCCGGAGAAACCTCCGGCGACACAATCTCACTCTTCGGAACTTGGAAATTGCCCGCCAATACTGAGTCGATTAACCAGGTCTGGCAAGTTGGGGCGTCTGTGACTGACGGAAGGCCTGATAAGCACGATTTTGCTCCGGCGAATCTAGAGTCTAAGGAGAAGCTGGATTTGGCAACGGTGGGGTCGCCGGTGGATGCTCCGGCGCAGAATTCCGGGAAGAATGCTGCCGGAGAGATGACGGTGGGAATGATGAGAAATGGGGTGTGGTTGGGATTGATTATGGGTGTTTTTGTTTTCTTCTTGTTTTAGATCGAGACATTTAAGGTTACGAGATAAATTTTATATTTTTGTTATTTAGTACTTATTTACTTATTACATATGGACTTTGTTCTTCAATTGGGGTGTCATGTTGTTGTTCATTTGTCTTCATAATTTTTTATAATTGGGTAATTGAGTACATATTTATCGGTTTAATTGAGTTTTAAAAAATTTGGATAAAATTTAGAATTTCAATATTATATAAGTTTTTTAATACTTCATCATTTATAAATAATCAAAAAATAAACAATTCTATAATTCACAATTATGAACCGGGTGAAATTATAATTTAAAATCAAATATTGAAGTATTAGATTGTTGTTGACACTTGACACAAGTTTAAGGTAGATTTATCAAGTGTTATGATAAATTAATCATTAATTATCATCAAGCGCGCATGCAAAGTAATACGCATGCGCGTGGCCTAGGGTGTATGTAGATTCCGCATGTGTCCTAATTTCCTTTGTGTGTCTTAGAAGCACACAACTGAGACACATTCGGACTTCATATGCGTTCTGAACGGACATACAAAAATTAAAAATAAGACGAAAAGAAGAAGGAAAAGCGATGCACTTATATTAGGGTATGGAGCGCATGTGCAGTCCACATTCCACACCGAAAGGCCGGCGCGCATGCGCAAACCGCTTGCTTTGTCATTGATGGCGTTTTTCGGCCGTGTCAAATAACATTACTCTAACTTATTAGTGTAATTCATGTGATTTGCTCGAATTTTTTAAAGACAAAATTTGGTGAAGTAAGCTTTTTTTTATAAACATTTGTTTTGTAGACCTCTCTAATTGATCATATTTGTAAAAGCCCTAGTTAGTGAATTGCCTTTTTAAATTAATATAAAATAAGTTATTGTAATATATTTTTAATTACTATAATTAAAATCCATTTTTCTTTGGTTTATTTCGTAAAGGTAGTAATTAAAAAAAAGTTTGAAAGAAAATTTATTCAATCATTTTTATTAGCAAAATAATTACATGATAATATTTTCTTTATCAAAATTAGTATGCATTTAAGAGATAAAAAAAAATAGATATTTTTTAGAATATCAATATTTTATTTGATTTGAGTATGTGATAAAAATAGCTAAATTTAGTTAATAAAAGATATATAGTTAGTAAATAAATAAATAAGCAAATTATTAAATAGTAAAATTATGTATAATAGAATTTATAGATTATATAAAATAAACATTTACATATAATATAGATTATTTAAAAATAAACATTTACATATAATATAGTAAAAACAGTCGTTATAAAATGTGAGAATCGAGATAAGATGACATGGAAAATTTGCATCCATAAAATTAGATATCCTCATATCCTTGTTGGTCCACAACGGTATATATAATATATTCTCACCTAAACTTAAAGATGTAACGTTCTCTTTAGCAACATGGTAAATTATCTTATAAGTCAACCTATAAAACTATGGTAGAATAACTACTTACCTTTATTTGTTAAAATTTTGAAATTTCAGTCGAAGTTGAGAAAAAGGTAAAAGAAGAAATGCGGTTATTTAAGCTTAAATTTGCATGAACGGTAAAAAGGTAAATAATAGGGCAAATAGAAATATTACACGATGCTAAAAGAAAGTCGTAATTTAACACGTTTGGTGTGAGCTAGCTAGAGAGGGGCGTACAGGGAGTAGGTGGAGATCATTTGCAAGAAGACACTTCGTGTGTGATGATTCACATTATAAAGAAAAACTATTATGATTTTCGGGCCGGAATTGCTGGAGTTACTACGTCTGGTTAATAAATGAAAAAAAATAATATACTGCCTTAGTTTTAATAATCGACGAAAAAATTTGCAACCCAATAGCTTTCAATAAGCGCCTACCGCCGGCGTTCAAAAAATTTTGCAAGTCACTTTAGATGTCAACACACATCTGAAGTTTTTTTTTTTTTTTTTGATAAAATGAGGGAGTAGGTAGGTTTTGTAACCATCAACATACAAAAAGCCACAAGTTAAAAATGTGTACAAAATAACCCCTTCAGATTATTTATAAAAAAATTTATTAAAACAAAAAGAGAATATTAAGAAAATCATAATATCATTCTCTCAATTTATTAAACAACTAATTGTTACAAAACGGAGAAGTAAATATCGTCCTCTCTCCATTTATTAAGGAAATCAAAATATCTTTTTTCCATTCATCCTCTTCGGAATTTTCGTAACAGTCGGTTGTTAATCAAATTTGCAATCATCCATGGCGAAGATATTGAATCCATCATGGTAAGATTTTTCGCAGCAACATATGTACATAATCGTCAGAGACTGCAAACATATGTACATATATAGTTAGTCAGTAACATTTTTGCAGCAACATATGTACATAATCACCAAATACTGCAAACATATGTACATGCAAATACAATAGAAGTCTGTATTACAAAATATTCTACATATTCTAATCGATAGTATGATATATGTACACACAAAATATATGTACACAACTTGCATATTTGATACATACCAACACAATAGAAGTCTGTATTTAAACACAACCCAAATATCAAATGTATACAAACTACATATTTGGTACATATATAGTTAGTCAGTAACATTTTCACAACAACATATGTACATAATCAGTATTTAACAGGCATTCAAATCGATTGATGGGTTACAGAGTAATTTCGAACATGTAAGGGTACGAAAGAGTGGTTTTCTTCAAAAACCAGAGTATAATCGTGGAAGCTATCATATCTGATTATGGCGACTAAGGTTAATCGATTCGAGATTTCGATTCTCCTTGGAAGCAATTGATAACTTTTACCGATTGAAGACGATAGTTTAATAGGCGACTGAAGGAGAATATTGAGGATGAAGAATGGGAAGAAGACGAGACCTCAAGAACACTGGCTATGACGAACTTGCTTCCGTCTTCAAGGAGAGATTTTTTGGTTTGATTTTGGTTACCAGTTGAAATCCGATAATGGCGGATATTTGGTAATGAAAAATTTCACACTTACCTTCTTTAACCTGCCCCCCTATTTTTTTGCTTAATTAATATATTTTACCAAATAAATAACTTCCATTAATTTAGTAACTGCCTATTAAATATATCCTTAATTAGTAATTTATCTTTTTCTAAAAAATATAAAATACTTGGGGTCTTGTTAATATTCTTGAAAATAAGTTACCTTAGTAGCTTAATCTTCTTTTTTTTAACGTAAGTGTATGACACCGATGCTAAAAGTGCACATCAAAACTTTAGCTTTATCGTAGCTTGATTGTGTATTAGTGATATGCGATGTGTGTTTAGAGCTGTTTTAGTAATACAATAACCATTTTAGTTTAGAAAATTAGTTAGATATATGTGAAGTATGTTGATAGTGAAATTTATTTATCAATAGATTTAATTAATACTATCTTTAGATATGTTTAAAAAAATTTTAATACTTTTTTAATTAGTTATAATTTTTGAGTGAATTAGTAATAGTTAAAAATTTATAAAGTGGGAATCAATTTATTAAATTGCATTATTTTGTATGGGAATCTAAATGAAGTGGGGGAGTTGGTTGAGTGGGTTTTTTTAGGTTTTACAATTCCGGATTCAAAAAGTTTACAAGTAAACTGCAAAGTGTTGACACCAACCAATAGTGCCCTTTTTAAAAAAATTAAGCGCCAACATTGACTCTCAATCTAGACATCAACACCTTGTAACTTTCGCCGACAACAAGTAAAATGAACGTCGCACATCCCTTGACAAATATCAATCTAACATACATAACGAATGTACGTTAGTATATATATTTTTCTTCATAGCACGAATAATTAAAAAAAAAAACAAAGTAAAGGTGACGGGCCATCTCATTGCACGTCTCATTGCACATCATGTTGACATTGTAAATTGAACGCCACGAAAACATGACCCAAAACATATAAAAAAAGCTCCGATTGATATTGATAATTACAAGATACAAAGTATATTATATTGAATTTATGTAAATATAACCTAAATTACTTTTCTTTTCAAACCGACATAACATGCAAGTTTTAATAATATGTCATGTCAATACTTACAAAAATGTAGGTGAAAAGAGCATAAGTGGTGCTTTTAATATCTTTAGATCGGCCAAAAGATAAAGGTACATCAATTGGTCATGGCCCATATTTTGCATTTTATTGCCAAACTATATACAACACGTTTATGACCATTCTTTATAATCATGATTTTAACTTTTACGTAGGCTACTAATTTATTAGTTATGAACACGTTTTTTCTTGTCCATATGACGGGCATATTTCATTATAATATAAGTAGGATATTTAAAAAAAAAAAAAAGAAAGAAAAGAAAATCGATACATAGGACCGCCTAGTATTGAATACACGGTATACACTCACTTACATTTACATACGAGAGATTTTATTGACAATTTTGTTACAAATAAACGAATGATTTGAGGGAATATAATGATATAATATATAATAATAAAAATCTAAGAGATAATACTTGATGTCCAAATATCAAACTAGACCAAATATATAAGGTTCAAAGGCTCTAACAAATGACAAACTGTCCAAACTACGTGGAACCGTTTATGTTAAGGATATCTATGTCCCCTAGCCCCGGACGAGGGGTATTTCGTTTCCCAAACTTCTTGACGGATCAACAAGATCTCTGTTCCAAATCCGGAATTCTATGAAGTTTGATATTCAAAAAATATTAACGAAAACAACTTAAAGGTACATCCAAACAAAGCCTAACCCTATACTTAAACCAACTAATATATCTATCTTCCCAAACTATAGTTTCCTTATTCATGGCAAAAGGAAAGGGAAAAAAAAGAAGCTATGACTAGCTGGATCTACATATCCATTATTTGAGTTTAGATTTCATGTATCTTTGGACTGAGATCATTTGTTTACTTGCATTCATAGTCAATATATACGTGAGATTTCAGTATGAAACGTGGACTTCAATAGAACTTTTTGTTTTTTTTTGGCTCCTTTGCTGCATGCCTAAACTCTTATGCGTGGTAGACCCGTAAAATTATATTCGAATTCCAAGTCAAAGCAAAATAAATCTACCATTTAACGAAAATATTGTTAAAGAAAAGAAGGAATTTGCCGACTAGTAGATGAGTAGAGTGATCGATTAAAATTCTGAGTTGACTAAAAAGGTGGCTTCACGTCAACAAAATCTAGAGTAGGGATCCACCAAGATGTAGAGAGAGGTAGAAACCAAACTCCTCCCTACTGTGTTCTGACTTTTTGTGTATGTCATTTACCACAAGTTTAATAAATTAGATTGTTGTAGTTATAATTTTTGTAGTTATTTGTGGTTTATATATATATATATATATATATATATATATATATATATATATATATATATATATATAAAGAGTTGTTCAGGTAAGGCTCCTTTCTTCCGGTAAAGCGTATTAAAAGTAGTAGTTTATGAACTTTATAAAAGTATTTCATTGGAGATATAATATTTGTTCATAAATAGATTATCGTGAAGTACTACTTCATGAATTACATGAGAATATTTAATGTAGTATATAAAAGAGTAGTTCATTAATAGTATATCGTGATAATTCATAAGAGAATAATTTATAAATTATATGTGAATAGTTATAAAAATCTAATTCATGAGTAACATAAAGTAATAGTTCATAAATTATATAAGAATAGTTCAAAGTTTATAAAAGAATAGTGCAGAACTTATAACATGGTAGTTTATAGTTAAAAGTATCAAGAATATATTTTCTTTAAAAAAAATAAAATTTTGGACACGTGTCAACCTCTTAGACGGCCGCATAGCCTTACCACAATTAACAGCCTTACTTGAACAACACCCTCTCTCTCTCTCTATATATATATATATATATATATTCTTATTTATAGTAAAACAATAGAGTAGAATGCATAATAAAATATTTGGTTAGTTCTCCACAAAATCAGCATCCAAAATGATTGAAAAGGAGTCTCGATGGCTTCCTAACTATTCTTCCGATTGGATATGAAAATTAGATACTCAACCAAAAATTAAAAACTCTATATGGAAAATCTCAAGAAACGGTATCCCAACTAAGACAAAACTCAACGAAAGAAGAATAACGGTTACTAAAAACTACGAGTTTTGCTATCACCATCTTGAGGATCTTGCACACCTTCTTATTGATGCCCTTACAGTAAAAATGTGATCACAAAAATTGACAGAACTATAATAACTAACATACCATAAATACGAAAAATATCTTTTGCTGGAAATTAAAACAAGATCGGGCTAACAAAATTTTCACGACTCGCAACTATATGGTGGAGTATTTGGTTCTTCAGGAACAAAATCATTTTGAAACAATGACACAATCGGATTCGATCACAACATCATAAACTTCATCAAAAACCAATTTCAAAACTGGAAAATTCAGTTTACCGATGATGATGACTATGATTTTAAACATATACAAAAGAACAACATGTCCAACACAAGGAAGAAAAATAATATCAAATGGGATAAACCAAAACTTGAATTCCACAAACTCAACTTTGATGGATCAAAACTCGATCTGGGTATAACATCTATTGGGTTTGTTATACGAGATCATAACGGAAAAGTTATTAGCTTGGACGCTAGGAAAAACAACTTTAACTCGGTTATTAAAACAGAAGCCTTCGGACTAAAAACTGGTCTAAAAGAAGCAATAAGGCTTAATATAAAAAAGATCGAAATTGAAGGTGATAACTTATGTGTTATCAGACACTCTAAGGACTTTGGAGCTGTCCCCGCGAGGTCGAGATGATCGTATTTGACTCCCGATTGGATCTTCGCTTCTTTGAGGAAGTCGAGGTCAGTCATATTTTCAGAGAAATCAAATGTGTTGCTGAACGATTGACCAATTTGGAAATTTCGAACTCCAACACACCCTTTTCCGACGACCCCGAACTTTGTGTTCTCATCCGCAAGGATGCTTTAGGATGGACTACCTCAAGCAGATAGTCTTTCCTTCAAAAAAAATTAAAAAAATAGAGTAGAATGTATG
This sequence comes from Fagopyrum esculentum, assembly GCA_033239045.1. Taxonomy (NCBI): domain Eukaryota; kingdom Viridiplantae; phylum Streptophyta; class Magnoliopsida; order Caryophyllales; family Polygonaceae; genus Fagopyrum; species Fagopyrum esculentum. The sequence continues at coordinate 110,662,269 of BSUD01000006.1, forward strand.
ATGCATTTAGTTAAAACAAAGTTATAGTAATTTTTGATCAAGTAAAAGACACAAATACCCCTGCCTCAAACAAGATAAATAATAATTTTTTTCTTCTTTCCGGATATATCATTTGTTTCAGAGAAGATTTAGTTATTAGGGTAGTTTTTGTTTAGTGAATACTAACTATGCCCCTAGCTAATTTCAATTTAAAAATAAAGATAAAATGGTTAAGTAGGTGGATGAATTTTAGGAAGAAGTTATGACAGTTATTGTAATTTAGTTTATTAGAAAGTGTCTTTAATTCAAAATGAAAATGAAAAACTGTATATCAAAGATTTGTAGAATCTTTGAGACATCTTATAAAGGATACTAGTACTCGAAAAATCAGAATAAAACTTCTCCATCTTCTCCATTGATTACCGTCAATACAGATTTGCCGTCGCCACCCATTAACTTAGCAACTTCGAAGCTCGCCATCGTCTTATTCTTTGACTCTTTATCGACTCTTCTTCTACCTACTTTGTCTATGAAAACCGCCGATTCATCTCCTATATCGCGTCTTAGAGATGAATCAGAGATATCCCCGTCCATCTTGAACGAGAACATAAGACGGCTTTTGTTGTTAACCCACGTTCATCAACCGACAATGGTGTTCGATTTTACTGCTTCAATGGTGTTCGCTATATAAGCAGAAAATCAAATTTTTGTTTATGAGATTGACGTTCTGCTCTTTCATCGATTGTTTATGCTTCAATGGTGTTCGATTTTACTGCTTCAATGGTGTGTGGTTGTCAGATAATTTGTGTACATAAATGATGTACGCATGTATAGTTTGTGTACGCAGACTATTTTGTTTAATGTACACATTACTTGTGTGGGTGCCTTCAAATTATGTTTATGTGTTTGTGCATGGTAATCGGTGTAGGATATGTACATGTTTGCTTATATTATTTTGTTTAATGTACACATTGCTTGTGTGGCTGACATCAGCTAATGTAACAGTTCTTGTATCAACAGTTATGTATTATGTGTGTTTAACGTATGTATACGATTTTATTATGATATGTACATAAATTATTTTTTTTTCTTTCAGTGCTACATTTAATGTAATAGTCGAAGAAGATGACGATGACGAGATTAGAGATGATGGATGCAACTGTTTGCTTATTAAACGGATATTATCATCAATTAGCCCATTTAATTTTGGAAATTAATAATTGTAAATAGGAGAGAGAAAGATATAGAATCTTAATTTTATTTTTTATTAAATCTTTTCTTTTCATAATTTAGGCACGTAGTTTGTCAACTAAAATACATGAGGGCTTACTTTGTACACAATAATACAAAAACTACCTTCTTAACCATTTTACCCTTTGTTTCACTAGAAAATCAAACCACAACTACGATTTTTAAAGATAAAACAAACCAGAGGATCGGACTGTAAGGATGAGGGCAAATGTATATTTTGACTCGCCATTCTTCTTCTTCTCCGACGGTCTTTTGCTTTTGAAATGCCCTCTTACTTTTTTTTAAAACAAGACCAAAGAAGAAACAAGAAAAAGAAGCAAGACCATATCATCGATTGCTTAAACAAGATCAGAGAGGAAAGGGGAAGAAGAAGAAAGAGGAAGAAGGTCCAGTGGGCACAATTCTTCTTCTTTAAACAAGACTAGAGAAAATAGAGGAAGAAGCAACCAAATAATTGATTTATATAGGGTTTGATTTTACAGAGAAGAAAGAGAAAGAAGAAGACTGAAGAATAAGTTTTTGGAAGGGGGGAGATTTGGTATGTTCTTCAAGGAAGAAGAAGCAAAATAATCGCTTTTGAGAAGACCGAAATGGGTGGATCTAGTATATTTCTGTCCAATACGATTCGGAAGAAGAAGAAGGCTCTAGTTTGTTGTTCTTTGTTCTTCGAACATATGGTAGGAGGAAGACGAGGGTAAGACCGTAGAAAATTTCAAATCTAAAATGAAACCCCCCTAAAACCTTCTCCGAAAAGTGTTTTGAAATTTCGTTCTCAACTTTGTGGGTCCAACCAAAATTCAAAATAACATAATCCGTGTAGTAACTAAGTACGCCCTTAATGAAAAAGATAAAGACAAAATTGACAAACTAGCCCTTTTAAGCAAATCAAGTGAGAAAGAAGGCCTCTAGTATTTGGAATTGCTATTTTGACCCCTATAAAATAGAGTAGAGGAAATATAATACAAAAAGAAGGCAAAGTTTGACAACTCATCGGATGTGACATGTTGTATTATCTCACATGTCACATCAATAAGAAAAAAGGAATTCTCAACATCCTTTCTTTCTCACCTATTACCCAAAAAATGTCACAATTATACCCAAAAATAAATTTGTCAAATTACATAAACATACTCGAAAACAACATACCCAAAAAATCAAATATCAAAATAAAACAATATCCATAAATTAGATAATATTTTATATTTATACCCAATTTAAACATCACTTAATGGAAAAAGCATATCCAATTTAAATTTGTCATACCCAAAATTTTCAAAACTCGATATTGTACACAAACATTAATATCAAATGACATTTGATCATTTCCCAAAAAACCGCTTGACATTTGATCATTATAACAGAGTTTGGGTAACCATAAAACATACCCACTATCACTTTAAATATACTTAATAATAAAAAATATACTACAAATCCAATACACGTACAAAAGCATACCCAATTTGAATTTTTCATAAATAAATTTTACACAAATCGATATTGTACACAAACATCAATACCAAATGACATTTGGTCATTGTAACACAGTTTGGGTAATGTAACACCCCAAATCCGCGGGACTCGGGATGCTACGAGTTGAGACCTCACAATGGGTCTCGATCCTTAGCCTGACAACAATTTCACGAATCATGCAACAAGGCACAAATAAAGGCCAAAAATCGAAATACATTTTTATGCAATGAAAAGAAAAACCCGGAAGAATACAACAAAGGACTTCAGCCGAAAATACAACCCCAAAGAATAAATGCCATACGACATACAATAAATACAATACTCAAACTCGACTTCACCCAAAACCCACTCCTAAAATGTACGGAACCCCGGCTTCCCACTCTTCTAGATCTCTCGGCCGCAATCCTAACCTACAAGGCAATCTACAACATTCGGTATAAACCGCTAGCTCATATTCGAAGTATTAGAATCAATGGGAAAGACACAAACACAAGTAAATCATCATAAACACACAACATTCTCAAAGCACACAATTCTGGTTTATTATCTTTTTATTATTAAGTCATATCCCGTTCTAATTCAACTTAGTTTTGTGACACGAGACCACCGTGGTCCCGCCTCGGTCCCTACTTACCGGCATGGAACGGTGCGGATGCCTCCGACCGTCTAACCAACACGGACTAGTCGCCAAGAACCTCCTAGACTCTCGCAAGAGCTAGGCAGATGATGTCACCGCCCGTTATCATACACTTGGTACAAATTAATATAAGGTCGGTGGTCCTATTACCGGTTTAGTTGTTATAAACGATAAGGAATAAACACACACCACCAAACACACATCAATGCTAATACAAGGAATACGAGCTAAGTAAGTCCGGAAACTTACCTCGTCCCAAAGATAATCCCGCTATATCCCGCTCTCAGCTTCCCGTAGGAAGACACTCAACGCCTGTCAAAAGGCACACGATCAACATCTCTCTCACATGGTAGAAGTCCTAAGACTTCTAGTCCCAATGATCTTGCAAGATCATAAACCTTAACCATGATAGGATAACAACCTCCTAATCCTCACGATCTTACAAGGTCATAATCATCACAACACGTGCTAGGATACTCTCGTCCTAGTCACCATAATCTCAACAAACATATAACCATAATCTCAATCCTCATAAGCTCACAAGATCAACAAACACTCAACGCCTTACAATCCTCACAAGACAATAACACCTCAAGCTTTATAACGATCATAAATTCTCAAAACTCACCTAAGGTTCATGACCACTACTTGGCATTCACTCTAAGTTATGCTAATACTAAACATAACACCAAAACTAAGCAAGTTTAGCTCATACGCTAAACTTGAACGAAATATATAATATAAATAAATCTAATGAAAACCCGTTTTCAAAAGCCAACGTTAAAACTCATTTAACCCTTCCGGGGCGAAAATATGAAACCAAACCACTTGGTCGTAAACCCGAAATTACAACTGAACCATAAATCCAATTTAAAATCCGCAATTATATTTTCCGGCCAATCTAAACCACATCATAAAACCAATGGTAAAACTCGTTCTCAAAGCCAAGGATAAGCAAAACCGCTCAACATTTTCCGGACAAATTATACACTTATAAAAACATGGGTCATAAATTGCAATTTAATTTTCTGGGCCAAATTTGTAATTATTTCAGTAAGGGTAGATTTGTTAAACTTCAGAAACAAGGGTCAAAACACAAGTATGAAATATGGGTCGGAAACTACAATTACAACAAAAATGCAGGGGCCCGATGGTAATTAGGTCAAAAAGAGTTTCTTCAACTGATAGATCTCACGCAGGGCCGGAGAAGAAGATAGACTGACGGCGGCAGAGGGCAACACAGGGCGGCGTCGCAAGTGAGGTGAGGAGGCTGGGGCGTCATCTGGTGGTCCGGTGGGGTTGGCGGCGACGGATCGACTTCCTGGCAGTTCCGGTTTGAGGTAAGGGAAGACATCGTTGCTTCCAAGCGGTTGTCGACAAGAGGGAAAAGAGGGGCGGCGGTGATGAGGTGACCCAATCTCCGGCGGCATTGGTCGGCTCCTTGCGACACTAGAGAACAGAGCAGAGCGGCGGAGCTACAACGGAAAGGCGAGGCAACAAGGGTGGTCCTGGTTGGCTCCGGTAGGCGCCAAAGGCGGCCTGAGACCGAGCGACGTTGTGGTGGCAACGAAGCAATGGCTCCGGTGGCTTCTCTTCCTCCTGGAAGTTCCCTGGTAGGGCTTATCCTCCGGTGGTTGCACTACTGAGAGGAGAGATGTAGAGAAGGGATGAAAACAAAGGACCTCATCACTGCAGGGGAAAGAAAGGGAGACAAAGAGGGTTGGAGCGGGTCGTAGGAGACAGAGGGGAAGGGCGAGGGGTCAGGGTTTGTGAGCGGTCGGGAGTGGTGAACAAGGGGTCGGAGGCTACGGCTGCAGTTGCTCAGGCTAGCATGGTCATGTAGGCTGTTACAGGAGAACAAGAACCCAATTCGGAAAAGACAAGGCCAAGCAGGAGATGGGTAGGAAAAAAAGAAAAACAAAATAAATAAAATAGAACATAGAATAACTCGATCGAAACACTCGATCGGGATTTCCGAATCGGAAAACTTCCCCAAATTTTCCGAAAATAATAAAATGGACATACGATTACGTATCCAAATTTAAAAATACTTGGGAAACGTATTTTACGTCATAAAAATATCTGTAAAAAAATATTTAAGCAAATAAAATAACGATAAAAGCCGGAAGAATAAAAAATCACAAACGCGCCAAATTTTGGGGCGTTACAGGTAACCATAAAACATACCCAAAAATATCACTTTAAGCATACTCAACAATAAGAAACATACCACAAAAACAATAAACATATACCCAATAATTAGAAAAATACTACAATTCATATTTGGGTAACGAAAACAATGTCACCCAAAAAATTAAACATTCATGGACTTGAAAATTTCATCAAACTACCTACATTAACCAAAAATGAAAAGTAAACATGTAAAAAAGATAATTAAACCAAAAGTAAACATATAATCACCATCATTTCAATTAGAGAAATTATTGCCCCTATTTTCTAATTTCGATACCTACTTTTTCTTCCTTTTGTATAGACGCATAGTTTACAAAAGAGAATTTCAAGGGGTCCTATTTCCCTAATTAATTCAAAGGATAAATGAGGAATTATCGATTGAATATGTTAATTTGGACAAAATATAATTTTAAATTAAATGCTTATACGAAATCATATGATAAACATGATAGCTTGAAAAAAAATCTAGTTATTAAACTGTAGAGGTTATCAATATAATTATTTACATCATCCTCTTTTTTAAACGAGCTCCATTTTTTTTTTTACTAGAACCACACAAAAGCAATGCAAAAACAAAGTGAAGAATGATAGTTTATGTAATTAATGTAAATATAGGGTGCCCTAAGTGTAATTATGTAAAACTCTATTATTATTAATATGAGCCGTCTGATGACAGAAACCCTAAGGGGAATTCATCTCAATCTCACATGGTATCAGACTTCTCGTTCTTCTAAACCCTCTTCTGCTTTTCTTCCCCTTCACCGATTTTTTCGATGGCCTCCGATCGGAAATCCCCTTTCCATTATGCCCTCGGAATCCCAAATATCAAAAACAACATTGCTCTCGTCCTTGATCATGACACTCCATATACATCATGGGTCACCTTATTTCGCGTTACTGCGAAAGCTCACAATGTTCTTGATCACATCGACGCAAAGGTTCATCGACCTGCAGACATCGATGATTCGTTATGGCTTCAAGTCGACGCAGCAGTTTTACAATGGATCTACATCACCGTCTCCCGCGAGATCCTTCTCCAAATCCTTGACTCTGACGATACTGCGCTTCAGGCATGGAATCGAGTAAAAGACATCTTTCAGGATAACAAGTATACCCGCGCCGTCTACCTCGAGCATGAGTTCTCAAATTGTAAGTTATGTGGATTTGCCTCCATTAACGCTTACTGTTTGCAACTCAAATCATTAGCAGATCAACTCAAAGGGGTCGACTCACCGGTTCCTGACACTCGTCTTGTTATTCAACTTATTTCGGGATTACCTGCTGAGTACAATGCCGCGGCAAGTTTTATTCAGCAAAGCGATCCGCTTCCCAGCTTCACTAAGGCTCGATCTCAGTTGCTTCTTGAAGAAACTCGATTAAATGCTCAATCGGGTTCCGGTTCGTCTAACACCGCCCTCACCGCTGATGCACGTTCCTAGGCATCTTCCGGCTCCTCGTCGCACACGCCGGCGGGCTCGTCATCTCAGCGCCGGCCCGATTCCACCCCTGCGTCGTCGGACTCCTCCAACAACCGACGCGGTCGAGGCCGGAAAGGCAAGTCCCGTCAGCAGCAGGTCGGCGCTCCTCCTCGTGCGGTATGGCACCCTAACTTCAGTTGGGTGTTGCTTCCACAGTCCAACAACTCAGCCGGCCCACACTCGCAGCAGGCCCAAAACGCAGCAGGCCCACAACGACCACCATGCCCCTTTCTTGTGCAACCTCAGCAGTCCATTCTTGGGCTCGGTTCAGTTTCTCCATATCAGCCACATGCCCATTTTACAGCAATAGCTCAGCCGACTGATTTGGATCAAAATTTCTCTTCCATGACGCTAAATCCGACGGATAATTACTGGTACATGGACACGGGTGCAACCTCCCATATGACGAATAATTCAGGTTCCCTCTCGTCTTTTTCACATAATGGTTCTTTAAATTCGATAATTGTTGGGAATGGTATGCATGTTCCTTCTACAAGTATTGGAGATACTACTATCCCCACCTCCACAAAACCTTTACACCTATCCAATGTCCTTATTGCCCCAAAAATTGTCAAAAATTTAGTGTTTGTTCGACGGTTTACAACTGATAACAATGCCTCCGTAGAATTTGACCCTTTTGGTTTCTCTGTGAAGGATCTACACACGGGGACCACACGTCTAAGGTGTAATAGTTCCGGGGAACTCTATCCAGTCACAAGTGTCGCTTCTCGTGCTCATCATGCTCTTTTTGTCGAGTCTTCCAACCTTTGGCATGCCCGTCTCGGACATCCCGGAGATCCAGTTTTAGATTTGCTTCGTCATTCTTCCTTTATTAAGTATAAAAAGTCTCCTGTGACTTCTCTTTGTCATGCTTGTCAATTAGGAAAACATCATCGATTAGCTTTTGATCGTTCTACTACTCGCTCTAATGCTCCTTTTGATATTATTCATAGTGATTTGTGGACATCTCCTATCCCAAGTTGAGACGGTTTTAAATACTATTTACTATTTCTTGATGATTTTTCTCATTTTCTATGGATTTATCCTCTCAAGTTCAAGTCCCAAGTATTTGACCTCTTTGTTCAATTTTACAAATTTGTCACAACGCAATTTAGTCTACCCATCAAAAGTTTTCAATGTGACATGGGCGGCGAGTTTAACAGCACCACCTTCCACAAATTCTTCATTGATCATGACATTGTCTTTCGTTTTTCTTGTCCTCACACATCTCCTCAAAATGGTAAGGCTGAACGAATGATTAGAACCATCAACAACATGATGCGCTCTATGTTATTTCATGCCTCAATACCAATCTCTTATTGGCCTCATGCCGTGGAGACTTCATGTTATCTCTTAAACATCCTTCCCTCCACCTCCATTTACGGTCAATCTCCCACTCAAGTGTTATACCTCTCTAAACCTTCTCTTGCTCATATCCGGGTATTTGATTGCCTTTGTTATCCAAATCAAAGTGCAACCATTTCCCACAAAATTCAACATCGAACCACTCCATGCGTTTTTCTAGGTTATCCTAAATACCATAGAGGATTCAAATGTTTGAATTTAGCTACGAATAAAATTATCATTTCCCGTCATGTGACGTTTGATGAAACAATTTTTCCGTTTGCTACTCATTTCCGAGTTTCCCCGGAACCTATTACACAGCCCACGGATGACGAAGATCCATCCCCTTATTTTTTAGCTCAAATTCGGCCTTCCCCATCTTCAGCTGAAACCGGTCCGCTACCATCCCCTGGCCCATCTTCTTCTGCAGCCCAGTCCTCCCTAGAACCTGCTACTGCTCCGTCTGGACCGGCCTGCTCCATTACCCGACCTACTCACTTACCCGGCCCAATCCCTTACCCTCATCACCCGGCATGCTCCACCTCCTCTGGTCCAGCTCGCTCAACTTCTCATCCGGCCCAGTCTCCTGCTGTCCCACACCGTTCTTTTCCCATTTCAAACCCAACCAAACCCAACTTAAATACAACAGCTCCTTCACCTACGGTTCAACCCGTACCAAACCGACCTCAAACCCGCAGTCAATCCGGCATTGTTAAACCCAAACCGATTTTTGACTTATCCGTTTTGACCGCCCCCTTATGTCCCATTCCAAAATCCCACAATGTAGCTCTTCAAGACCCGTTTTGGACCGCTGCCATGCTTGATGAATATCGAGCCCTTATGCGGAATAAGACGTGGGTCCTGATACCTCGTCATGCGGATGCTAACATTGTGCGATGCATGTGGATTTTTAAGCATAAGTACAGGTCTGACGGTTCCCTAGAGTGGTACAAGGCTCGTTTAGTTGCTAATAGTTGTTCTCAGCAGGTTGATATTGACTGTGATGAGACCTTCAGTCCTGTTGTTAAACCAGCAACCATCCGTATGGTTCTAAGCATTGTAGTATCCCGTTCTTGGCCCATTCATCAGCTGGATGTTCAAAATGCTTTCCTACACGGACATCTAAATGAAACGGTGTATATGTTTCAACCACCAGGTTTTCGCGACCCCTCCAAACCCAATCAAGTTTGTCTTTTACAGAAGTCTCTCTATGGCCTGAAACAAGCTCCCCGGGCATGGTTTTAACGCTTTGCAGGCTTCCTACATCGCATTGGATTTATTAGCAGTAAGAGTGACTCCTCCCTTTTTATCTATAATCAAGGATCTGACATGGCCTATTTGCTTCTATATGTCGATGACATTGTCCTTGCGGCTTCTTCTGACACCCTGCGCCAACATCTGATCAAGCTTCTGAGTAAATAATTTGCCCTAAAAGACTTAGGCCCACTATCCTATTTCTTGGGCATTTCTGTTCGTCGGACATCATGTGGCTTATTCCTGTGTCAGGATAAATATGCTCGCGAAATTGTGAAAGAGCAAAAATGTCTAACTGCAAACCGTCTGCTACCCCGGCTGAAACATCTGTCAAGTTAAGTGCCTCATCTAGTCCTGCAATTAGTGATCCGACACTTTACCGTAGTCTAGCTGGAGCACTGCAATACCTTACCTTCACACGGCCAGACATCAGTTTTGCAGTACAGCAAGTATGCCTTTTTATGCACGATCCCAGGGAAGCACATTTTGCAACTCTCAAGCGCATTATCCGATACATATCTGGGACGTCTTCTTTAGGTATCACCATCTCCTCCTCTCCGAAGTCTGATCTTATTGCCTATACCGATGCTGATTGGGCAGGCTACCCTGATACACGTCGCTCCACCTCAGGTTACTGTGTATTCTTCAATGACACTCTCATCTCGTGGTCGGCCAAAAGGCAGTCTGTTGTCTCTAGATCCAGTGTAGAGGCATAATATAGAGGAGTTGCCAATGTCGTGTCCGAATGTTCCTGGTTGCGGAATCTCTTGCTCGAGTTACATTGCCCGCTTGCCAAAGTTTCTATTGTATACACAGACAACATCTCTGCTACTTACCTTGCCAGCAACCCCGTTCAACACCAAAGGACCAAGCACATTGAGATCGACATCCACTTCGTCCGCGACAAGGTTGCCCGTGGTCACGTTAGAGTTCTTCACGTACCTTCGGCCTTTCAGTATGCCGACATTTTTAAAAAGGGTCTCCCCCGACAATTATTTTTAGACTTCAGATCCAGTCTCACTGTTCAACCTCCTCCAGTTTCGACTGCGGGGTATGATAGTTTATGTAATTAATGTAAATATAGGGTCCCTAAGTGTAATTATGTAAAACTCTATTATTATTAATATGAGCCGTCTGATGACGGAAACCCTAAGGGGAATTCATCTCAATCTCACAAGGAGTAGTTATTTCCGATCCCCTTGATACATTTATAAGTTTTCCTAGAGTAACTTGGGCCATTGAATATAATTTAATCATGGCATAATAGGCAACGTCTTGAACTCATAGACGACACTATGCCGATCTATGACCACCCTCAAGTTCCCCGGCTAGACGCTACATATGAGGGTAAACAAAAAATTTACATTCTACACAAATTCCGTTTCTTTCCACAATAAATCGTCGCTTCTTTCTTTGATTCTTCTTCCAATCAAGAGATGAATAATACTTGTTGGTTGTGTTAAAAAGAGAGAAATGGAGCTAGGTGTGTTGTGTTTGTCATGGCTAGATTGTGATTGACAAATTTATGACTCAAATTGCGACATATGTTGTAAATAGGGTAATTGGTTATGTTGCGCACCAACAATTACACCTCAAAATGTTGTATTATGAACTATGATTATGTGGTATATCGGAAATATTGTAATTGACTATGTTATGTATTGTCAATTACATCTATAGAGTAGTTAATTATATTATGCACTGACAGTTACGCTGAGAATTCCGATTATAATTGGTGGGTTATGTGGTATGTTGTATATAAGGTAATTGATTATGTTACACATTGACATTTACACCCAGAGGGTAATTGATTATGTTATCATTGTAATTTACTTCTCAAGAGAGATTATATTTTGTGGGTTTTGTAACGTATGTGGTATGTTGGAAATAAGATATTTGGTTATGCTACGTATTGACAATTATGTCTAGAGGGTAATTGGTTATGTTATGGAATATAAATTCCGCCTAGTGACTGAATCATGCTTGAGGGTTATGAATGGATATGTTGCTTGTTGTGGACATATAAAAAAAATGACCGTGATGAGTAAAGCAATATGTTGATGGCTATAAACAAGTCACTATAAGCATAATCATGGACGGCGAGATATATGTTTATATACGTGGGCAGTTTTGAAATACTATTTGTTTTATATTATTAAGCTTACGTACTTATTCACCTATTTAAGAAGAATGGCCATGGATACGATTTTGCTTCCACTTGTTTATACTATGTTATATTTATACAACATTATCGTATATTATAGTTGTATTTACACGTATTGTTTTTTTGTCATTGTTTAGTGTGTTTGAATAACATCACTCAAAGAAAAGAAGGTATGTATCAAGGACGAATTTAGGCTTCAAAACTTGGGTAGGTTAAATAACTTAAAAAAGAAAATCCATTACTTTGTTTTTAAAGTTAAACTAGTGTATTACCCGTGCCTTGCACGGTATTTTTATAAAGTGTTTTTTTCTTCAATTTAGACGTAAATAATACAAATTGAGTTAATATCTTTAATGTTAGAATATCATTAAGGACCTCGGGTGCCAACTAATATTAAATATACTATATTATCGTATTTAAAAGAATAAAATATTAACTAAAAACAAATATAAAAATATGACTTATAAGAAAATCGGGTAAGAAGTAATATATAAGCAATAACTCATTGTTCAAGGACATATGATATGCATTAATTAAAATTAACTAAACAATATACATTTACTACAAATTAAAAAAGTAGGTTCGTTACATGTGCCGACCAAATATATATACATCCTAGAGATTTAGCCAAAATGAGTTTAAAAGTACATAAATTCAAAGAATATTGTCTGGAATGAATATTTGTTTAAACTTTTGGTTAAAAAAAATATTGATATTAATCGACTTAGTTTTAAAAATATTTTTATTAAAGTTTGTTTAGGATTTATTAAATTTTTACGTAAGTACAAATTTTAGTTACCGTAAATTTTTTTCAAGATACATAATAAGTATTGATCTATCATAACGTAGATAGTCATTTTATTAACATTCGTTTTCTGCAAATGAAATGTGAATTAACATTAATAAAAAATTTCAACTTGAGAATTGTTCAGTATTAAAGTCAATTATTGTCGATTTTTTCAGGTTGAATACGATACATATGTATTCATATGAGAAGATTGGTGAAATAAGACACTTTTTGTAACTTGTAAACTAACTAGACACTCTATTTTTTCAATTAAAAAATAAAGATAAAATTGAATGGATATTGCCGAAAATATGAAAACTTTAATATTCTTCTCTCTCCAATTAATAGTCAATTAAAATTTGTTAAATTGGATAACTAGATATTCTTATTTTTTCTCTTCTCTTAATTATAATCTCTTAATTATAATAAATAAAAATATAAATAAAAATAAATAAATAAATAAAAGATTGCGTGAAAGGTAGGATTCGAACTCTGGACGAGTCGCACCTCCTTCCCACCCTTATACAAGTTGGACTAATTAAACTTTGTGTATTCTTTTGATGATATACAGTATTAATACACAATTTCAATTATACAATATTAATACACAATTTCAATTACACAATATTAATACATAATTTTAAATACACGATCTTAATAAATAAAAGACTTGTGTAATCAAACCTTGTGTAAATGACTCGAGCATACATAATGTACATACTGATGTGTGATATGGACAAAGATTACACTTTATTACTAAAATTTAACCGTTATGTACACATTTTCAATTAATATGTATTTATCATGCAATCACAAACAAAACTCGACACATTAATATGTACATATGTATACATATTTCATACTCAACAACTATTGATTACTGCACATACATATTATTAGGAAAGAAATTCAGTGAAAGGTATTTCGTACACAAGTCATTTATTTATTAACATTGTGTATTTGAAATTATGTAATAATATTGTGTAATTGAAACTGTGTATTAATATTGTGTATCATCAAAAGAATACACAGAGTTTATTTAGTCCAACTAGTATAAGGTTGGGAGGGAGGGCCAACTCATCTAGAGTTTAATTCTTCCATTTGAATAGAAAATGAGGAGAGATTAGGAATATTTAGCTAGGTACAATTATTACCTACTTTGTACACAAAAATACGTAAACTACCTACTTAACCAATTCATTCCATAAGATATTTATGAGAATCAAATTTAAAAAAAATCTTATTACTTTTAGTTTAGATAATACAAAGTAACCAATTCTTTTTCTTTTAGCAATTTAATAAACAATAATACATTTTGTTTTAGTTATCAGATGAGTATATAGTTAATATGTTTTTATTTAGATAATAAATAGAACCTTTTTTTATATGAAAAAAGACCTGAAAATAAAATATAAATATTGTTAGTTATTTACAAAGATATTTTTGAATATATTTCTTTAATGTTTTTTTTTTGTTTTAGCAAAATTCTAATACAATAAATCATCAAATTTTATATATTTTTCTAAGACTCCAAAAAGTAAATAAAACATTGAAATTATAAATGTTTGGATTTTCAATTGACAATTAAAAAAATCCTAGAAGTTAATCATAACCATAT
>BSUD01000006.1:110677298-110702670 GCA_033239045.1 Fagopyrum esculentum
AATATGATCAATCAGTTAAAATTTCATCATTAATTAAATTAGGATTACAAAATATAAATACAGGGGCATATCCAAATTAAAAAAAAAAACAATTTTAAAAAGAGAAGTGTAAATAAATAAATGTATGCTAACATTTGTAGAATAAGTGAAGAAATGAATTTTAAAAAGACTTGTATAACTTACTGGGCATATCCAAATTCCTAATATGTACCAAAATGTAAAATTAATAAAAGTAATGAGATATATTTTAATAATTTGTAATATGAAATAATCTGAAGTACAAAGATTTAAAACCACATTTTTAATATATTAATATAAATTTTAATATGTCAGGATTGAATAAGCAAAGGGGTACTTCAGATACTTTATAAATCATCGTATTGTAAAATTACCAATAGATTTAGGAACAAAGCTAATTCCTCACGTGCCAAATAAAAGCAACGATTTCAGTGAACATAAGAAGATTTTGCGATTGTTGTTGCGGATAAGATATCGATTTTTTATACCGACCTGCAATTTTGTTCCTTCAAGTAGTGATGATAAAGACAAAACCGAGTTCGAGGGAGGTTGAATGATGTTGGATCGTCATTCATTGCCATTGACGATGATTCTACAGCCAAGAGATTGTTGATGGATCATCCTGCCATTCAACATAAAAATTGATTAGTTTTCAATGCATAAGTAAATAAAGTAAGCATCGAGATAGTGAAAAAAATGAAAGCATATAAACAAAAGTAATGAAATCACTAGTTCTTACTTGCACGAATATATAGTGAAAAAAAGTAGGGTTAACAAAGCTTGTTGAGAAATCTTAAAACTTTAAATTTAAAAATAAAGATAATATTAAATTTTGTTGAGATTTTAGCTTATCAAAGAAGTCACATGTAATTATCCAATTAATTAATATTTTTTGCATATTAATTTTAAAAATTAACTTTATAATTTAAAATTTTTTTGGAAGAGTTGCGTGAATTGTGGCGTTGACACGTGACAAAAAGGGCTCTCCTTTAATACATATATATACTAGTGTATAGCTCGCACTTTGTGCGGGTATCTTTATAATATTAGTTGTGCGAAGTAAAGATATATTTATGAAATTTTATAATAATAATTCGGATTTGATTATTCTCAAAACGAAAAAAATAGTCACAAATGAACTTCTTATTATTCTACACTTCATAAATTTAATCATTATACAATGCACAAATTTTTTTAAAAAAATTACAATGCACAACTCCGTTATAGACTTATAACTAAATTACTTTAATATATTGTAATTATCTAAATGGAACCCGAAGTATAATTTTGTAAAAAAAAAGAATTTGAAACGAAATGTGTGATAAATAATAAAATAAAAATTGAAAGTTTTTTTTAAAAAAATACACAAAAAATTGAAATAAAGTTTAAAATACAAACAAAAGCAAAAACAAATTATTGGATGAACGAAATTTAAAATCTGGAACTTTATTCTTGTAATGACCGACGTAATATAAAAAGAATACCCGTATTTTATGATTAAAAAACATAATAGGACAACAAAATACTTAGATAAAAAAGAATACCCGTAGAGTAATATTTTTATTTAAAAAACATACATTTTCAATAAATCATTTATATTTAAAAAATCAGAATCTGAAAATTTGTAAATTAAAAAATAATTTATAGATGACGATAAAAAAAATTAAACAAAATCTCATACAATAACGGATAAATTATTATTAATTAATTGAGACAATTATTAACACTTTTCAAGTTCTCAAAGCATCAGCCTTACTTGATAATCGATGTGGAATAGCAAATTTGCTGAAAACAGTAAGTAAACGACCCATTAAAAAGTAGGTCAACGACCCATATAAAAAATATATTAATTCATTATGAACAAAAATTATAGCTCAACTTAGCTAAAAGACCAAAAAATTTAATCTTCAATATCCGTTATTAACCTCTATTTATACAAGTTTTCAAACCATCAGTCTTAGTAGGTCAACGACCCATATAATGGATATTAATTTATGAATAAAAACTATACTTCAACTTAGCCACAAATTCAAAAATCCTTATTAAACCCTCTATTTATACAAGTGAAAACCATGGTGGGATGGTAAAAAAATCGTTGAAAATACTTAACGACCCACAAAATAGTAGGTCAACGACCCACTGTTTTGACCCACAAAACAATAGATCAACGACCCACAAAACAGTAGGCCAATGACCCACAAAACAGTAGGCCAACGACCCACAAAACAGTAGGCCAACGACCCACAAAACAGTAGGTCAACGACCCACAAAACATAGGTCAACGACCCACAAAACAGTAGGTCAACGACCCACAAAACATAGGTCAACGACCCACAAAACAAATATTAATCCGTTATTGTAATACCCCAAGTTCTGGGAACTCAAAGCGCTACGGGCTAGGACCGCACAGTGGGTCCCGACCCTCAGAGTAGCAACAACAAACGGATCTTACAACAAGGCACAGACGAATGAAAACCAAAACTCAATATAAAACCAAAGGTTTAAACAAAACAAAGCGGAAAAGACTCGCAACCGAGTTCAAAACAAAAAGGGAAACAAAAAAGAAATATAAACCCGATCCCGTCCTATAATGTACGGGAACCCCGGCTGACCACACCATCCGGATCACTCAGCAGCATCTTGAACCTGCGGAATATCTACAACGACGGTATAAACCGTTAGCTAACATTCTAGGTATAAGCAAGAGCGTAAAGGCACAAACACACATAAGGTAACGTAAACACATAACATGCTCACACACAACCGGTTATTATCTTTCATTAAGTCATCCATTACTAATTCAACTTCTTTTGTCACACGAGAATCCTTTCGAAACTCGCCTCCACTTTCGTCTACCAACAGGAATAGATCAGTACTATCCGTTACCTGCAGCCCTGAGTCGCAAGAGCACTTTCCAGTTTCCCCAATACTGAACTGGACAAGCGGTCACCGCCCGGTTATAATACACTTGGACCAATTAAGGTTATAATGGTGAATCCTAGTCCGGTTATCCGTTATAACAAGAATAAACAACACAAACAAGCCAATATAATCCAACTAATACGCGAAATGAAGCTAAGTAAGTTCAAGGGACTTACCTCACTCGGAGGTAACTCAAAGAGCAACGAACAACTCATGAACAACTCAGTTTCCCTTAGGAAAGGAGCAAATGAAAGCCTGTTCACAGAAGCATCACGAATCAGGAACGAAACGGTTGCTAGAAGTCTATAACTTCTAGTCTCAAAGATCTCTAAGAGATCCACACATTCTAAGGGCTCAACCCTAGTCTTACAGCATACACTGGAGGTTAACAACATCCAAAAGATGTAAGGAAAGGAACGAGGAAAGCGAGGAAGGAAGTAACTCACAAGAACGGGAGTTATTGCTGTAAGAGCCTTAGTCTTCGAGAGATCCCACACTTGCGCCTCAGTTGAGACGCAGCTGCTTTCCTTGGTTGGAGCTGCAATGGGCCGCCCCTACGCCCCTGGCTGGCCGCCCCTACGGTTCCGTGAGCCGCCCCAGCGGCCAAGCTAGCCGCCCCCGCGGTTTATGGTGGGCTGCAGCCGTCTTCTTTGACTCGAGCTTTGCTTTTTGACCCTTCTCCTTTATATTCCCTTCTTCCTTCAGATGAGGGTTTCCTCAATCTCTTTCCTGCTTCATCTCTCTCTCTCCCTACGCTCTTCCTCCTCTCCTCTCTTCTTCCTTGGATCATCTTGATCTTCTTCGAGCCTTGGTTGAGTTTCTGAGAGATCCTTGATGGCTTTGCTTGTTGTGGTTGATAGTTGTTGTTACTGAGCTTATGAGCCAACTTTAGGTTGTGATGGAGTTGTGCTGATCTACTGGGAAGCTTAGTGGTAAGCTTCCATGGCTTTTCTTCTTTCCTTCCCTTTCTCTTCATCTTTTCATCTCTTTCCTAATCTTAGCTTAGATCCTTAGGTTTGGATCTTGTTCCAGCCTTGATTGGCTTATGTTGATGTATATAGATGTATGTTTTTGTATGTATGTGTGTTGGGCGAAGAAGGAGTGAAGGGATCGAAGGAAGAAGTGAAGAAGGAGCTGAAGTGGTGTGTCTCTGCGCACCAGCCGCCCCTGCGCCATCTCTGGACCGCCCCTGCGCCAGCAGTGAGCCGCCCCTGCGTCACCTGCACCAGCTTGGTGTTGCACTTGGTTCTGCAGGTGTGTGTTGCTTCTAGGCCTTCCTTAGGATGCCTTTGTTCCCTCCTTTCCTAGTATGAGTGTATAGGATCATGCTAGATGTGTGAAGTTGTGTTTGGTTAAGGTTATGATCAGTTTATACCTTGTACGACTTTAAGGACTTAGGTTGATGTTGTTTGAGGTTGTGAGGTTGAGTATGATCCCTATGGATCCCTTTGGGTCTAGGTGTGACCCCTTTGATGAATAGAGGTTGATATATCTTTATGCCTTGTTATTAGGCAGTGCCCCTCTCTCAGGATTGGAGGTTGATTCTGGTTGATCGTGTTTGAGTTGTGTACGAGGTTGAGGTAAGTTTGTAGGACTTACTTAGCTACCATCCCTATATTTGGGTGTTTGCATGAGTGGTGTGTGCTTATTGTGTTGCTATGATAGCATGAGATGTTGTTTATACCGACCTATGTTTTATATGGTTTGCCCCGTATGCGTGGCTGTGATAACCTTTCCCTTTCATCCCGCCGTGGAGTCTAGGAGGTTCTCTGATGTCAGGCCATACCTGGTATACGGGGAAGGCACAACACCACTCTCATAGGGTACATGAGTTGTGTGACTGATTCCACTCCAGATGGCTAGCAGGCTCAGAGGCGAGGATGTATCAGTTCTCGTGTCACATATTTTCATCTATGGATATATATATATATATATAAAGATGATAAAATGGGTAAATGTGTGATAGCATGCTGATGTGTTTATCTTTTCTGATTGTATATGTGCTTATGCATTACCTTATATATGTTTGGTTAGCTAACTGTTTCATACCGTGTTGTAGATATTGGCAGGTTAGACGTTGCTGAGTGATCTGGCAGGGTGAGAGGCCGAAGACTCTCGTACATTAGGTGGTTGGTTTGGGTTTGTTGTGTTTCCCTCCTGTGTGAGGATGATCTTTTGTACCTCTTGTGTGAGGATGTCATTTTATATACTCGGCTATGTGGTTGTTTTACCTTTGGTTGTACAGTTTATATCGTTTTATGTATTTGTTTTATATCTGTCAGTGCCATGTTGTAAGGTCTAGTGAACTTGTTGTCAAGCTAGGGTCAGGATCCATTGTGAGATCCTAGCCCAATGTGGCATCCCGAGTCCCGCGGATTCGGGGTGTTACAAAGTTGGTATCAGAGCGCAGGTTGACAACAATGGCACTTGCTACCTGCAATAAGGTTTGATAGGTAAAATAAACAGAACCCACATGGGGTCTGACGCTTAAAAACATTTTTGGTTTTAAGTGTGGTTTTGGGTTAGAATGTACGAGAAGTCGTCACCTCTGCCATGGATCTCTGCAGCGTAGGTATATATATGTGTGTAATATGGATTGTGTGGATGTATTATATATATATATATATATCGATACATATGACATATATATAGCCTTGTAAGTTTAGGTGCGTATATCCTACAGATGGCTCAGACTAGAGCAGTATCTGTAGTGGGATGAGGTAGGGGTACACCCCCTCTTCCTCCAGTCACGCCAAGTCAGGGACCAGTTTCCGTTGTTGGTTCGCCTATGGCAGAGAACGAGTTTGAAGAGGCTGATCATGTCTCCATGAGCATATCTGAGTTTCAAGAATATATGCAGCAAGTTTATGTGGATGTGATAGCGGGTAGACCTACACCAGATTTACCAACATCGGTGGGACCATTTGAAGCTTCCGGATCAGAGAAGAAGCAATGGACTGGATCAATTAGTGGAAAAGCAAAGATGATGAATGGTGAACCAAGTCAGTTAGTAGGACGATCAAGTGGTCCTATGGCCATGAAGACGATTGGCAAGGAACTACAGTGTTTTAATTGTGCGAAGTTTGGACACCAGCGAGCTGTGTGCCCAAAGGCGCCCATCATATGCTTTACATGTGGTAAAGTAGGGCATAGAGAGAAGTTTTGTCGACAGGGCAAGGCGTTGCCTTTACTAGTTCTTTCCCGGTGTAAGATCATGAAAGGTGGACGATGAAGATCAAGTTACCCTTTAGCTGTACAGGGTACAAGGATGGGACGATTATGTTTCAACTGTGGTTATCCAGATCATTTGCGTTCTGAGTGCCCTTTGGCACCGATAGCTTGCTTTACCTGTGGTGAACTAGGCCATCTGGCCCCTTTTTGTCAGCAAGGTGGTGTTTCTTCTCAACAAGACCTTCCTCTTTCCGGTGCAGAAAGAGTGGAAGTGGAGGCTATGGCAACGACCTCAATAATACCTGAAGAGCATGGATCCGAGATTGAATGATGCTATGCAGAAGAGCTTCTGGTGTTAGCTACAGGTACCATTCTTGTTAATGGTTTACCTAGTGGTGTTTTGTTTGTTGTGAGTGCTATGCACTTCTTGTCTTTCGATGCATGCGTTAATAGTGGACTGTGGAAACAGTAGGAGATAGATCTTCCTTTACAGGATTACCTGTTAGGGGTTTGAGGTACCCGAGAGACATGTGTTTGTCCCATTCATTCAGGGACGTGTGTATGATTATAGACTTCTTTGTCGTGCCGTAGGTGCATGAGGAAGTCACTATGTGTATGGTTTGGATGAATATATATCATGTCATGTTGGATATCAATTGGAAGGTTGTTACAGTTTCTATTGAGATCGATTTGATAGAGGTTTTCCGAGGCTACAACCTTTGGAGAGATGAGTTTTGTTATTAGTGCCATATGAGCAATGGAGATGATAACACAAGAGGTGATGTTTTTGATGTTATGCCATGAAGAAGAAAGTTCCACATTTGAAGATATTCCAGTGGTTTATGAGTTTATAGACTTGTTACTGAATCATCTAGTGGCCACCTCAGTAGAGTGTGGACATTGTTATCGAGTTGAAGTATGATACGAAACTGATTGGGAAGGCCCATACGATATGGTGCTTGTTGAGATATTGTAATTGACAACTTGAAGAGTTAACGGAGATGAGATTTTTTTGCCCTAGTGTGTTTCATGTTCCGTATTGACGACCTGATGGGTTAGCTTCAAGAAACAATTGTGTTCTCAGGATTCCCTTTCTCTCAGGATATCACCAATGGAGGGTGAGAGAGAAAGATATACATAAGACAGCCTTTTGTACCATTATGGACACTATGAGTTGTAGTGATGCCATTTGGGGCTGATGGATGCCTTAACAGTCTTCAGAGATTTAATGAATAACATCTTTTCCTTGATTTGGTTGTGGTGATTTTCATTGATGACATATCGGTATACTCTCATAGCTGAGAGTGGTAGACCGATTGTCTAAGGACTGTTCTGCAGATTTCGAGAGGTAAGGAATTGTATGCTACGCTCTCTAAATGTGAGTTGAGATGTTAGTGATAGCCTTCCTAGGCCATGCTGACTCCACCAGTGGGATCATGATTGACCTGGTGAAGATTAAGTATGTTATAACCTGGGAGATACTGATGAACATTAAGAAATGCATAGTTTTCTCGGCTCAGCCGATTACTACCAATGCTTGAAAGAAGAATTTTATGTGAATGTGTGTATACTTAGGAGTCTTTTGTGAAAGACCATCAGATGGGTGTTGTCAAGTAATATACCAGAGCTTTGAAGAGTTGAAGAGGCATTTGACCTCTGCTTCTATTCTATCATAGTCAGAAGATTTTGGGGATCCCGTGATTTACGGTGATACATCCCAGCTAAGTTGAGACGTGTATTACTACAAAGGAGTAGAGTTATTGACATGTGTGTCTACAGTTGATGGAGTATGAGGAGAACTACTTGATGCATGATCAAGAGTAGCCGTGGTACTTCAAGCCTTGAAGATTTGAAGGTAGTACCTACATGATATCTCATGTTAGGTTTTCACAGAACAGAGGAGTCTGAAGTATGTTTTTACGCCGTGGGAGTTGAATAATCACCAGCGTTAAGGGCTTGAGTTGATCAAGATTTCTAACGTGGAGATTTCATAACAGAGAAGTTGAACTTTGTTGTTGATAACTTGAGCTGAAAGACGCTCCAAGAGAAGATGATTGCTAGACTGATAGTTCAGCCTCAACTTCAGAGAGATCTAGCTTGGATAGAGTTGAACAATCAGTCCCTTGATGAGGATATCCAGTTATACCTAAGAGGTTCTACCTGGTCTGTTGGATGAGGTCCAACAGAAGCAGGGGACCTGCCTGACCTTGATGAGGTATAGAGAGAAGATGTCTCGTAATGAGGCACCATAGTTCTCCATTGGAGTAGATGGAGTGATGGAGCGCCATGATCACTTTCGTATACCTGCTGATGCAAGGTGGAGACAGAGAACCTTCCGGTATACTTATTTTACACCTTATTTAGTACATCCAAGTACGAGTAAGATGTACCATGAGGTGAGATAATTATATTGATGAAGAAGATTGAAGCTGATGTAACTAGATGGAGTATTTCCGACCTAGAGATGAGCTTCACCCACTACTAGTGCAGTAGTGGAAATGGGAGGACACCTCTATGGACCTGTTGTGAGATCGTGGTCCCGTGGAAGATTGAGGTTATCTGGATTGTTGGTGACAGATTAATGAAGTCGACACGTCTCATTCCTATCAGAGAGACGTGGTCAATAAATGGATTGGTGGAAGAGTACACTAGGTAGATAGTGAGACTCCATGGTGTACCGCGGACAGTCGTCTCTGATCGAGATGGGCGATTTACCTCGAGGTTTGAAAACTAATTCAGACTACTTTGAAGGACGACTCTATACTTCACGATTATGTTTCACCCCCAGACAGATGGTCAGTTATAGAGGACCATATGGACCCTTGAGAATATATTATAAGCTTGCCTTGTGGATTGGAAGCATAGATGGTTAGATTACCTCCAACAAATGAGTTTATTATATGACAATGTTTGACGTTCATTTTTGGAATGGCTCTATGAGTTCAAGTAACGCTGATTAGAGGAGGAATGTTGACTATACAGAGTCGCTAGATATCATATGTAGACTAGAGGCGTTGACCTCTCAATCTTAAGTGAAAGATCATGTTCAGATGATAGTATCTCCGCTATGAGACGTCAGATATGTTGACATAAAAAGGAAACTGAGTTTCCAATATGTGGATTTACTTGAGATCCTGACCAGAGGATGTTTAGCTTTGCCTCTGAAGTTAGAGGATGTTCACCCATTGTTTCTTGTGTCTCAACTAAGGGAGTATATACCAGGTTTGAGACACTTTGTGTGTTATGATGATCTAGTGGTTAAGCCGAACCACATCTTTGTTGAGCATTTGATTACATTCTTCGAATGAGATATGAGACGCTTGCATTCAAAAGACATTTCCATATTGAGGACATCATGGTCAAGATGAGGATCTGAAGAGGCTAAGTGAGAGACTGAGGATAGTATCCTGAGGAACTATCCAGAGTATATGTTGGGACATACCCACTTGTGAGAGCATGAGTAGACCGTAGTACTGTCTTCATGAATGTTGTGCTTATGTGCTTATATGCCTTGATGTGTTTTTGCCATGCTAGCTATGATGTGATGTATGATCTTAGTAGTTTTGATGTGCTAGCGTGATGTATGTTATAGCTGGAGATGATTATTTCTTTCATGCTATCTGAGTATGCTTTATATTATGGCTGGAGATTGTTCTTTCCTCCATGCTATTTGAGTGTGATTAGGATTCAGCTAGAGATGGTTCTTTCCTCCATACTACCTTCATTGACATAGTTTCAAGGGAGATGTGATTCCTCCATGTGATATATATATTTATGGTTTGGCTAGAGACGTATTTCCTCTATGCTTGTGATATGGTTTGGATAGAGACGTATTTCCTCTATGCCTGTGATATGGTTTGGCTAGAGACGTATTTCCTCTATGCATGTGGGATGTTTTGGCTTGAGATGTGCTTCCTCTATGCCTTGTGATGTGGTATAGCGAGAGATGTGATTCATCTATGCCTTTGGGTAGCGTTATGGCCCTGTTTTCTAGAGTTGATGATTCCTCCATGTTGATGTTTGAGGATTATAGACTATTATAGGATGTGATCTTTTGAACGGAGATGTGATACCTCCGATAGAAAGAGTGAGAGTTATACCTCGGCTTATGGGTCCGAGAGACTTTGCGATTTTGCAAGTTTCGGGACGAAACTTGTTTTTAGGGGGGTGAGATGTAAGAGCCTTAGTCTTTGAGAGATCCCGTACCTGCGCCTCAGCTGAGACGCAGCTGCTTTCCTTGGTTGGAGCTGTAGTGGGCCGCCCCTGCACCCCTGGATGGCCGCCCCTGCGGTTGTGTGAGCCGCCCCAGCGGCCAGGCTAGCCGCCCTTGCGGTTTATGGTGGGCTGCAGCCGTCTTCTTTGACCCGAGCTTTGCTTTTTGACCCTTCTCCTTTATATTGCCTTCTTCCTTCAGATGAGGGTTTCCTCAATCTCTTTTCTGCTTCATCTCTCTCTTCCTACGCTCTACTTCCTCTCCTCTCTTCTTCCTTGGATCATCTTGATCTTCTTTGAGCCTTGGTTGAGTTTGTGAGAGATCCTTGATGGCTTTGCTTGCTATGGTTGATGGTTGTTGTTACTGAGCTTATGAGCCAGCTTTAGGTTGTGATGGAGTTGTGTTGATCTCCTGGGAAGCTCAGTGGTAAGCTTCCATGGCTTTTCTTCTTTCCTTCCCTTTCTCTTCATCTTTTCATCTCTTTCCTTATCTTAGCTTAGATCCTTCGGTTTGGATCTTGTTCCATCCTTGATTGGCTTATGTTGACGTATATATATATATATATATATATATATATATATATATATATATATATATATATATATATATATATGTTTCTGTATGTATATGTGTTGGGCGAATAAGGAGTGAAGGGATCGAAGGAAGAAGTGAAGAAGGAGCTGAAGTGGTGTGTCTCTGCGCACCAGCCGCCCCTGCGCCATCTCTGGACCGCCCTTGCGCTAGAAGTGAGCCGCCCCTGCATCACCTGCACCAGCTTGGTGTTGCACTTGGTTCTGCAGGTGTGTGTTGCTTCTAGGCCTTCCTTAGGATGCCTTTGTTCCCTCCTTTCCTAGTATGAGTGTATAGGATCATGCTAGATGTGTGAAGTTGTGTTTAGTTGAGGTTATGATCAGTTTATACCTTGTACGGCTTTAAGGACTTAGGTTGATGTTGTTTGAGGTTGTGAGGTTGAGTATGATCTCTATGGATCCCTTTGGGTCTAGGTGTGACCCCTTTGATGAATAGAGGTTGATATATCTTTATGCCTTGTTATTAGGCAGTGCCCCTCTCTCAAGATTGGAGGTTTATTCCGGTTGATCGTGTTTGAGTTGTGTACGAGGTTGAGGTAAGTCTGTAGGACTTACTTAGCTACCATCCTTATATTTGGGTGTTTGCATGAGTGGTGTGTGCTTATTGTGTTGCTATGATAGAATGAGATGTTGTTTATACCGACCTATGTGTTTTATGGTTTGCCCCGTATTCGTGGTTGTGATAACCTTTCACTTTCATCCCGCCGTGGAGTCTGGGAGGTTCTCTGATGTCAGGCCAGACCTGGTATAAGGGGAGGGCACAACTCCACTCCCATAGGGTACATGGGTTGTGTGACCGATTCCACTCCAGATGGCTAACAGGCTCAGAGGCGAGGATGTATCGGTCCTCGTGTCACATATTTTCATCTATGGATATATATATATATATATATATATATATATATATATATATATATATATATATACACATACGATTTGAGTGAATGACCTTTATATAAAGATGATAAAATGGGTAAATGTGTGATAGCATGCTGATGTGTTTATCTTTTTTGATTGTGTAAGTGCTTGGTTTGGGTTTGTTGTGTTTCCCTCTTTTGTGAGGATGATCTTTTGTACCTCCTGTGTGAGGATGTCATTTTATATATTCGGCTATGTGGTTGTTTACCTTTGGTTGTACAGTTTACATCGTTTTATGTATTTATTTTATATATGTTAGTACCATGTTGTAAGGTCTAGTGAACTTGTTGTCAGGCTAGGGTCAGGATCCATTGTGAGATCCTAGCCCAAAGTGGCATCCCGAGTCCCGCGGATTCGGGGTCTTACAACTGTAGAGGAAACCGCAGGGGCGGCTGAACAAGGCCCAGAGGCGGATGGCCGCAGGGGTGGGTAGGTGCAGGCGCGGGGGCGGCTGCGTGACATAAGCGATGTCGGGCTTCTCTTCGACAAAACTCACAGCAAAGGCAACCAAAGCTCGAACCTTTGGTTCCAATACGTCAAGACTCAACTCCAAAGAGCCTGGGAACAACGATACATCAACAACGAGAGGCCAACAAGAATCAAGGTTCAAACTTGATTCTTGGAGAAGAAGAAAAGGAGAGAAGAAGAAAACGAAAAGAAAGAATGAAGCATGATGCAGTACATGAACGTAAGGGAGAACAATGGATGATGAACTTACACGTTCAGCAAGGTCGCAGGAAGCAAAGTGACGGCTGCAGCTCTCAAGGGTTTGAAGACGATAGCAAGAAACGGGAAAAAGGAGGAAAATGAAGGATTATATAGAGAAGGGTTGAAAGGATAGAAGGGAGGACGTCTAGGTTTAGAAAGAGGATAAGGAAACCGGTCCATATAATAGAATATCGGATATTCTATCTATGGAAGGAAGATAAAACGAACGAAAACAGATCGGGCGCGATATGTCGCCAATCCGCAGGGGCGGATCATCTCAGCCGTAGGGGTGGCCAACTGCAGGGGCGACCTTCTTCACCGTGGGGGGCGGTGAAGGCAAAAATTGGGATCTTACATCAGATCCCCCTAAAAAGAAGTTTCGTCCCGAAACTTGTAAAAGCCAAATGATCACAACAACACAGAAACATAACTGAACTCATATATTCCCACTCGGGGCACGTAACTCAAAACGTCACACAAAAGCGTACGCAACGCAACAAAGGAAAAACCAAACAAACCGACTATGCTAACGGTGCAACCAGCCCAGCGTAGAACTCCGGATAGTTCCTCTGGATACTATCCTCTGTCTTCCACGTCGCTTCATTAGCTCCTCGCATCAACCACTGAATCTTCATCGTCGGTATGTCCTTCGAACGTAAGCGTCTCATACTACGTTTCAAGACAACCACCAGGTGCTCAACAAATGTGTGGTCTGGCTCGATCACTAGATCTTTGTGACTAACAATGTGTCTCGGGTCTGGTATGTACTCCCATAGTTGAGACACGTGGAAGACTTGGTGAACACCCTCGAGTCTCGGTGGCAAAGCAAGTCTGTATGCTGCCTCTCCCACTCGCTCAAGGATCTCGAACGGTCCAACATATCTGGGGCTCAACTCCCCCTTGACACCGAAACGTCTGACGCCTCTTGTCGGGGATACTCTCAACCAAACCTGAGTTCCAACTCTGAACTCTAGAGGTTTGCGCCTTTTATCTGCATAAGACTTCTGTCGACTCTGCGTTGCTAACATCCGCTCACGGATCACTGCTACACGAGCCATGTCATCTTGTATCTGCTCGGGTGCTATTCCGCTCGAACTACTCGGCTCATCCCAACACAACGGTGTACGGCATCTTTGTCCGTTTGAAGCCTCATAAGGAGCCATCTTGATCGATGCGTGCCAACTGTTGTTGTACGAAAACTCCACTAAGGGAAGGTGACCACATTGATCCCCAATCTAGCACGCAGACTCTTAAAATGTCCTCTAGAGTCTGGATGGTCCGTTCGGACTGACCATCGGTCTGAGGATGATAAGCAGTCGTGAACTACAGACTCGTACCTAGGGCGGCATGAACCTGCTGCCTAAACCTTGATGTGAACCGTCCGTGTCTATCAGAGACTATAATCCTAGGTACTCCATGAAGTCTCACTATCTGTCTCGTGAACTCCTTTGCCAATCGACTCACCGGCCACGTTTCCTTGATTGGAATGAAACTTGCAGTCTTTGTCAGTCGATCTACTATCACCCAGATAGCATCAAAGTCTCGACTCGCTCTCAAACTGGTAACAAAATCTATACAGATATCCTCCCACTTTCACTAAGGAACGGGAAGTGGGTGTATCTCACCTCCTAGTCTATATGATGCTCGATCTTGACCTGCTGACAAGTCGCACACTGAGCTACATATCTCGTGACGTTTGGCTTCAGACCTCGAACCAGAAAGAGCGTTTGATGTCCTGATACATCTTACTCGTACCAGGGTGTACTGATTAAGGTGAAGAGTGAGCCTCCTGAAGGATCCTCTGTCTCAACTCTCGATCTGAAGGCACACAAACACGCTCTTGACGTCTCAGAACTCCGTCAGCATCAATTGCAAACTATGGCGCCTCTCCTCGAGACATCCGATCTCGGATCTGTGTCAAATTTGGACAACTCTTCTTCTTCTGTCGGATTTCAGCCAACAGATCATGTACTATCTCCAAGGTGGATAACTGGATGTCGGAATCCGAAAAATGAATATCCATCTCTAGCCACGCAAGGTCTCACTGTAATTGTGGCTGAGCTGTCAGCCTAGTGATCGCCATCTCTCGGGGAGTCTTCCTACTAAGGGCATCGGCTACCACGTTAGCTTTCCCCGGTGGTATAAGATCTTAAGATCAAAATCCTTTATCAACTCCAACCATTTGCGCTGGCGGTTATTCAACCCCCGTTGAGTGAATATGGTCTGTGAATATCTGACACGTAACTCCATACAAATAATGCTTCCAAATCTTCAAAGTGTGAACTACATCAGCCAACTCCAGATCATGGGTAGGATAATTCTCCTCGTACGTCTTCAGTTGTCTAGACGCGTAAGCAATCACCTTACCCCTCTACATCAAAACACATCCCAAGCCCAGCTT
Organism: Fagopyrum esculentum; assembly: GCA_033239045.1. Taxonomy (NCBI): domain Eukaryota; kingdom Viridiplantae; phylum Streptophyta; class Magnoliopsida; order Caryophyllales; family Polygonaceae; genus Fagopyrum; species Fagopyrum esculentum. The sequence goes on from BSUD01000006.1 coordinate 110,692,240, forward strand.
GGATACGTCGCTACAAACTACGAAATCCTCAATGCCTTCGGGCTGAGCTAGATTAGGAGCAGAGGTCAACCTCTTCTTCATCTCCTCGAGGCTCTGCAGGCACGGCTCGGACCATACGAACCTCGTAGACTTCCGCAACAAGGAAGTGAGCGGTCGGGCGATAACTGAAAAGCCCTCAACAAATGCCGGTAGTAGCCCGCCAATCCTAAGAAGTTGCATACCTCCTTGACGTTCTTAGGTGGCGGCCAAGATACTACTGACTCGATCTTTGCCGAATCTAACTTGATCCCTTCACCTGAAACAATGTGACCAAGGAATACTATCTCGGACATCCAAAACTCGCACTTTAGAGAGCTTGGCGTACAACTCTTTGTCCTGTAAGACCTGAAGAACAATCCTCAAGTGTCCAACATACTCCTATCTAATGCGAGAGTAAACCAGAATGTCGTCGATGAAAACAACTAGAAGCTGGTCTAGGACGTCGATGAAGATGTTGTTCATCAGCTCCATGAAAACTGCGGGCGCATTCGTAAGCCCGAATGGCATCACTACAAACTCGTAGTGTCCATATCTAGTCCGAAATACCGTCTTGGCTATGTCCTGCTCTCTCACCCTCAGCTGGTGATATTCAGATCTCATATCGATCCTCGGAAACACTGAAGCTCCATGCAGCTGATCCAAAAGATCGTCGATATGGGGCAAAGGGTACTTGTTCTTGATCGTCACCTTGTTCAACTCTCGGTAGTCGATACATAACGTCACTGACCCGTCTTTCTTCCAAACGAAGAAACTGGTGCGCCCCAAGGAGATACACTTAGGGCGTATGAAGCCCTTCTCTACTAACTCCTCGAGTTCTTTCTTCTAATCAAGCATATCGATAGGTGCCATACGATAAAGAGCTTTAGAGATTGGTCTCGTACCGGGCTCTAGCTCAATGCCAAAGTCTACACTCCTCTGTGGAGGTAAACCTGATGGCTTTCCAAAGACGTCAGCAAGCTCGCAAGCTACTAGAATCTCTTCTAAAGCCAGACTCGTACTATCTTTCATGGCATAGCACCAAAACGCATGGCAACCCTGACTGATAAGTCTCGCAGGTCGCACTGCACTGATGACTATACCAGTCTTACCGAGATCCCATCCTCGGAAGATCTCAACATGACCTGCATCCGTAGTTACTGTCACTGTCCTCTTGCCGATGTCCAAAACTACTCGATGTCGATCCATCCAATCCATACCCTGAATAACTTCTTCATGTACTAAGTACATGACGAAGAAGTTAGCTGGCCAATCGCGACCTCCCAATCTAATAGGGCAATCGCGAACCTCTCGTGTACCTCGAGTCTTACCCTCATCGGGTAATCCTATAAAGAAGGGTCTACCTTCTACAATAACTAAGGTCAATCTATCTACGCAAGCATCGGATATAAAAGAATGCATAGCATCGGTATCGAAAATAACTCTGACAGGAAAACCATTAATATGAATGGTACTTGTGGCTGCTGGCGTTGTCGGCACTATAACACTCCTCAACTCATACACTCTAGCTGATGCATCTCTAGTGTGAAGCGTACCACCTCCTTGTCTTCTGCTCTGACGGCAGAACGCAGCTCTATGTCTAGATATGCCACAAGAAAAGCAAATCACTACAGGCTTCTCACAATCTGCTCGGATGTGTTCGACACCTCCGCAATTATGACATTGTCGTCCTCTGCTAGAACTTCGTATCGTTTGCTGGATCCCAGAGTGTCCTGTCATCGGAACATGCCCGAATCCTGATGCTCTAGCTCCAGCATTGGCTGGTCCAGTCTTTTGTCTCTTCGTAAGACCTCCTGCCTGAAGATCTCTCCTAAAATCCGGTCGCTTCCTGAGCATACTTCTTATTGACTCCAACGCTGAATCCATGTGGTCTAGCCAAAGCTCAACTTCCGAACTTGCTCCATCTTGAGCTTTGACGTTCTCAACTGATCTCATGGGTACTGGCGGTGCTGGTTTAGGTCCTCCAGTCCTGATAGCTTCTTCAACTCTTTGTACGTAGTCGCGATATGCAACTACTCCAATGGTCACTTGACCGGACTCGATCGTTTGTGCTCTAGGTGCTCCGGACTTCTCGATAGTCCCGTTCCCTTCTTCGAAAACACCTCTCTCAGCAAATTCTTCGACGAACGCCTAAGCGATAGGCGGATCAGCAACTGGGGCTTGACCCCGACCTCTTGCTAGTAGAGGTCCTTCTACATGTTCTCGTCCACGAACGGCAAGTGGAAGAGGTGGTCGACCCTTCCTCGCCCTATAGCAGATGTAGCTCTAGTACGCGTCATCTGCTATAAGGATAGATATATAAGGATATATATATAAGGCCACGCTATAACTAAAGAAGAAAACCAAGAAAAAGCACATATAAAGGCCAACATATAAGAAACTACATTGTTGAGATCCGCGGAGGTAGTGGTTGTCGCCCGTACATCTATCCCATACCGACAAGTTAAAAAAAGAAAAACCCCCTTTTGAAAACGTTAGACCCCTTGCGGTTTCTATTTATTTATCCATCCGACCTTTAGAAGATTTCGAGTGCCATTGTTGCCAACCTAGAGCTCTGATACCATATTGTAACATGATAGCATGTATTATAGTCTATATTTTGGGGCAGGTTTAGATGTTTTATCTTCATAAATCTGCATGTATGGATGTATATTCTGCGATTATATTGTTGTTTCATCTACCTTTGCGGGAATCGAGGTCTACACCTAGTTTCGTTGTAAATGTAGGTAAAATGGCACGTTTTGGACTAAAATGGAGCTAAAGGAGCTAAGGAGTCATTGGAGCTACATTCTAGAGCTTAAAAAAGATCTCAGGGAGCATGGAAATGATTAAGAAGATTAACTTTGGACCAGATTTGAGAGATTCTACATTCAGTTGAGATTCACCTCGGTCAGCTGCAGTACCACCTCGACCGAGGTGATCTTGAGGAGCGTCGCGACCGAGGCAGGCACCTTGTCGCCAGCGAGATCTTTATATTTGGCTGAGATCTTTTATTTTTGGAAGGAAGATATCATATATTTTTGGCTGGATTTCTGGAAGGAAAATATTATTTTTGGGAGATTTATTTTAGGAGATACGGGTATATTTTATAGAAATTATCTTTTAAGATATTATTATCTTTGGAAGATAATTCTCCTATACAAAGGGTTGGATTTTCCACAAGTTCAACCATGCTTAGGGCATCCAACAATTGAGGGATTTTTCTGGAAGTTTTGAAGGAAGGGTTGAAGGATTGAAGTTCAAGGAAGGAAGGAATCGTAGTTGGAGTTAGCTTTTGAAGGAGTTTGTAAGACTTTCTTAGATTTCTTTTTGTTTGTTGTCTTTGCTGAGTTGTGATTGAGGAACGCCTGTTTGTTTGTTATTTGATTCAGTTATTGAGACATTTTTCTTAAGGTTTTCTTGTTCGAATATTGATTCCTTTCCTATTAATTTGATTATTGTTATCATGATTATTGTTGGCTAAGTTTCTTATGCGATTCTAGGGTGATTGGCTGAAAGTTGTGGGAAAGACGATGATAGAATGGTCTTAATCCCAATAGGACCCTGAAAGCTCGATCCTTAGTCTTAACCTTAGAACACCTCGCTCAGTTGATGAACATTGTAACACCCCGAATTCTCGGAACTCAGGACGTCACTGGTTAGGACCTCACAATGGGTCCCGACCTCAGTTTGACAATAATTTTACTAGGATCTTACAACAAGACACAAATAAAGAAACCAAAATTTATAAACCAATGGTTTAGAATGACATGAATGTATCACAAGCGTCTAATAACCAATAAAACTTAAGATATCAAAGTCTACTGTCATCATACTAATACGGAAACATCAAAGAAACCCAACCCCATTCTAAAGAGTAGGGAGACCCGACTGACCACTACTTCCGGATCACTCAACTTCTACTCTAACATGTGGTAAATCTAAACAACAAAACAAATCAACCGTTAGCTAGCTATCTAAACGTTAGATAAATGAGAATAGCACACACCCACACAATAGCATAGTTAAACACACATCATGCTTTCAGAGAATTCATTTTATTATCTTTATTTAGGTCATTCACTCTTACTAATGATACTTATTTTGTGACACGAGGGATTCCCAAACCTCACCTCCGCCCCCGTGTAACCATCAGGAATGGATCCGATGCATCTCACCTTGTACCTATATGGTCTGGGTATAGAAAACCTCCCAGTCTCCTGTCAGAGTTGGGCAGTGATGTCACCGCCCGTTATACATACACTTGGGCCATAAAATAATAAAGTTCGTCCTATGCAATGTTGTAATTATTAAACAATCAACACATACTACTATCATCATTCATCTAACATCTAGAAACCAGCTAAGTAAGTCGCAAGGAGTTACCTGAATCAAATTTTAACTCTGTTAAACTCAACTCGGTCTGCAACCGTAGAAACTCAATAGCTTGTCATAAAAGGCAAGTGGATCAATAATGTATCCCCTTCTTAGAAGTCTCTAACTTCTAAGATACTCAAATCGATCAAGAGAAATTACCAAAATACCCTCATAAGGGTAAAAAGACTATTTTACCCCCGAGTCTCAAAACCCTAGAAATATTCCTAAAATATTTCTAAAACTTCCTATGAAGCCCACAACCACAATCTACCACTCCCAAGAAGGATCTGACTAGGTTGGAAGATTTTTCAACTTCTTAACTCCCATGAAAACTCTCTAGGATCCTACTTTGATCAATCCTAAAACATTGATAACCAAATCCAAAAATTTCAAACCTCCAAACTTTGTATCACTCTACTATAAGTCATGCTTAGTCTAAACCAACACGATTATACTAAATACCAAAATTTTGATAAGGACTTAAACGCACCCTGCCCTATCAGATCGAACCCAAAAACTTAATTATTCTTCAAATAAATACACGACAAAAGAACAAGAACACATATTAGTGTAATTTACACTAACGTACTAACCTAAGGAACATCTAAAACGTGGAACTCGTTTTTTGTGTATATATATATATATAAATATATATATTTATATATATATATATATATATATATATATATATATATATATATATATATATATATATATATATATATATATATATATATATATATATATATATATATATATATATAAGTATAAGCTATGTATGACAGTAAGGTCAAGAGTCTAACTAGGATTAAACCAATCAAAACACAATTAATTATAAGTCTATAAAAACCACTTAACTTTAATAATCATCACGTCTCCAAATCAACTATCACTAACTTAAAACCATTCTGATAGAAATGAAATCGATACTCCAGAAGCAGTCACCATCCTAACATAGCCAAACCGCATCCAAAGTCAAAGTAAAATATAATACAACTTTAAAACCCCAATAACCTATCCATTCTTCTGACTACCTAAATACCCTAGCCCACGAGCGCCAACTACCATGTATACCCTGCGGTGCTACTGGAAGATAAACAGAAAGGAGACTCACCGGTAAACTACGTCTCGGTCGACCACAGGAGACAATCGAGATCAGTGAGGGAAAGCTCGACTACACACAGGAACGACAACCTAGATCGAGGAGTTCGATCAACTTGCTTAAGCTTTCCAGCTGTTGTCGACTGCGCACCAAGTTGGAGGACTTCATGATCCGTTGCGTTCGCTATCCTCATCAAGAAGCAAGGTGTGACGTAGATAGAAAGGGAAGGTCAATGCCCTATACTGATCGGTAAAATGCAGAAAGGGAGAATGATTGCAAGCCTTACGTGTAGCAGCTGAAGGAAGGATGTGGTGGTCTTTGGCTCGATCGAGAAGAACCGGAGGTACTACGGCTCCTGCTCCTCTGGTGTGCGACTGCGACGAAAGCAAGGATCCTTGGCTGGTTGCGTTTCAACGGCGAGTTCGATGGATCTATGTGCAGAAGACAATTGTTGCTATGGAGGTTGAAGATGACAACAATAATTTGGCTTGGAACGAGTGATGTTTGAAGAGAGCAGAAGAGAACAATACCCAGAAGGCTCGATTGAAGAATGGAGGAATGGATATCAACAGGGATGTGGAAGTTAGAAGGATTTGTGGCAAAATCATGGGTGAGTTATCGGGAGAGAAGCAAATCGTTAGCTTCCCGAAAAAGGTGGACCGGTTGGCTACTTCATGAGGCCCGCTTCATATGGCCCAGTTGGCAACATGACCCACTAACCTTTAAGCTTATCTATTGGTAGGAGTTGTGTGATACGTGTAAATAACTCACACATAAAATAAGTTAAGTTGTATATTATATATGAACAGATCTAACAATAGAAAATAATAAAATAAAATGATACAACTATCTCCACATAAAATCCGGTTTACTTATATTATACCGGAATAATAAATTTTTCGGATATTACATCAGTTCCCCCTTAAAATAAGTTTCGTCCCAAAACTTAAAATAAGAAACTTCACTCCGTCAACTACTCAAATATCATAGAATTGGAACACAAAAGTTTTGAACACTCAACCACGGAAGTAATCGCATAGTCAAATAAGTCACACATGTCAATGTTCGAGTACTAACTCGTCGGTATAGGGGTTGCGGCTGACTCCGCAAAGAACTTAGGATAACTACTCCTAATGTTATCTTCGGTATCCCAAGTAGCCTCATCGGCTCCTCATCTGGACCACTGGATACTCCACAAAAGTATGATCTGACTTAACTATCCAATCCTCAAAGCTGATAACGTTTCTTGGGTTTGATATGTATTCCCTTAAATGAGACATGTGAAACATTGGGTAATAGTGCAAGTGGATAATTAAGTTCACAAACTGGTTTAATATCTCACATGGTTACATTTCTCGACTTACTTTCAGATACTTTTGATGACTTTCCGAAAATAAACATAAAAAACTTTACTCCTTCTGTTGAACCTTTCCCGATCTGAAATTGAGTTAAGATTGCAGTTTGCCAAATCCTATCCTTATTACACCTTTCCTTGTTCAACGCAAGCCTAGGATGAGACTTACCCGGTGATTCCTTTATTTGTTTACCTAAGATCGTGAGTAGGTAATAAATGTTTATCCTTTATTGGGGTTTGAGTGTGCCTTCATCCCATCTTTGAGAGTTAGCCCGAGACTTACCCGGTAAAGGTTGATTCTATTCCCTTAGGTGGTGTGTTGGTTTGAGATTATAGTTCCTTTCTTTAGTACCTTGAGACTTACCCGGTAATAGGAGCTTCGGTTTGGGATAGTGAGTAGTGAGACTTCCCCGATGATCTATTCTCATCTTAGAAACACCTTCCCTTTGCAAACCTCAGCTTTGTCCGTGTTATCCTTTGAGATCTTGAATCGGAACCACAACTAGATGCTTTAATCCCTAGAATCCGCATTTCTCCTTACTTGACTTTTACATCATCTTTGATTACTTTAATTGCTTTTAGTTAATTGTAACATTTGACAACTGATTCCGTGCTTTGTTTCATCATAGTCCCTGTGATCGACCCCCGAAATTCTTGCTTTTATTACAATTGATCCGTACACTGCGGGTTCGCATATTTGTTCAAGCATACTTCTTGGGTTATAATTTTTAATGCTTGCACACACCTTTTGGAGCGAACAAGTTTTTGGCGCCGTTTCCGGGGACTTGGTCAAGACCAAGTCCGTTATTTGGTTGTCTTTTTAGGCTGTTGCCCTTGTTATTATTGATCTTTCTTCTTGAGTGTTCTTGCAGATTTGTGTTCTTAGGTACGTACAAAGTTCTCGTTTCGTTGTCGGAACAGAGTTTCACCAAAGAACAAGTTGGAAGCTTTTTATTTTGCTTTTGAAGTTTTGGTATGAGTTTTTGTGTTCTCAGGATTTCCAATGGCTACAATTCATCATGAACTTGCATTTGATCTAGTCTGGAGAGCAAGACAACTTGCTAGGGTGGACCATTATGAATATTTGTTGCGCTTCTTTGCATTCATCGAATTTAATGATGAAAGGGAAAGAGAAGAGGCCATTGAAGAGGAGCTTGCGATATGGGATGAGTTGAATGTTCCTACAAAGATTTATGAGCAGCCTCCTGAAGATCAGTTTGAATCAATATACGAGAATTTGAAGAAGCAGATAGAGGAGTTCAAAAGCACCTTATCTTATGCTAACAAAGCTGAGCCGGAAGAGCTATGCAAGGAAGAACTACATGTTTTAAGCATTCCTCTTGTCGATCCCGAACCCCCTCTTGAATTCCTCACTGGAGAAGAGGAAGGTGTGGAAGACCTCGACCCAATCGCTATTACTACGGTCGAGGTGGACAAAGAATCAGTTAAGTTGGGAGAATCTTCATGTGTGGATTATCATCCTAACATAAATCTCATCCCACATTTTGAAGAAACTTACAAGGTACTTTCTATTACTTCCTTTGTAATTCCTTTTGAAATTACTAATCATTCCAGGGATGCACCAAAGAGTTAGAAATCTCCTCCAAAGGAACCTCCAAAGGTGAAGATGAAACCTCCATTACAATTGCTGGAAGTAGATGCTCCTTGGATTACAAGGAGTAAATTTGGCAAACGCTTCGACGTCAATGCCAATAGTTGCTTCATGTTCAAGTATGGGGTCCCTCGCAAGCTAAGGACCTTGTACTATCCCCAAACTGAAGATGGGGAAGCTAAGTGGATTCTCAAAAAGCTGATTTCTCGATCGAGGAAAGGATGGGATGCAAAATTGAGTTATGTCCCATCGAAGCATTAGGAAGATCGGTAGGATTCCGGTGAGAACTAAACCATGCAAGCTTGTACGTGGGAGATCCTACCATTTGCCGGTGAAATTAGGAACCGGAACTTTCTTGGAAGAGTTTTATGATGGATGTGATGAGCACTCCAAGATATTCGAGGTACATTGAGTAAATCCATGAGGAAAGGTCCAGCTAGCGACCTTAAACCAAGTGCTTCTTGGGAGGCAACTCAAGGTATTGCTTTCTTTTCCCTTTTCTAGCTTAGTTTAGATAGTTTGCTTCGTTTGTTTTTGCGTCCTCTAGACAGGAACCAGGTACTGTCTAAGGAAGGATTACAACTCAGGAGCTACACTGGAAGAACAGAAGTTCGAGAAATTGAGAAGACGGAGCTTGACTGAGACACATCTCGGGTGCAGTCACAGGACCTCGACCGAGAAGTTCTTCGCCAACCGAGACGGTCTTATCTGGGAGTTGTTTCTTATTTCTTTATGCAATTCAGCTATGTCCGGTGAGTATTCTATTCTTCTGACTTATATTTGACCCATTGGGACAATGTGTCCCAAGTATGGGGGTATTTGGATGTACTACTTGACTATTTGCTACTTGGTTTGTATGACTCTTTCGGATATTATTGTTTATTTAGCTTTATGTGTTTATCTGTCATTACATGCATACATACAGGTTTTTGTTTGAGAAAAACGTCGAAAACTGATTTGAAAAAAAAATAATTTATGACTTCGATCGGGATAATTCTGGCCAAACGAGGATGAACACCTCAGATGACCTAGAATACCTCGACCGAGGTGGTTTAACTGAAAGATTTTCGAAACGATTTTTGTGCTTCTTCTCTGGATATGACCTTAGTGATGATTCTGTTTGCAGATTGACTTTGAAATCTTTATATGCTCGAAAGGTTTTATAATATGTTTAAGTTGCTACATGCTTTGTTTTAAAATGCTAGCATGTTTAATACTTTGTTTTTATCAAAACTATGTTGAATTTGAAGGTTGACACCACATAATGAGTTCTCTCACATTCTTCGTGGAAGGACCAAGACAATTCATTATCTTCTTCTCCTTCTTGATCATGCTTATCCCCTCATATACATATTTGCCTCCTTTACCTATCCGGGAATTTGGAAACAAGCAAAGAAAGCAAGTGAAAGTGAAGTTGAGATGTTGGTTGAAAGTTTTAGAAAGAAACAATTAGGTTTGGGGAAGTCAATCATGATGATGAGTAACTCGGCCCCATTCACATAGTCGGGTTTTTGTGTCTTGCCAAAGTTGGATTGAGCGATATTCTTAATGGGTCATGGTATGTGCATCAAGGGTTTGAGGCATCTCGAGAAATTGATGATTGTTGATCTCCTAGGCTTCGGTTATTGTGCACCTTTGTCCATGCATCCCAAAAAGTAAAGTAAAGTAAAAATAAGCAAAGCTTATTGATGGAAGATGTCGAGATTCAAAGAAACTAAAGTAAGATCCTTTTCCCGGATTCTAACACTACATTAACATATATACATCCCACCCTTACACATTTCTTGACCTCTTTTGGAAAGCCCTTGAGACTAAGCATGTCCACGGGTCGGACCCGCCGGGTCGACGGATCCGACCCGCCGGGTCATGGGTCCGGGGAGGGTGACCCGGACCTGTGTATCTGGCCGACCCGGCGGGTCACGGGTCAGACCCGGCGGGTCGACGGGTCGACCACCTCACTATTAAAAAAAA
>BSUD01000006.1:110711351-110751867 GCA_033239045.1 Fagopyrum esculentum
AAAAAAAGAAAAAAAAAAAAAAAAAATTTTTTTTTTTTTTTTCGGGACACGTGTCGCCCTGCGGTACAGCCGTACGGCCGTACCAGATAAATAGGGCCGTACCTGAAGGAAAACCCATTCTTACAATCCTACTTGCTCAAAGTGTATTTTGAAAAATATATTTTAAATTTAAATTTTTGTATGATAATTATATATGTAAATTATGTTAATGCTAAGTAGAGTAAGTGCTAATCTATATTAATTTGGTTTTTGATCATATGAGGATAACAACACCCTAACGAAAATTTTGAATACGTCGTAAAGTCGTAAATGTTAAATCACGATGATCAAATGCATGATACTCTATATGTGTTTTCTTTATCTGTCTTTGTTTCTCAGATACGTGTTTTGACTGCACAACTTAAATCCTAAAACCATAAAATTAAACTGATAAAATAATATAACATTTTATCTTGAGACCGTAATATAAATCTTAGTAGGATATAATTGTTTTAGTTTATACTAGTTTGTACTACGAGTCTTGATCCTACAGTTCTAAATTGAATGAACAAAACCTAATATATATATATACAGAATATATGTAACTACACTTTGACATATTAGATAAGGTATTGTGTTAAACAACCACGTAAGTCACATCAACATTTCAATTAAAAAGGTATATTAATATTATATGAATTGTCATTTATCTTGTAACCATAAACTAAATGTTAGTAGTAAACAATATACACTTTTGTACTTACACAAAATATATTTTAAATAATATGAGGATAACATTCCAATTAAAATGTATATTATATACGTAAGTTATGTGCATGCTAATGCTGATATATATTAATTCAATTTTCGATCATATGAGGCTAACACCCGTGTGGCCGTGTGAAAGTTCCTCAATTACGTCACGACTCGCACATTATGAAGATTCTAGGAAGCTTTGTTCTTAAACACTCTTGATGGACGATGCAAACATCCGTCCTCCGTCCAGAAATAGGTTCAATTATTCTTCCGATGACTGTATTTTATGATTAATTATCTTATACATTCAAGTACCACCTATCAATCACTTTGATATGGTTAAAAAGGTATTTATGAAATTTTGATTCGTCATGTATATAATATGGTGACAGGATAAATGAATCACTTTGATACGGTTAGAAGTTAGTTATGAAAAATCAAACCCATTTTACAATATACATTTTGCGGGAAAAATATGGTGACGGAATAGTTGTGAGTCATGACAAATATGAGGACGGGGAATTTCCCGATTGGAACAAATATCCGACACAGAAAAGAAATTTTGCGAGGAAAACCCATAAAACTTTAAAATGAGAAAAATTAAATGGGTAAGGGGATTTCCCGATGGGACGAATATCCGACTAGGACGGGGATGGGGACAATATTTAATACCCGAACGGGGATGGGGACGGGGACGGGGACGGGGGGCGTTATACTAAACGGGGGATGAGGATGAATAGGGTACTCCCTGACCCAAATCCGACCCATTGACACCCCTATGTACTCCTACTATACCCGGGCATCCCTTTAGCAACCGTGCCTAATCTTTTAAGTAGCTTCACTGCATCATCTCCCAAATCACCAAATGTGAAAAAGGAAAAGGGAAGAAAGCGATATCCCTTGCGCTACAAATGTCAGCATACTTCTTTCTCTTGTTTTCAGCAGCAACCCTCACAACTTTACCTGAGATGAAACTAGAAAGCCCAAAAGAAGAGAAATGAGAGGAACCAGTGATGTCGACACATGGTTCTTTGCCCTGAAACCAATTATAGAAAAGGATGTCGGCGGGACGAAGCTCCCACCATCTCCATCAACCATACCAGTAGGAACCTCCTTCCAAAAAGAAATCCCGATCTTAAGACATTTATAAAAAATGGCATCACGTACCATGTTATGCCGGTGCTTTATGTCAACCTACGCAGCATAGGCAAGAGCATGGTCACCCCATGCGTCCAAAATTCCCTTCTCACAAGCAGGGCATTTGGAACCCTCTCTAAACATCTCAATATCAAGCCGATACTTAACGACAGTCCGAAACGTGTTCAAGTTCATAACTTGACCAACACTAGAAACCAGGACGACTTTAAGCCACTATTGAGCCAAGGGTAATCTCATGTTTTCAATTAAGGTCTTCTGCCTAATCGAAAGGTCAAAGTCCCTCAGAAAACACTTATTCACGATATTGTAATAACACCCAACCAATTTCTTCATTAAACGGGGGGCTGGGTAAAGTATACTCATGTCCAAGTTGTAGTCTTTACAAAAGTTGACCCAACTAGCAACAACCGTCTCAAAAGCAAAACCATCCTGTGAAACACCAAAAAGTCTCAAGATCTGATCATGTAAGCCACGGGTCTGAGATCTCGATGCTAGGAAGGCAAAATGCAACGTATTAGCACAAGTGAGAATGCCAAGCCCTCCGTCACTAATCGGAAAAGTAGAAAGACGCCATTGAAGAGGACCGAATCCAGCCCCTCTAGTGGTAACAATCTGCTCGACCGCACAACGCAAGGAGTGATCAAAGACACTCATAGCCTCAGAAAAATGAGAGGGGGACAGTCCGAATATCGCAAAGTAAAGACAAGACACCCCAGAGCAGGTACGAAGAAGCAATAGCTCGCATTGGGGGTCCCCCAATCTCATAGTGGTCTCCGTCAAGGAGTTGGTTTTCACAACCTTCTCCAAAGCCACATGAGAACAAAAGGTCGGGTCAAGACTAACAACACCACCTAGTAGTCTGACACCATCAAGTGACCTAGCGATATGCTCTGAAAAAATACCAAACTCACTACTACACGGATCAACCTTTGGCCAAAAGATCTTTGTTTTACCGATATTAAGGTGAAAGCCTAAGGTGGGACAATTTGCCATGATGATGCCAAGCGCTTTACTCACCATCAAGGTATCATCAATCACCGTCCCATCGTCAAGATACCAATCATTAAGAATCAACCGGCAACACCCCAAAACTTTCCGAATAAGGGGATAGAGAACAAGCTAGAAGAGGAACGGGCCGAGGGGGTCCCCTGTTGGACCCCTTGACAAGAATAAAGGACATGCTCCTCATAGTAAAGACAAGTAGGACGAGATAGAAAACTCAACCCAAGAAGAAATAGCAGGGTATACTTGACAGACTTGAGAAATCATAGCATTACGATCAACAAGATTAAAAGCGTTCTTGAAATCAACCAAAAGCATGGAAAGACTATCATCCTCTCCTTGAGACTATACTAACCGATTGACCGCATGCAAAACTGTTTCCCTATTTCACCACCGGAAATGCCAACCCCGAACTAAGTATCCTCAAAATAAGGTCCAAGGGACTTACCGATAGTAGAAGCAACAACTTTAGACACCAGACGCCTCCAAATAGAGCCAACAACGATAGGGAAAATACCACCTCCCAGTTTAAGGAGAGGCATGAACGGATCACTCACAATAAAAACGCTAAGGATGGACGGACATCGTCCCCTAAGAAAAAGATTGACAACCCTAGAAACCGACTCAACTAGCTTGTCAACAATAGCAACACCACCTTCACCAAGGGCATATAACAAGTGCTAGGCACGTAAACCATCCCAACAACAAGAGGTGACCTTAGGAAAATTCCTAATCCTATCAAGGATTGGACTCTTGTTAACCTGTAAAGCAAAACCGGATCTGATCGGCGTAGGAAAGGAAGGAGGAGGGGAGGCAAGGTGCATATCTAGGATCCCACGCAGAGTGTCCACAGACCGGGGGGGAGGGGGGTACACCCGAGGAGGTGAGGATACGGACGACCGCCGCAAAATGTCCATCCCTAACCTTTCTTTTACATTGCTTCATATTAACCTCTTCTTGACTCACATCAACATCCCTAGGACGGGAATCAAAAACAAAAGATAAAAGATCATCAATAAGACACCTAATACCTCCCGGCTCCTTCCACAACCGAGTAGCTCTAACGATACTTTTAGTTTGCAAACTCCGTTCAAACCCGATCAGTTTTCACAACAAGACTTGGGTTTATACCGATGAAGGATGCAACGAGGTAAAATAAGGAGGCAAACCCAAGTAGACACACAAGAGGTATCAAATAGAACACGATCAAGGGCGTCTTTGAGGACCCTAGCAAAACCTATTCTACACTTCCACGGGACGTTCTTCATAGTAAGAATATTGGCCTTAAAAACCTTCTCAACCAAAGAAGCATCAAGCCCACCGTCAAGAACATGATCACCCTGGACCATTGATGCATCCATAATATCCAGAGAAACAGCAACCACAAAAGAAGGCCGTGAAATACCATATGGAGAAAGTAATAGATCCATCATTAGAAAAAGGAGCTTCGACCACACCATCCGTATGAAAACAATTCTTAGACACCATGTTGGTGACGCAACACTCTCCACAGAACCATAGACCGACCTACCTGAGGACCACATCAAACATATCATAAATACCCTGATCAGAACCAATAAGGGACTTAGACCCAGGCAGGGCGTCAACACAAAAGTGGATATCCCGCAAGTGCCTAATGAAGTAAGCCGTGGTAAGTCCTATACCCCCTCCGTCGTGGAAACCGTCACACCCAACAAAGGGGCAATGCACACGCACGGGTGGCACAATACCCACCCCTCTCATACAGTAGAGCAACAAAACACACCTCAAGTAAACACAAGAAACTAACCACTGACCAACCACAACAACATGTTCCAAACCACAGAAGAAGCGCCAACAACCCCAATCAAAACCAACCGGACGCAGAAACCAGACCACAACAGAAGAAGCAGGAAAAAAACCCTGCACTAAACAAGCCCGACTACCCAAACCAGTCACTGACGCGGCCGCCAGAACCAATAGAGACAACAGGGAGAGAGGGAATAAACATCAGCATAGATGGAAGGAAGAGAGGTAATAGAACCAGCAGAGACGGCAACCAAGGAGAAAGGCCACCGAACCGGCCACCAAGGAGGAGAAGGAGAGAGGAGGGAGAGAGAAACTGACCTAGGAGAGAAGAAGAACCCCGCTAGCCACCAAAGAACGACGGAAACCACTACATCATCCGACAGGCCACCGCACCAGAGAGGAGGCCAAGGGTGCCGCCGACCGCCAGTTACAGAGCCCAAACGGCCTTGGGGATAGCCGAAATCACCATGGGGATGCTACGAAGGCTGAAATTATATTATTATTATTACTATTGTGTGTTGTTATTGTTATTATTATTAGGAAAAATGACCAAGAATAATACCAACTATGAGGTATGAACCAAAAATAATACAAACTGTAAAAATTACTAGTTGGTATACAAATTATTTCACATTAAACTAATTTTAATATGGGGTAAAATTATGGCCAATTTTATTACAAAAATTTCCCATACTTTTTAAATTGCACAAAACTACCCCTACATTATTATTTCTATCAAAAAACACCCATATTATTTTTTATACCTAAGGAATCATAAAATAAAAGTTAGTTATCAGTTTATTCTTAAATATTTTAGGCCATTTATTTACAAAATAACTATAATAATGATTGTGAAGTTTTAAAACTTTAAAAATAAAATTTTGGTTAAAAGAGCCATACTTGGTGACATTCCCAAAAAAATTTTGTATGAAATAAGATTGACTTTTAAGTTTTTAAAATTTAAACATGCAATGTAGATTTTTCCATAAATTTACGTTAAACATATTAATTTTAAAATTTAAATTACATAAATTTCCAAATAAATAATATATTCTTTCATTAAGTTTTTCCTATAAACATGGATTGTTCCCTCAAACTACCCATAAAATAATAATGACCCCAAACATTATTCTATTAACCAAAAATTTATTTTAAAACTTCTTAATTTTTTTAATGAATAAACTACCTTATATATTAAAAATAAAGGTGGTGACTAACTTTTGTTACCTAATTCCTTAAGTATACAAACATAACATGAATGATTTTTGAAAGAAAATAAAATATAGGGGTTATTTTGTGTGATTTAAAATATATGGGTGGTTTTTGTAATAAATTTGGCTAGATTTTCACCCCGTATCAAAGTTGGCTTAATGTGAAATAGTTTGTGTACCAATTAGTAATTTTTAAAGTTTGTATTGTTTTTGGTTCATTCCTCATAGTTGGTATTATTTTTCGTCATTTTTCCTTATTATTATTATTATTATGAAACGTAGAAAAGACAAATTACACGAAGTTGGATGGGAGTTGACTAACAAGTTGGGCCCCACGTTCTTTTTGAATGAAAAAAGCAATTTTAGTCAAAATATAACAAGTACTCCTACTATACTTGAGAAGCCCTTTAGCATACTTGCCCAATCTTTTCATGAGATACACAACATCATCTCCGAGGTCACCTAACGTGGAAAAGGAAAAGGAAAAGGAAAAGGGAAGAAAGTGATACCCCTTGAAACTACAAATGTTAGCATATTTCTTCCTTTTATTTTCAACAGCCACCCTCACAGATTTACCTGCGATGAAACTAGTAAGATCAAATGAAGAGAAGGGGGACGAACCGGTAATCTATCTTTCACCTGAAACCAATTATAGAAATAATGTCAGTTGGGCGGAGCTCCCCTCCATCACTATCAACCATGCTAGTAGGAGCTTCATTCCGAACAGAAGCCCCTGTCTTTAAGCACTCATCAAATAAGACATCACAAACCATGTTGTGCATGTGCTTAACACCAATCCCCGCAACACAAGTCCAAGCACGTACTACTACTATACCCAGGAAACCCTTTACATACGAGCCCAACCTTTTAAGGAGCTCCACATCATTATCTCCAAGGTCACCAAACGTGGAAAAAGAAAAGGGGAGAAAGTGATACCCCTTGGAACTACAGATGTCAACATATTTCTTCCTTTTATTTTCAGCAGCCACCCTCACACCTTTACTTGCGATGAAACCAGTAAGGCCAGAAGAAGGGAAGGGGGACGAACCGGTGATGTTAACATATGTGTCTTTACCCGGGAACCAATTATAAAAAAGGATGTCAGCTGGTCAGAACTCCTCTCCATCACCATCAACAATGCCAATAGGGGTCACCTTCCGAACAAAAACCCCTAACTTTAAGCACTCATCAAATAAGGCATCACAAACCATGTTGTGTCAGTGCTTAACATAACATCAATCTGTGCAGCACAAGCCAGAGTGTGGTCTCCCCAAGCGTCCAAAATGCCTTTCTCACATTCAAACCAGAACTTTTCAATCGGAATGCATTTCTCCATTTTCGAATCAGGGTAATCAAAGGTACCAGCAAAGTAGGGTAACCAACCATAACCATAATCATTATTATCGTGAGATACCGTGCTCTGATGCCTCTGAAATCGAATATTGATCATATTATGCATACGAGTAATCATGGTCGTTTATCTTTCTTTTTCCCTTTTGGGTTGGGAATAATGTGCAGGCTTTTTGCACACTAATAATAATAGCTCGAATATCTATTCGAATTCTCGCTTCGTCCAGTGTGGGTTCGCACTTTCTATTTCGATTGATTGACTAGAAATTGACGCCGAACTGCTCAAAATCTTAACTATTCCCATGAGAGGTCTTGTATACTTAATATAGACAATCTGGAATAGCCAGTCCGCCCCAAGAGTGTACAATATTAGCTTAGATTTAGCTCAAATCAATGCATCTCTCTCAAGAACAGGTAATATTACAATTACCCCAAATCATCAATCATAAATATTTTCATAGATTTTCTATGGGGACAAACTCCATATTTTATTCCCTAAAGGTCCACACTTCTTTGTATGTGAGCTAAGGCTCATGCATCGGTTTACCTAAATCACCTCCGCTATATCACTTCCTTCTATCAAAAGGCGAGCAGCCCTTAAACAAAATGGCCAAATGAGGGCTCTTCTTTATATATTTCAGCAGCCAAAGTAGGTAAGGTAGCCCCGAAAGCTGAACTCAGCACCTTATCCTTGTTAGGAGTAGGTTTTCTTCCATAACCTTTCTATGTTATTAGTAAAGCGCTAATGCGCCCCTGCAATCAAACAGCTTGAGCCTATTTATACTATAGTAAGGTTTTTCATAGGGCTCGCGTAGGGGCGCTCACTTTTTTTGGCCCCCTTCGCTCCACTAGCCTTTTGATTGGCAGCTGGAAGTACCAAGCTGGTGGTATCGTATATAAGACAACGGCTGCTTTTAGGAGTTATCTTTGTCTCAGCTTTCTCTAGAGATTAGCAAGGGTAGATTCACTTTCTTCCTCTTATCTATCTTTGAATCTTGCTACTAGGAGATCTAAGACCGTGAAATGCAATCAGACTTTTCGGTAAAGTAAGTATTTTCGCTAGGGGAGGGGAGGGAATAGGGATCACTCACACTCTTATCGGGCCGGATTTTCTTCCCATATGGTAATTCACTTAAATCTCTTACCTTAAAACAAACTATTTTCTTGGTCTTCAGCTTCATTCTTTCTCCGTTGATTCAGCGCTTGCTGCTTAGTGTTAGGGCGATAGCGGCCCTCTCCTTCTACCTGCCTGCTGTTATGGTGTAAGCTACCATGGCTTCTATTTGCGATTTTTCTTAACAGGGAGGGGCTTAGCGCGTGGCATTATGGTTAACTCACGTGTGATGCAGTTTGCGCGCAACACAGAATTAGCCTATATTAAGAAGGATTTTGATTATATGAGGTGGTGGGATGCCGAATCGTTGGTAGTCTTATTCTGCGGACAATGCATGGAACTTCGATCTAAGTTGAGCTAGCCTTAGTATGGACGGTCTTGAGTGCCGGGACTTTCAAGGCTTGTGGAAGGTAGCGGGGTTCATAGCTTGTCCAAAACCAGAGATCGGGATGACTTTCAACCCCGGCTCAACGAGAAGGAGTTTCAGGTTTTTAATTAAGACCTTATGCCTTCCCGAAAGGTCAAACTTCTCGTGGAGTCACTTATCCACGACACGGTGATAACAAAAAGCAAGGTTAATCAAAATTAAATTAACCAAAATCATGATTAATAATTGTAGTCGATAACTATTTATTGTGATTTGTGACATACCGTAGAAGAGAAGTTGACTAACAGTTAGTCTTCCCGATGAATGAATGGTACTGCTAAACAGATAATGTGGAATTGTCAAATTACAATCCTTGATCATTTCACACTTCCTGCTGCTGCTAGGCGTCTCCTTCTTCATCGGACGAGGGTTCCCGACTGAAGCTCGCCGGCTGAACTAACCTTTGTTGGAGAGGTAAACTGTGCAAGGTATGTTATTCAGAAACTCTATTTGATCTGCTGTTTTTGTAGTTCGTCTATCCATGTATTCATCCCCTCTTAAGCAATTAGTTCTAGTACATTGTAACAATGCTGTGAATTAACATCGATCTTCTTCTCTGGTTATGGATTATTGAACTAATTGACTATTTCTTTGTAAAACGATGAACCTTTCTAATTGTTTTAAGTGCTTTGTTGGGGATAAAGCCGTAAAGGGATTCGATGTCGTCGGTGAAAAGGGTGTTTCATTTTTACCCACATGCTCTAAAATTTGATGTAACGTGTGACCTAATATCCATAGAAGATCCAAATTTCATGCTTTCTGAAGTATTTTTTGAACCCAGAATGAGAATAACAAGAATCTGTTACACACTCGCTATCCCTAATTGGCTGTATTTGTAACAGTATATAGTTTTGTTGAAAGCTGCTTTTGGCATATTTCGTCTCAAGAATTTTGAAAATTGTATATGGTTTTGGTGATTTTATTTGTGATCAATATTGTAGTGTCTGATTTTGGTGATCTTATTTGTGGAAAAATAAAAGAGATATGTGTTTTACAACAATTTTTTTTTATTGACAAGGGTGTTTGACAAAGATGGCTGAGGCTGGAGTTGCGCTGGGCATCTTGAAGTGTACAGGAAGTGTGATTCCACAGCTCATTCCACAGGAATTGAAGGACAAACTAACCCGCCCGGTGTCTTATGTGATCTTCTATGGGAGCAATGTTACTGACATCCCAAAAAAAATTGAGCAACTCAAGAATGTAAAAGTTGAAGTTGAAGCACGATGGCTTGTTGCTGAAACGAATGGAGATCAGCTCAGGCACAAGACTCGGGACTGGCTGAATGCTACTGATGAAATCATAAAAAAGTTTGACAGCATGAATAGTAACAATTGTTTTTATGGATCATGTGAAATTGGTAAAGTGTTAGACGAGGTCAAAAAAATGATGGATGAATCACAACATTTCCAGTGGGTATCTTACCCTGGTGGTCCACCTCAGATAGGCTCCAGGTACCGTGCCTATAACAAGAGTTTGTCGTCTCGAGAGAAAGTATTGGTGGGGATTTTCAAAGTCTTGAAAGATAGCAATGTCAACATGATTCAGATCTATGGTATTCCTGGTGTGGGTAAAACTACCTTGTTGGAAGAGCTTGTTAAGCGTGTTGAAGCTGATGAGTTGTTTCAAGTTATAGCCAAAGTTGATTTGTCTCAAGCACCAGATATTAAGATGATTCAAGCATCAATTGCAACAAGAATCCAACTAGATCTGTCTGAGCAAGCTGATGAAGAAACTCGGGCCTGCTTGTTGTATCAACAACTTGAAGCAAGGCTTGCGAAGAAAAAGAGCAAAATACTGCTGATTTTTGATGATATCTGCACTGAAGGTGGAATTGACCTTGTAAGGATTGGTATACCCTATTTGCCCGAGGGAGAGCCGAGTTGCACACTATTGCTTTCATCAAGAAGTTCTAACTTGTGTAAGATGGAGGGTGAAAACTTCAAATTTCCATTGGGTTGTTTAGAATTAGTTGAAGCTAAGATCTTGTTTAGGGATCAGTTGGGAAGTAAGGTTTCAAATGAGGAATATATGTCTGAAAAGTATATTTCAATGGAAAATGATTTATTACATAAGTGTGGTGGTTTGCCAAGGGCAGTGACAGCAGTGGCTGAAGTACTAAAAATCAGATGGCCTGATTGGAGTGATATTGTTAGTCAGCTTAGAAACCATAGCTTGACCGAAGTTGATGGCGTGACAAAGACACTACACCAGTCTATCAAATTGAGTTATGACCTCCTAGAAAGTGATGGAAAGAAGAACTTTTTCCTACTTTGTTGCCTATTTCAACCAGGTATTAATCAAATATGTGGTGTACATGCTAATAAAAGAGTTGATTATTTTCCTTCTCACCTGAAAATTAATAAGACCATTCTTAATAATGATACAGGTACAAGCTTAGCCATTGAGGACCTCATAAGGTATGGGATTGGACTGAATTTGTTTGGGAAAATCATTTCACTCGAAGATGTCACACAACGAGCTAATTTGTTGGTCAATCGACTAAAATCATTGTCATTGTTTGAGAGCAAGGATGACCAAGGTTGTATTACTGTACACAATATTATTCAAGAGTTTGCAATCTCAATTGCATTAGAAGGTACATATTCTATCTTTTCTAACCAATCTTTTTCTTTTCCCATGTCTAAGACTTTAAGTTAATAGCCAGCCTTTTTCCGGTGCTTCCCTCATTTATGAAAGCTCAAAATTTTATTTGCATAATGTTTACTTTTTGTCCCGTTGATAAGGACTAACAAAACAACGAGGAATGGGTTTTAATTGATTCCACTCCTTGCAGTCCCTTTTGCATAATAGGAATGTGCAAATGATGTTCTCTGTCACATGCATGCACTTCGATGATCCTTTCTACTCGATAACAGTAATTGAGTTCCTTAAATCTTCAAAACCTTTCTGTATGTTGAGGATTTGTAGTTATAAGATAATTAATAAACAAATCGTTGTTCAACATTTTTGCTCATTTAGACTACTGCGGTTGAAGTTGGCGCAGACTTAAATTTCTTGCTTTTCTGGGCATTGCTATTAAGAAAGTTTTGGTTCTGTCATTTGGGAATTTTTGTTGGGTGACTTGAAGTTTGCCATTCAGCTTTTGGTTTGCTTGACTCAACCGCATTACTACTTTTATTCATTGAATTTGGTTTATCTTTATCACAGGAAAGTATTGTCTTCTGCTAGATGATGGAGCTCAATGGGAGACTAAAGAAAACTACAAAAAGTATACCATCCTTTCTATGAGTGCACAGTCTATTGCTAATCACAAGCACTTGACTGAACCAGAACTGCAGCGCCCCAATTATGATTTTGAGCATGTGCATGGCTTAGAGTTACCAAACCTTAAAGCCTTGTTCCTTAAGGGGGAATCTTCGAACCTCAGAAATGATGGTTACTTTACAGGAATGAAAAACCTTAGGGTTCTGAGTATGACTAAGATGAAACTCTCAACACTACCACCATCAGTGATACAATTAAAGAATCTTGTAACACTGAGTGTAGAATATTGTGACATAGAAGATGCTTCCTTGATAAGTGTTTTAGTGAGTCTAAAAGTCCTTAGTGTCCGTGGATCTAGAATTAAAGATTTTCCTACCGAAATTGAGCAGCTAGGTGATCTAAGACTGTTAGATTTAACTGGATGTTGCTTTGGAACGGTTGTAGATGGTGTGGTTGCTAACCTCTCTCACTTGGAGGGGCTTTATATGTGTGGTAGCTTTGTTAACCAAGATACTGATGGAGTGATCACAGAAAATCTAGTCGGTGGGTTGATGTCTTTTTCACGTTTAAATGTACTTGAAATTGAAATTCCAAGCACCTGTCTAGCAAATGTTGGCGATCTATTACTTGGCGGTACTCCGCTGAGGTATAAAATAGCTATCGGTTGTAAGGTTCCTTCACCATATGGGGAATTTAGCATCTTCAAAAGGGTTTTGTTGCTCAAAGAAATTAATGCTACAATGTTCAAGAAACAAGGCTTAAGGGATTTGCTGAAGAAATCTGAGTATTTAAGCCTAGTTGAAGTTATAAACCTAAAAAAGGTTGTCTATGACTTGGATGAAGATGGACTTGCAGACTTGAATTGCTTACAAATTAGCCATTGCAATGAAATGAAGTGTTTAGTCAACACCATGGGGATGCCAGCTGAATTTAAGATTTTACCACAGTTGGAAACTCTCTCTCTTGAGCATTTAGGTAGCCTGGAAGTGATATTCCATGGGCGGATCTCACAGAATTGGTGCTCGAAATTACGAGAGTTAAGACTATCATACTTGAGAAAACTGAAGCCTCATGTCCTCCCTCTTACTTATGCTGGTAAACTGGATGTTCTTGAAGTAAAGGATTGTCCGAGTTTGGAACACATTTTTTCGACGATTGCTACTTCAGAAATCAACATGGATGAAGAAAATTATGAAATTTCTTGTTTGAAGAAGTTGAAGCTGCAAAGACTGCCAAGGTTTCAAGCTCTATGGGCTGGAGAAAACCCCACGAACAATCATCAACCTCTCTTTCATGAGAAGGTATGTATATTCACTATATGATCTTGTTGATACTTTTTTTTTCCCTTTCGTATATACTTTGCTTTGAGCCTTTAACAAACTTTAGAGTCATTGATTTTCCCTTGTATTATGTGATATATCTTGAGTCTGTTATTACTGGTTTCTGCAGATAATCTTGCCTTCTTTAGAAGAATTGTACCTCTCAAATTTATGCAACATCGAAGATTTATGGGACTTTCCTCCTAGTGATTCTGCGTCTGCTAAGGAAACATTCTCAAAGTTGCATGTTCTAACTCTTGATAAGATGCCTAGGCTAAAACATGTATGGAGTAAGGAGTTACGTGAGGGAAGTATGAGCTTTGGAAACCTGAAGAAGCTATACATTGTTGACTGTGTACTTCTAGAAGGCCTATGTCCACCCACAATTCCTGTTGTTCTTTCCAAATTGGACAGTCTGGAGGTCATTGCTTGTGACTACCTTAAGGAAGTTGTCATGACAGAAAATAAGGCAGAAAATGTAATAGAGTTTCCTTCACTGAAGAGGTTGAAACTTGAAAAGTTATCGAGTCTTCAATGCTTTTGCCAAGGAAGCTATACAATTAAGTTCCCATCCTTGAAAATATTATCTCTATCTTCCCTTCCGAAGATGTTGACATTTCTTAAGCCAAAAGATTCAGGCACCTCATGTTGTAGTCCAACAAAAGGTGAAGTAGAAAGTGCTCAAGAAGAAAGCAAGTCCTTTATGATTCGAACACCCTTATTTGGAGAGGTAATTGAGCATTTTTTTTCTTCGGCATTTTGTATTAAAAAGTATACACTTATGCTATTCTATGAAGCATGGGATGGTAGACATTCTCTTAATGGTATAGTATAGTTTATCTCTTAGGTAGAAATCTCATGTCCTTTTGTAAAAACTAGCTCATCTGAACCTTAGCGATGTTGAATCCCACCCAAAATCTCATGAGTTCGTGCTCTAGCTTGGGATCAACATCGTGTTAGCTATTTCTGGTTGATTATTATTTCTAAGTCGATTCGGATTTACTGCAGATTGTATTTCCTTCATTGGAGAATCTTGAACTATCTGAAATAGAAGACATTGAGGAGCTAGTGGATGAGAAACATGCTGCTATTGCATTTCCGGAGTTGAAAGGTCTGACAATGTCAGCCTTACACAAGTTAAAGTTTATACCAGAAACTATATTGAATAACTTAGAACAACTCAAAGTACATAACTGTGATTCACTTCATGGTTTGTTCGAAGTCAAGTCTACACCCAGTATCTTGTCCTTGAGAGATCTGGAGTTGGTTGATGTGGGTTGTTTGAAATGTATTCCATGGAGTTTGCTCCCGAATCTACATTCTCTTGTTATACATGGAGGTCTCCTTGACATGAAATCTATCATCTCATCTACCACCATTGTGCAAGGTAATGTCCTGCATCAGCTAGAATACATGAATATTGAAAAATGTGAGCATCTAGAAGAAATTGTCTCCAAGGAGTGTGACGATGAACTCGAACTCTTGAAGAATGGAACCTTTATGTTTACTCGACTGAAACATGTAAAACTTCACAGCCTGCCAAAGATTGCAACTTTCAGTTCAGGAAGTTATGAAGCAATATTCCCATCCTTAGAGAAGGTGGAAATCAGTAGTTGTCCGAGCTTCGTATCATTCACGTTGGGAACGCCTGAGATGCCAAAGCTGGCATCTTTTCAACTCAATCAAGAATCTATATTGGAGCAGTATAGATATAATGATCTGAAAAACTTCACACAACCTCAAAACCAAGGTGCGTATAGACAAACTATGCCTTCTTAATGCTGTGGTCATTTGATAAAAACAAATAGAAAATTCGCATTGAATACTCCCATGTTTTTTCCCTCACCATTTAGTGCCGAGATTATTTTTCAAAAATCCATGTGGTGTCCTTGTTGTTTTGATTTCATTCACATGGTTGTATGCCATGCATCTTTCCCCTGGCCTATTTTTTCACTAAATGCTCTATTGTCTCTATTTCCATGTGTTGCCCTTGCTGTTTAGATTTCATTCTATAGCCGGAGCACCCTAGAAATGTTAAAAATGTGCCAATGTGATCACTTGATAGCAAAAATATGATGCATACAGTATGGCGCACCATGTGAACAAGTTCTAAAACAAGCACCACTCAAATTGATATGTACCTCATTAGCATTTTATCCAGAAAATACCTCTTGAAATTGGGCATTTGTTTTAGGAACCTCTAGGTATATTGCCTACTTGTTTTGAGCTCCAAGAATGCGTTCCTGGATCCGATTATCTCTTCCTTGTGGGTTCCGGTTTTATTCTCTATCACAAATATATGAAATACCTTGGGCACCATATCGAAAGCAAAACGACATGGGTGCTTCGGAAAATTTTATCAGAACATTAAATATTTTTGCAATCATGTGCAGGATCCAGTGAAATGGTGAAGGGAACTGAACAAGGCGAAGCATCGTTGCAACCAATTAAGCAACGAACCGTTAAGAAAACAAGAAAGGCTCTTAATGAGGCGACAGAGATTTTGCCGGGAGGATGGCTATATGAGAAGTCTCCAATTGCTATAAACAAAGAATTGATCACCAGTGATGCAAGTTCGAACCAGTCTAATGGCTCCATCTTTGTATGAATAATAAGTTCTTAACCTGTGGCTTATATTAGCGTTGTAGAGCCAAGCAAAGAGTATGATTCGTAGAGTTCTTCTTAACTGAATAAGGTAAACCATCTTAGCTTTGACAATTTCTTAGTAGCTATGATTATTATTTGGAACAACATCCTCTCGATGATGGGAATGAATGCCTGGCATGTCCGCGGTGGTTGTACTATAGTGAAGTTCATTCTACACCTTTAGGGCCCGTTTGGTTATAATTCCGGAAACGGAATGAAAACGAATTTAGTCCATACATATCCTATGTTTATAAATTTTTTTGAAATCAGTCATTGTGGTTTAAAGTAATTGAAGGACAATTTGATTAGCTTTGATACAGGGAAATAAAATGGAGAATTAATTGCAAATATGGAGAAGCAATTGCAATTTGCATGAAAACAATTCAAAAAAAAATTATGAACAAGGTACATATAAACCAGATTTATTTTCATTTCGTTTGAGTGATTTTATCCGGTCAGACGGAAAATTACAATCGAAGCGGTGTAATCGGATTATGTTTACGGGGCGGAAACCGACTACGTAAACGAGGCGAGCCCCAAACGCAAATGAGGCGGAGCCCAGGTCTGCATATGGGGCGGAGCAAAAGTCTGCATATGGGGCGGAGAAAGATACTGCATATGGGGCGCTTTTTGCCTGCGCCCCACCCTCGCCCGCTTCGCACCCGCCGCCTCGCCTTTTGTTCTTCTTCACGACTTCGCACATGATCTTCACATCCCCTTACTTGTTCATCTCGATTTCGTTTTGGCTCAAGTTTCTCGGACCTGCGTCTTCTTCATTTCGTTCTTGATTTATCGCATATTAGCGTTCTGCAAACTTTCTCATTTAGCAATCGGTTACACTTTTTTTCAGTAGTTTTCCAACCGTTACTATTTCAATGGATGATGTTGCCTATACTCTCCTATACTCTCCATATATATATATATATATATATATATATATATATATATATATATATATATATATATATATATATATATATATATATATATATATATATATATATATATATATATACCATATTTGGGTGTATTTCAATGTTTCATGAGCTTAATTTTCTTAAATTTCAAGGTGTTGCCTGCTGAATTAACGTAACTTCATATAATGAGATTAAACTTGCAAGAATATTTTAGATAAATTGTTTGTTGTTAGTTGGTTAATATATTTAACGATATTACAGCGTCTTTGTATCATGATCAATCGTGTACGAGATATTTTAGCTCATGGTCCACCGTATACTACAGAGGAGATAATCTTCATGCTTGAGGAGATAGTTGGACACCCGACACCGGTTATTCCTTCTGAGATCAGGACATCACAACATCATTGAGCATATTTTATTATTTTGTTATTTTGTATTATATTGGGTTCTATTTTATGGATATCTTTGTTTGAATGTACATTAAGTTCTATTTTATGGATAATTGGATTATATGTATATATTGTTCTTTTTTATGAATGCTATCTAGAATATTTAAAACTTTAATGTCATATAACAAAACCTATAAAAAAAATGTTGTTAATGAACGACACATCTTATTCGTCAACGATTTCCAATGTAGTGAATATAAACTACTTATTCGGAACATCTATCCTTCGCCCGAGTAGTGAGAACACTCATTACGACGATGCTCTATGTAACGAAAGATCCTTTCAATGAACGGTGAATCCCATCCATCAACGCTCGATCGTGATGGTTAATCTACATAATATCCACCTCGGGTAATGGGACATTCTCCTTGAGCCAAACCTACCAAAAAATTGAAAACGGTTAATCATGATTATTAATTATGTTAAAAATGAGATACTGTAAAACTTTCACTAACCACTACAAAATGTGTGGTCTGACACAAACGCTATCGTACGGATCACCGTAGGCAGGCCTTGGTTAGGCGTGTTGGCTATCATAGGAATGAATGTTGACGCGTTATTACCAAGTACAAATAGAGCTATTTTGTAGTATGTGGTTGCAGCACACCCAGCCGCCACAGGCAACTCCATCCAGTATCTACTTAGGCATGAACCATTTCTAGTCCAGTTAACATTCTTAAGCACATTTTTAAATTTGTTGAATACGGTGCACTGCATAGATTCACATGTATAATCATGTTATATGTACTATCACAATTTATTATTAAATTTTATAAAATTAAATACTCAACTTTAAATATATTGTTCTTCTCAAGTTCAACTTCATAAGTGTATCTCTCCTTATTACCAAAAAATCTTCATTTATAAAGCCCCAAAACCAAAACAATGGATATGTATCCGCAATTACCGTCACCTAACACATTCATGTCTCCATTCACATATGACTCCATGAATTTTCGGAATTCCCCTTCTTCCCAAGGATGTTTTCCACCATGTGTAACCTCAGGTGTAGCATCTACATCAATTGGTTCCTTTCCATTACGACGTAGCCGACTAGATGGAGTGGAGAAAAAAATTCAAGAAAATTGAGATAAAAGATGAAGAGCACGGTAAACAATAGAATGAACAATTATCTAATCGGGATAAATATGTAACGTATAAAAACAAAAGTAAAGAAAACTAACTCTTCAGGTGTAGCCTCTACAACCTTTGCTTTTTTTCCTTTTTGAACCTTGGGGACGTTCCGACCCCAATTCACGCTCCACCTTTCAATATTGAGCAGGAGTCAAACGTCCAACATATGCATGACCCCTTAAAACCGATGGAATTGTGTGGTTGTGGACTCCACATATAACTCTCAATTTCCATTTTTGTTCTTCAACTTGTGTCACCTCAAGTTCAAACATGCACATACACTTCTTCGAGTTCTTTTTCCGGCTAGTACTTGGCACGTGATCAGGATCAATATCTTTCTCCTTTCTAGGTGCTCCGTGTCTATCACATGCCAAATGAAAGATACGGAACCCCGTCTATCCAACCATTATTTGTTTATGACCAATACCATATTCATCGAGTACCCCACTAACCAAGTCCAACCGACTAAGTTATCTCAATCCAAAAAATATCCATGAAGCTCAAACTTTGACGAAAATCGGTATTGATCACACGAGAATATTTCGTAAGATCCTATTATAAACGAAATAAAATATTAATTTAAAATTTCGGCTCTCTATTCTAACACGTCCAAAACTAACATAAAATGAAAATTTTACTCTGCTTCTATTGTAACAAAGGTACATAATTAGTTTTAAAGATACTTTTCTAGACTTTTAAAATTTAAAAATTTAAAACATAAAAATACTTATATACTATTATTTTTAAATTAATTTTAACGTAATTTCTATATTTTACTTTAATTCGTAAATAAATAAAATATTATAACATTCTTTTTTATCCAAAAAATAAAAAGTAGATTAAGTTAACTCTTCTAGATTTTTCAGCCCGATCCTTTAAATATCGGGCGCAATGAAAAGCTGTCAAATGTGCGCAACCAGAGTGTGTCTTTGGGGCACATTCTGAATCCGCCCCAGAGGCGCATTCTGGATGCGCCCCAGAGGCACACTCTGGCTGCGCCCTAGAGGCGCACTATGGATGCGCCCCAAAAGCACAATGCGCTCGGGAGACACATCCAGAATGCGCCCGTGTTGGCTCCCGTGTCTGATCGAATAGCAACCCCGTTTCGTTTTTAGATTTACAACCAAACCGGGGCTTAATTTCTAACATTAGCCTTCCTCTCACCAATTTACAATGTTACTTTCTTCTTTCGTTAGTAATACAATACTTTTGAACTTGATTAGACAACCGTCTTTTTTTTGGTGGGATGATTAGACAACAATCTTACTATTTTTTTATTTTTTTTTTTAAAACGGAAAGCGGTTAGAAAAGACTATCTTCTAGAGGTAGTCCATCCTAAAGCATCCTTGCGGATGAGAACACGAAGTTCGGGGTCATCAGAAAAGGATGTGTTGGGTGTCGAAATTTCCAAATGGGTCAATCAGTCAGCAACACAGTTGATTTCTCTGAACACATGCCTGACCTAGACTTCTTCAAAGAAGCGAAGATCCAGTCTGGAGTCGGATACGATCATCTCGACCTCCCAGGGACAACTCCAAAGTCCTTGGAGTGCTTTGATAACACATAGGTTATCACCCTCAATTTCAATCTTTTTAATATTTAACCTTATTGCTTCTTTAAGACCAACTTTTAGCGCAAACGCTTCTGCTTTAATTACCGAGTTAAAGTTGTTTTTCCTAGCGTCCAAGCTAATAACATCACCGTTATGATTTCTTATAACAAAGCCGATAGAAGTTTTACCCGAATCAAGTTTTGATCCATCAAAGTTGAGTTTGTGAAATCCACGTTTTGGTGACAACAGTCTTACTATTGATTAAAGTTAACATAAATATATATAGATCTTTGGGACATTGTGTAAAACGAGTCATATTCATAGTACTCAATATAAACAAAGATTAAATTTGGTAAGTGGACTATTTTTAGTTTTTTCTTTAATAACTAGACTCATACTATAATTCTATTAAGTAAATATACCCCATTTTATTTTTATCATTCAAACCCTAGATCTCACCTTTCTTCTCTCACGTCACTGCTTGGATCTTCTTCACTCCCTTTTCTTCACCATTTTTGGAAAGCTTCTTCAATGGATTCCAACAATCAGAGCGTAAAGAAGAGAGGCCGGCCGAAGAAGGACAAGTCGTCCCAGCCACCACCGGAAGAAGAACTGAAGATGCCGAAAATGAGAGGACAGTAGCAACACCACTAGTCGCCGGCACCACCACCACCAATGTAGTGTATATGCCATCTTTTGATATGAAATTATAGCACTTTAGTTCAAAATTTTTATTTGTTGAAGGATTGATAGTACGAGGTTCTTAATATGTTAATAATGGTATGAAATATTTTCTTGTATGAATTTTTTTTCAATAGATTGTGGTATTGTCCCTTCCAATAGGTTGTCACTCAACCTAAGAGTGGATAATGATTGGAAATCTTCAAAGATAAGGGATGAAATTACATCACGGAGTTGGTTTCCCATGAGGTCTAGTAGAAACAAAGAGTTGCTCATGGGGTGAGCCAAACAGTTGGGAATGGTGCCAATGAAGTTGTTGTAAGATAAATCGAGTACTTGAAGCGAAACAAGATCACACAAGAAAGGAGGAAGCTCTCCAGTAAATTGGTTGTTTGAAGCCCAAAGATAGGTAATGGAAGAAGATGGGACGGGAATAGCTCCTTCAAACATGTTTGAGCGAATATCAATGATACCTATCTTCTACCATGGAAAATGAATCAATCTACGAGTGAGGGATTAACAAAAAGTTCCAAGGTTTCCAAAGAAGTCTTTGCTTATCTCAAATACCCATTCCGGCACCTCACCGCAAATATCATTGTGTGAGAGCATCAACATTGCAAGATTCTCCCACCCTCTTAGGAAGCGTGGAAAGTGACTGAGGTTGCAAGACTCCAATTGCACATACTGTAAGTTAGGCCATGAAGTGACTGACTCAGCGCCCAGATTGTCAAACAGACAGATTGTTACTTCCCAAACCAAGGTAGTTCAAGCTTGGAAGCTTGTACAACTTGCTTAAGTTTGTTCCATAAAAGGATTAAATCTCGGAGACTACGGATCTTGAACATAGCCTTTGGGATATGCCCATGGTTCAGAAATGTTGAAGTATTGATAGTATGAGGTTCTAAATATGTTATTATTGGTATGAAATATATTTTGGTATGAAATATTTTCTAGTATATATTTTCTTCCTCAAGGTGTTGGTTGATTGGATTTTGGTTTGGTACCAAATTGTGGTGTCTTGGTGAATTTCATACAAGAAAGATGTTATCTACTGCGAATTGCATTTATAAACCGACAATAAACAAAACCGTGCATTGTGATGTCTTGGAAATTTCTGGTATGAAATTTATTGTATGAATTTCCAGGGATGAGTTTTCATGAATTTTTGGTATACAAATTTCTGGTATGAAAATATCTGGTATGAGTTTAATACCTGAAACTCATACCATAAAATAAAAAAAATTAAAAAGGACAAAAAAAACAAAAGAAAATTCTAGTATGAATTTTCTAGTATAAATTTCATACTAGAAAATAAAAAATAAAATAAAAAAAAGGGCAAAAAAAATGGTATGAATTTTCTGGTATGAAATGCATACCAGAAAATTAAAAAAATAAATAAATAAGGCCAAACAAAACAAAAGAAAAAAGAAGTTAGATTTTACGTAACAAACAACACATTCATGTTGTTTCTTTTTTTTTTCAGAGAAAATTGCCTAAATAGTACCCATCTTAATGGCTGACTAAACTTTAGTACCCTGTCATTTAAACTATCTTAACAATATCTCACTTATTGAGCCCGATCAAATATTAGTATTTGGATTACTGTTCACACGTTAAGTTAACATATCGGTTGTTAAATATCTAACATAGGGAACAATTTTGCCTGAGGTAGATGTACAATTTTGCCCCTGATATTTAACACCGATATGTTAACTTAAAGTGTGAACAGTAATCTAGATACTAGTTTTTGGTTTGACATAATAAGTGAGGTACCGTTACGATAATTTAAACGACGGGGCACTAAAGTTTAGTCAACCTAAAAAATCGGTACTATTTAGACAATTTTCTCTTTTTTATTAAATAAAGAAGTTAATTATTTTACCAAAAAATTAATGAAAATGATAAATTTTTATGAAATATAAAAATTAAAAAATAAATAAAAAGGGCGTATTTTACCAAATTGTTTATGTAAACTACAAGGTTTTTGTGTCCTATCTACCATTGATCTATATACATATATTAAAGCAGAAGCGTTTTGTCCCGTGTCATCTTCTTATCAACTTCACGCCACATGTCATTTTCTTATCCATTTTAGTTTTATAATTATGTTAATTAAGTAATAAATAAAAAAATCATTAATATAGACAATTATATATATTATTTTCATTTTTAGTCTTACCATATATTCTTAAGATATTCTTATTATTATTTACCTTCTTTATTTTTAAGGATATTATTTAAAACTACCTAAAATAATTTTGTAATTCAACTTCTTAAATGTTCTCTATTTTAACATTTTTTTTAATTTTTGAGATTTATTTTTATTCTTTTTCAAATGTTTTATTTTACCTCTATCATCTTTATAAATAATATGCCAAGATATGTAATATTATCTAAATTAGTCTATTTTTATTAATTTTCTAAAATTATAACTAATTTAATAATAAATTTGAAGTATTTTTTAAGTTAATTAATTAAAACTGCTATTTTAAAAAAATTATTATAAATTTAACAAAAATTATATATCCTTACTACTTTAAAAGGAAGAGTTGGTGGATTGCTACAGTAGATTTTTATTCCCTTATTGCCCTTCTTAATGAGTCATTGCCCTTCTTAATGAGTCATAGCTTTAACTGACGTGTCTTTCTTCCCATCGTCCACGTTTTACTTAACCTCTCCTGTGAACCCTAAACCGACTATAGAGCTCCTCAACTCTGCTCTCTACACCACTCTCGCTTTCGGCTTCTTCCATCGTCCATCTTCGTCTCTCGTTCATTCTTTCTCGGGTTTATCAATTTCGGTCTTAGGTATGCCTTTAATCTTCATCATCTCTCTTCTTCGTTCTTCTGATTTAGGTTTTTCTTCTGATTTAGGTTTTTCTTCTGATTTAGGTTTAAAAAGGTTCGCACCGAGCACCTCCGGGAAGCAATTGACGCCGGCTCAGTCACCATGGATCAACCCTTTACCCCGCCGGAGTCAACCTTTTCTCCAGCAGGAAGCATGCCGAAGTGGATCTTCAAGTGGCCGTTCCCTCCGCCGACGCCTGCGAAGCAATCATGGCAGCACTGAGAAGCAGACAACGAAGAAGGAGATAACGGAAGATTCGGAGGGAAGGGTTAGATCTCGCGCTTTTGATGCCGTCATCAGATCCTTCAAAGAAAACCGGCGACCCGTCCTTATCCCCTTCTCTCCTTCCCGATCCATACTACCTCCAAGTGTCTCCCTGCTGGCCTGCGTACGATACCGATGACGGCGGTTTTTGTCTTCCCTACGTCTTCCCACAGATACAACTGCCCTCAATCTTCTCCACGTGTTGTTTGTGTGTTGTATCTGAACATGTAACCGCTGAGTCATTAATCGCTGACGTATGGGAGTTTCCAAGATGTTTGATTTAAATGCGTTCGGATGACGCTTTGATTTTTACTCCGAGTTTTAATCTTACACTGGTACTGACTTCTCTCTGATTTTTTTTAGGTTTTTCAATCTTTGGCTTTGGTCAAGTTTGTATACGGAAGATGAGCGGTGCGGAGGATGAAGACACCGACGCTCAGGTTTCTCTAGACGTCAAACTCGAGGAGGTCGTTGTCTCAACCAGCGAAGGTAGACATTGTTCTCCCTCCTCCGTCCATCTGCTTCTTTTGCTTCCTCATACATATTCATTGTCATTTTTGAAATTAGTTTATGCATGCCGTTAAATAATCTCTAGGAGTTTCCAAAATGGAGTTTTTTTTTCTCAATTTTCATCATTTAGATCTTTGTTTAATGTGGTTATTATTCCCGGTTTATGATTGTTCTTGCTTCTTTTGCTTTTTACGGAATCAAACTTTGTTGAGACTTGGCTGAAACTCCGGGCTGCAAAACCGCATCTAACCAATTACCGGTAGTGTGCTAGGGGAGAAAGAGTTTGCTTATGATTTTTTCCCTGTTTAGTTTATTGTTTTTTTATCGTTATTATGATTGTTCAAACATTTCAGTTTGAATACTCATGGTGGTTTGCAATCATGTTCTCAGTGCTCTATATTATGATCATTAGGGCATGGGATCTGTAAAAAATACTTGGAGAGAAGGCTTTGATTGAGAGGGCTTGTGTATACATTAGGTTGTATTGAAGTTAATGAAACACTGCTCTGAGTTCTACCCCGTAATGTATCCACCAGCTACAGTTGGCCAAAAGAAAAGGATGTTTCATGTGTTTGTTGAAGGATTGACATGGGAGACCCACAAGGATACCATGAAGACTTACTTTATGCAATTTGAGACATCTTGAAAGTTGTTGTCATCACCGATAAGTCCATTGGAAGATCCAAAGGTTATGGATTCGAATGTCAATTTTCAACTGTTTTTGTGAAACTTGGATTGAGTATTCAATGTTTACGTAATTGGTAAGATTTAGTAAATTGTTCAGTCCTAGAAAGTTGCTTTGATGAACATTTGCTTGCCTGGTAATGTGTTGAAGGCTTCACACCTTACATACTACTCCAATTTCTTTTGCTGCTTGACTTAAACTGATTTGAGGGAGATAACTACAATGTATGGTTATACATTGTACCTCATGGAATTAGAAGTGTGATGAATTACATAAAGAACAAATATGAGAATCCTTTTGTGATCATTACTGAGAATGGTAATCCTCTTAACTAATGTTACTTTTATAGACCTCATAAGATCATATAATCTTTGATCATATTTACAGGAATGGATAATGGCAACAAACCATTGAACCCAATAAAGGAAGCTCTTAAAGATGAGAAGAGGATTAAGTATCACCATGACTATCAACAAAACCTGTCAGCTGCAATCAAGTATATTAATCTAATCCTCTGCTCTTAACTAATACTCCTAATCAAATAAATTTCAAATTTCTGCATAATTGATTTTTAAAAATGTATTTGCAGGGAAGATGGGTGTAATGTGAATCCCTTAACTTCCACACTTACGAGGTTGCTTGTCCGTTCAACAAAACCTGTCAGCTGCAATCAAATGAAGAGGACAGTATCACCATGACTATCAACAACACCAAATGAATTTACTGTCAAGACCATTATATTATTGCTTGACACAATAGGTGCCCCATTCCGCGCAGTTATCAAGCAATTCAAGGCAACCCTGAGAATTGCTCGGTTGAACCACTCCTAACGATTGTCCTAAAAGTTGGCCTACCGAGATAAGACATTAAAGAGAGTGAGTAGTGCAGACAGATGAATTCAAGTATAAGCCATGAGGCAGAAATCTCGAACAGGAAATAGAGCTTACACTGGAGACACAAACAACCTAAAAGCGAAGATGTTACCTGTAGTAGGGAATCAAGTATAAGCATTTAGGGCAAGTAGTTAAGCACAAACTTGATAACTTCAGTTCAAGCTAAAAGAGTTGGCACCTGAGCAGAAGAAGAAAGAAACCTGTGGGCAAGTAATCAAGCATAAACTTGTACTAATCTGATTCTATTTGTCGATTTGGCTCGTATTTCCGCTTGCTTGTCTCAATCCCATTCAGATGTAATTGCCTTTCTAGCTATGTTAATTTCGTAATTACCTAAACCCTAATTTTTGTCTCTGCTAATTGTGTTGCTCTTTGTACTCGCAATCCAAGTAAAGCCTAGGATCCATCTAAAATTCCAGTAATTTGACAATATTATTAATTTGAAGACTCCTTATGTTCACTGGGTTAAATCAACTTGAATTATATCGGTTTTGAATTTGTTTTTGGTTTGGCAAGATGAAGGCTTTACTTTCATATTGAAGACTCCTACTATTGATCTCCTTCTAAAGGTTGTTGGTAAAGATCATTTATTCCTCTACGATGTACCTCTTACTAATTGCAGGTGTGTTGATATCCTTTTTTCCTCTCTCTTTTCTCTATTTAGAAAAATGATGTCAATTTTCATTTAATACGGTTCAGAAGCAAGAGATTCAACCAGTTAGGCTCGAATCCAATAGCCCGGAGAAGATCAGACTTGGCATAAGGTGCTTTTATTATGCTGATATTAGTTTCTTTTATCCCTTATACCGAGTGGATCATAATTTGACAAAAAAAAGCATCGTAGTTGAAATGTGACAGACAACGTTTTCACCCTGCGGCAGTGGTTGTCTCAAACAATTTTCCTCAAGCTAAAGAGCAGCTTCGATGCTTATACACAGGTTATTTTCTTCATACTCCAGTTTGCTACTTTCTACAAGCAATTTTTTTATTTTAGTGATTGATAAATTACTCCTAAATTATACTACATTATTAAAATATTGAAGTAGGGCTGAACCGAACCGCAACTGAACTGCAAATTGCTGTCCAAACCGCAACCGAACCGCACTTGATCGGTTCGGTTTGCGGTCAACAAGTTTTTGTTTTGCGGTTCGGTTTGCGGTTCAAACCGCAAAAAAAAACCCCGCAAACTGCAAAACAAACCGCAAAAAAACCCGCTAACAAACCGCAAAAAAGCCGCAAACCGGAAAAAAAAACCGAAAAAAACCGCAAAACCGCAACCAAACCGCAAAAAAACCCGCAAAACCGCAAACCGAACCGCAATTGAAAAGGTTTTTAATAATGAAATTCATTATTAAAAACCTTTTCAATCATGAATTCATAAAATGACACATTTTCAAACTTCACATGCCTCAACAACAATGGCAGTGGCTACAATCTCGGGTCAGCATAACATTCCTCATCGTGTAAAAAAAATCACCTAACCTTGTGATCTAACAAAGTACCATTTTTGAAAATGATTTTTTCTTTTCATTCTAATTTTTTTAAAAATGTTTCCTTTTTTAATTTTACTAAATATTAAATTTGCAGCTTCAACAAATAATCTTATAACAGTTCAGTACTTCAACGATGGTTAACATCTCCACACCTACATAAACGCTGCCACTACAGATGGTCACCAAGATCAGCTAAAAAGGAAGCTTTTCGACGGCGACATCAACAACTCTACAGCGCATCTACGACAACCCAATAGTTACTCAGTTAGCTTATGATGTTCAACAATCAATTATGTAAATCTTTCTTCACCTGTTTATGTTTTATGTGCAATAAGTTGTCTTCATTAAGTTAACAATGTCAGTGTACGGGAACTTCATTGCGCTCCATCCTAGTCCATTAAAATTCAAAACTATACCGTGCCTTAACACTGGAATTACACTAGTTCAATTCAAATTAGTTCAGTCTCCTAATTGGTTTTATCCAATATTATCATCATGAACTTCAAGGTCCACTAATGGAACAGCTTACATATCTTCTCAGAGGCACTTCGACTCTTGGCCTGCACTTCTACCCCTACCGTTGCACCTTCATTGTTAGCTTTCTCTGATGCATGGTGGTGCTCTAACTTAGATGATTGCAGATCGCAATATGGTTTTGTGATATTTCATGGGTCCAATCTTATTAGCTGGACGCTCAGGAAGCAAAAGGTTGTCGCCCGTAGCAGCACCGAAGTTGAGTATCGGGCCTTAGCTTACACTTCCATTGAATTGTTATGGATCAAGCAACTTTTACGGGACCTTCAAGCTCCAGTCAAGCATCCCCTACACTCCTTTGTTGAAAGTTGAAAAAAAGAGACACTGGTAATTCCATTGCAAATATACGTCCAAAAGTGGAGCTTATGGTCGGGTTCTTCTATCAAGAAGGGGAAATAGTTCGGTAGAGCTGCAGAGAGAGCAAACAGGTATGTTTTCCGTTATCTTGTATTGTAGTTCTGCAAAAATAGTTTTGATTCCAGAAGAGAAAGTTCTAAGTGCTCTATGTTGATGCTTGGGAAAATTGTGGATTTCAGCTAAAAATATCTAATTATCATTTTAGAAAATTATGGCTTCTAGTATTATATTAGGTCTTTAAAAGAGTATATATCTATTGAGGGACCATCACGTTACATAAAAACGTGCAAAAACATATATGTTATTTGGCTTTATACATTTATGATACAGTTCCAGAAGTAATCGCTCAGATACCGTTGTCTTCCTGCAATTAGCCTTATTCTTTGTTCATCTTTGATTTTCAGCATATGCTCAGTTTTTGCTATTTTTGTTGTAATCTAAGTTTGCAAGATCTATACGAAAAACTATAAAGCAAGATGACACCAACACTTTGATGACGCAGTTCGGGTTACCCCTACTCTGCGGAACCTCAGGAGGGGAGGTTCGTCCCAATCTACTAAGCAATGGAAACAGTT
This sequence comes from Fagopyrum esculentum, assembly GCA_033239045.1. NCBI lineage: Eukaryota > Viridiplantae > Streptophyta > Magnoliopsida > Caryophyllales > Polygonaceae > Fagopyrum > Fagopyrum esculentum. Next base: position 110,740,221 of record BSUD01000006.1, read on the forward strand.
TACAACCTGTAACAAGAGTTTGCATGCGAGTACACAAAGATCTACTCCTAAACTAAGATCTGAGATACAAGTGAGATAACAAGGAGTTTTAAGGTGAAGGACAGCCCCTGTATGGCTTTGGATAAAGCTTTTCTCAAAAGCTTTTCAGGTCTTCTTGAACAACTCTTGACAAGAGACGACTGGACCAAGGATGGATCTTCTTGTTCCAGCTTTCCAAACCCTTCGAACTTCCTCTTCTCTTCTTGTACTCTCTTTCTCACTTTTGTGTGCGAAACCCTAGCTGCGTATGAGCAACCTACAGTACCAGTGTATGAGAGATCCGAAGGCTTATATATCACATTTCACTGCCTCCTCAAAACTCTGCGTTTCACTTAAGTGACAGAACCATATAACACTGAGACGGATCCAGTCCAACATGGGCTGCAGGCCCAACAACCATATCACCATCTGTAAATAAGCACACCAACTAACGAATGCAGTACATGAGCCAAGTTTACAAACCATCACAACACCAACTCAACCTTTATCCTCTTATTACCACAGATCACTTAAGCTGCCTAAATCTCATTCAAGATGAGATTGGTAGCTTAAGATCACTTAGGCACATAACAGGTAAGAGTGAGTTAGCAAAACTTAACCTAGGAGCTAAGAACCTAAGTATACTCTAGCATGCCATACTTAACTTGTTACAAAGTAAATTACATGTGTACAAGGATCAAAACATAACAAATGCCCTCCTGATCCGTGTACCATTTGTACTGTTTCCACTACCAATAGTAAATCAGAACAATTCCTCCAGTCCTTCATCAGTTCAATTTGTAAGCAGGCTTGTTAAGGAACTTCCCATATATGCAGGGCATCCCTGCAAAAGGCAAACTTGTCAGCAGTGACAATTTTTGTTCCAAAATCAGCAGGGTTAATTTCACCCTTAATCTTTCTAACTTCAAAATGCTTTTTCTCAATTTCATCTCTAATAAAGTGATTTCTGACATCTATGTGTTTTGACCTTTCATGATAAACGGGATCTTTACAGAGATAGAGAGCACTTTGGCTATCCATGTGTAACACAGGTACACATGCTTTGTGTTGAATTTCAGTTAGTAAGCCTTTAAGCCATATAGCCTCTTTAGAAGCTTCTACAGCTGCTATATACTCAGCTTCTGTGGATGATAAAGCTACCACTGATTGTTGTTGAGATTTCCAAGAAATGCAATTTCCAGCCCAAGTATAAAAATATGAGGTAGTTGATTTCCTAGTATCTTTGTTACTAGCATAATCCGAGTCAACATATCCAAAAACTTCATTCTTTATAGAATGTTCAGTGAACATTAAACACATTTTCTTAGTTCCAGACAAATATCTCAACAAGTACTTCATAGCAGACCAATGAGCAAATCCAGGATTAGCCATATATCTACTTAGAACACTTACAGCAAAGGCCAAATCAGGTCGAGTACATAGCATAGCATACATAACAGATCCAACAGCAACATCATAAGGAACATTTACCATGTCATTTCTCTCTTTTTCACTAGACGGACACTGGGATTTGGAAAGATCTAGATGCCCTCCTAAGGGTATAGAGGTTGGTTTAGAATTATTCATGTTGAATTTATCTAAAACCTTGTTAATATAGTCATATTGTGATAACCACATTTTCCTCTTATTTCTGTCCCTTATTATTCTAACACCTAGAATTCTTTGAGCATTACCTAAGTCTTTCATCTCAAAATGTCTTTTTAAATCTCTCTTAACTCCTATTGTGAGAATTTTTGATTTGCACATTATTAATATGTCATCAACATATAATAATACATATATAGGATCAGAGGACAAAACATTTTTGAAATACAGACAATAGTCATATTTACTTCTAAAGAAACCCATATTTTTCATGCACATATCAAATTTGATATTCCACTGTCTAGGAGACTGCTTCAAACCATATATTGATTTCTTAAGAAGACAAACATATTCAGGTTTATCAATATCAACAAAACCTTTTGGTTGGGACATAAAAATAGTTTCATTTAATTCACCATGTAAGAAAGCTGTTTTTACATCCATTTGCTCAATTTCCCAATCAAACACAGTAGCCATAGCAAGTAAGAGTCTCATAGTTTTGTATTTAACTACAGGAGCAAAAATGTCAGTGTAATCTATTCCTTCTCTTTGTGTAAATCCTTTTGCAACTAGCCTAGCCTTGTATCTAGGGAGTTCACTATCTTTAATGCCTTTTTTTAATTTGTATATCCATTTGCACTGTATAATTTTTGCATTTTCAGGTTTAGGAACAAGGTTCCACGTTCTGTTTAATTTCATAGAATCAATTTTTTCTAACATAGCTTTATTCCAGTGACTTGCACTTGGACATTTCATTGCTTGATCATAAGTGTCAGGAGTATACATATTATCAATGATGTTTCCAGTAACTAAGGCATATTCAACAACATTTAAAGTATCAGTAAAGGCAACATGCTCAACATTATTAGAAAAATATCTTCTGTTAGGGATTCTCACTCTAGGATTTCTATCCCTGGTGAGTTGATAATCATTTTCTCCTATATTTTGTACAGTGATGTTATCATTTTCAGTGACACTTTCCACTGCATCATTATCATTAGAGATATTATTTTGTTGTTCCCCCCTTAATTGTTGTGCACTGTTGTTACTATGCTGATCTGTATGTTTAGTGGTTTCCCTAGTGCTTCCAGTTCTAAAGGACTGACTATTACTATTATTCTCATCTAGGTTATTGCCTAGGTTATCACTAGAACTAGAAGGTTGGATATATCCTATATCAAACTCTTCTTCATCATCCTGATGTATGTGATTTCTGGGTTCATTATCTTGATTGTAGAATTGAGGCATAACAATATATTCATCATTTCCTGTATCGTGATCTACTTCTCTGTTTTCAGTTTGGTGTAGCAGGTTTTTAAAATGAAAATCTTTTTCATTAAATGTCACACTTCTAGAGGTGATGACCTTATAGCCATGGGGTTGAATTAGGAGGAGCTTATATCCTTTAACTCCTTCTGGATAGCCTAACATTACACATTTTTGAGCTCTAGCTTGTAGCTTACCCTGAGATATTTGTGAGTATCCAGTACATCCAAAAGGTTTTAAATGTTGTATGTTAGGCTTTCTACTTGTCCAGGCTTCTTGAGGTGTTTTAAAATTTATTATAGAAGAAGGTGATCTATTTATTAGGTAAGCTGCTGTCATAACAGCTTCACCCCATAAAGAGTGTTTCATTCCTGCACTAATTAACATGCACCTAGCTTTTTCAAGGATGGTTCTGTTCATTCTTTCTGCAGTACCATTCTGTTGAGGTGTACCAGGAATTGTTAAGTGTCTTTTTATCCCATTTTCTTTACAGAAATCATTGAATTCTTTATTACAAAATTCTAAGCCATTATCTGTTCTAAGACATTTTATTTGTAAACCTGATTGTTTTTCTACTGAAGTTTTCCATTCTTTAAAAATAGAGAAAGCTTCATCTTTGGTTTTTAACAAATAAATCCAAACTTTTCTAGAAAAATGGTCAATGAAAGATATGAAGTATTTCTTTCCTCCTACTGTATTAATTTGGGCAGGGCCCCACAGATCAGAGTGAATATATTCTAGTGGTTTACTAGCTTTATAAACTGACTTATTAAAGCTATGATTTACTTTCTTTCCAAATATACAATCTTCACAAAAATTTATATTTGTTGGTTTTTCAGTGATAATGCCTTGTTTGTACAGATTATTTAGGCCAGAATTACCTATGTGTCCTAACCTATTATGCCAATTAAGAGTCAGATCTAAATCCTTATTAACATTATTAACAGTGAGATTTATTTCAGGAAAATTTATAACATGGTATAATCCTCCTTTCTTAATACTCTTTATAAGAGTGGTCTCATTCCTAATAACCTCTCTTATTCCATTTTTAGTGTTAATTTGGCATTTTAGATCATCAAAAACCGATTCAGATAACAAATTTCTCCTTAAACCTGGCACCCATCTAACATTATGGATAATCCTAATTATACCATCATGCATACACATAGGAACATTCCCTATTCCCTTAATTTCAAGGGCAGTATTGTCTCCTAACATTACTTCTCCACCATTACATTTATTTAAACTATAAAAAACAGATTCATGGGGAGTAGCATGCATGGTACATCCAGAGTCAAGAATCCAAGTATTAGAATCAATATCACAATATTCAGCACACATCAGCAATTCATAGGGGTATTGAGTTTGCATATCCTCAACTAAAGACACTTTTCCAATTTCAGATTGATTTTTATTGTTATTTGCCTCGTCCTTTTTCTTCTTTCTACATTCATGAGCATAATGACCAGGTTTCTCACAATAGAAACATTTCTTATTTGATTTATCAGGATCATTTTTAATAAAAGATTCACCTTTCTTGTCAGTTCTTTTGTTATTAAACTTTTTATTCTTACCTTTGGCCATTAAAACTTCAGATTTTGTTTCATGTTTTCTTTCAGTTTTATTTTTGAATACATTTAGGACATCATTCTTTTCAGTTATAGCTTCAATAATCTTTTGTTGAGTTAAGTTTTTTGAACTATACTGAATAACATCTTTTAGTGTATCAAATTGGGTTGGTAAGGAGCCTAATAGCAGGACAGCTAGGTGAGTATCTTTTATTTTATCATCACATCTAGCTAGATCTTGGTTCATTTTAAGGAATCTATCCAGGTTATCATTCAAAGTCAAGTTTGTATCCATTTTGAAAGTGAACAACCTATGAAGCAAAGATATTCTAGATGGCAGAGATTTTTTCAAGTAATGGGTTTCAAGAGCTTCCCAGAGAGATTTGGCAGTAGTAAGACTTACAACCTGACGAGCCACGTCGTCAGTTAACCTTATATTATCTCTGCATGAGCTTGCTCATCCATTTCTTGTTTCCTTTCCTCAGATGTTTGAGCTAGGTAATCTCCAGTTATGGCTCTAAGACATTTCTCTTTCGTCAGAATGGCTTTCATCTTCACTTGCCACATTGTGAAATCGCCAGACCCATCAAAGGGCTTCATCCTAATTGTGTTTTCTGACATTGTTCCTGCAATATACAAAACTAAAGAAAAGTCAGATTTCTTTAGTTAACATTGATATTCAGAAAACAAAGAAACACAAGAGGGGTTTTATGTAAACTTCTCAATACTCAGATATAGATTGTTATCACACAACAAAGAAAGTTAGGTCAACCTATTTTAGATGCTTTACAGATGGGTAAGCGGAAGCATAAGAGGGATCAAGCGAGAGACTAGATCATATAAGGCTCTGATACCACTTTGTAATCTAAGTTTGCAAGATCTATACGAAAAACTATAAAGCAAGATGACACCAACACTTTGATGACGCAGTTCGGGTTACCCCTACTCTGCGGAACCTCAGGAGGGGAGGTTCGTCCCAATCTACTAAGCAATGGAAACAGTTTACAACCTGTAACAAGAGTTTGCATGCGAGTACACAAAGATCTACTCCTAAACTAAGATCTGAGATACAAGTGAGATAACAAGGAGTTTTAAGGTGAAGGACAGCCCCTGTATGGCTTTGGATAAAGCTTTTCTCAAAAGCTTTTCAGGTCTTCTTGAACAACTCTTGACAAGAGACGACTGGACCAAGGATGGATCTTCTTGTTCCAGCTTTCCAAACCCTTCGAACTTCCTCTTCTCTTCTTGTACTCTCTTTCTCACTTTTGTGTGCAAAACCCTAGCTGCGTATGAGCAACCTACAGTACCAGTGTATGAGAGATCCGAAGGCTTATATATCACATTTCACTGCCTCCTCAAAACTCTGCGTTTCACTTAAGTGACAGAACCATATAACACTGAGACGGATCCAGTCCAACATGGGCTGCAGGCCCAACAACCATATCACCATCTGTAAATAAGCACACCAACTAACGAATGCAGTACATGAGCCAAGTTTACAAACCATCACAACACCAACTCAACCTTTATCCTCTTATTACCACAGATCACTTAAGCTGCCTAAATCTCATTCAAGATGAGATTGGTAGCTTAAGATCACTTAGGCACATAACAGGTAAGAGTGAGTTAGCAAAACTTAACCTAGGAGCTAAGAACCTAAGTATACTCTAGCATGCCATACTTAACTTGTTACAAAGTAAATTACATGTGTACAAGGATCAAAACATAACAAATGCCCTCCTGATCCGTGTACCATTTGTACTGTTTCCACTACCAATAGTAAATCAGAACAATTCCTCCAGTCCTTCATCAGTTCAATTTGTAAGCAGGCTTGTTAAGGAACTTCCCATATATGCAGGGCATCCCTGCAAAAGGCAAACTTGTCAGCAGTGACAATTTTTGTTCCAAAATCAGCAGGGTTAATTTCACCCTTAATCTTTCTAACTTCAAAATGCTTTTTCTCAATTTCATCTCTAATAAAGTGATTTCTGACATCTATGTGTTTTGACCTTTCATGATAAACGGGATCTTTACAGAGATAGAGAGCACTTTGGCTATCCATGTGTAACACAGGTACACATGCTTTGTGTTGAATTTCAGTTAGTAAGCCTTTAAGCCATATAGCCTCTTTAGAAGCTTCTACAGCTGCTATATACTCAGCTTCTGTGGATGATAAAGCTACCACTGATTGTTGTTGAGATTTCCAAGAAATGCAATTTCCAGTCCAAGTATAAAAATATGAGGTAGTTGATTTCCTAGTATCTTTGTTACTAGCATAATCAGAGTCAACATATCCAAAAACTTCATTCTTTATAGAATGTTCAGTGAACATTAAACACATTTTCTTAGTTCCAGACAAATATCTCAGCAAGTACTTCATAGCAGACCAATGAGCAAATCCAGGATTAGACATATATCTACTTAGAACACTTACAGCAAAGGCCAAATCAGGTCGAGTACATAGCATAGCATACATAACAGATCCAACAGCAACATCATAAGGAACATTTACCATGTCATTTCTCTCTTTTTCACTAGACGGACACTGGGATTTGGAAAGATCTAGATGCCCTCCTAAGGGTATAGAGGTTGGTTTAGAATTATTCATGTTGAATTTATCTAAAACCTTGTTAATATAGTCATATTGTGATAACCACATTTTCCTCTTATTTCTGTCCCTTATTATTCTAACACCTAGAATTCTTTGAGCATTACCTAAGTCTTTCATCTCAAAATGTCTTTTTAAGTCTCTCTTAACTCCTGTTGTGAGAATTTTAGATTTGCACATTATCAATATGTCATCAACATATAATAATACATATATAGGATCAGAGGACAAAACATTTTTGAAATACAGACAATAGTCATATTTACTTCTAAAGAAACCCATATTTTTCATGCACATATCAAATTTGATATTCCACTGTCTAGGAGACTGCTTCAAACCATATATTGATTTCTTAAGAAGACAAACATATTCAGGTTTATCAATATCAACAAAACCTTTTGGTTGGGACATAAAAATAGTTTCATTTAATTCACCATGTAAGAAAGCTGTTTTTACATCCATTTGCTCAATTTCCCAATCAAACACAGTAGCCATAGCAAGTAAGAGTCTCATAGTTTTGTATTTAACTACAGGAGCAAAAATGTCAGTGTAATCTATTCCTTCTCTTTGTGTAAATCCTTTTGCAACTAGCCTAGCCTTGTATCTAGGGAGTTCACTATCTTTAATGCCTTTTTTTAATTTGTATATCCATTTGCACTGTATAATTTTTGCATTTTCAGGTTTAGGAACAAGGTTCCACGTTCTGTTTAATTTCATAGAATCAATTTTTTCTAACATAGCTTTATTCCAGTGACTTGCACTTGGACATTTCATTGCTTGATCATAAGTGTCAGGAGTATACATATTATCAATGATGTTTCCAGTAACTAAGGCATATTCAACAACATTTAAAGTATCAGTAAAGGCAACATGCTCAACATTATTAGAAAAATATCTTCTGTTAGGGATTCTCACTCTAGGATTTCTATCCCTGGTGAGTTGATAATCATTTTCTCCTATATTTTGTACAGTGATGTTATCATTTTCAGTGACACTTTCCACTGCATCATTATCATTAGAGATATTATTTTGTTGTTCCCCCCTTAATTGTTGTGCACTGTTGTTACTATGCTGATCTGTATGTTTAGTGGTTTCCCTAGTGCTTCCAGTTCTAAAGGACTGACTATTACTATTATTCTCATCTAGGTTATTGCCTAGGTTATCACTAGAACTAGAAGGTTGGATATATCCTATATCAAACTCTTCTTCATCATCCTGATGTATGTGATTTCTGGGTTCATTATCTTGATTGTAGAATTGAGGCATAACAATATATTCATCATTTCCTGTATCGTGATCTACTTCTCTGTTTTCAGTTTGGTGTAGCAGGTTTTTAAAATGAAAATCTTTTTCATTAAATGTCACACTTCTAGAGGTGATGACCTTATAGCCATGGGGTTGAATTAGGAGGAGCTTATATCCTTTAACTCCTTCTGGATAGCCTAACATTACACATTTTTGAGCTCTAGCTTGTAGCTTACCCTGAGATATTTGTGAGTATCCAGTACATCCAAAAGGTTTTAAATGTTGTATGTTAGGCTTTCTACTTGTCCAGGCTTCTTGAGGTGTTTTAAAATTTATTATAGAAGAAGGTGATCTATTTATTAGGTAAGCTGCTGTCATAACAGCTTCACCCCATAAAGAGTGTTTCATTCCTGCACTAATTAACATGCACCTAGCTTTTTCAAGGATGGTTCTGTTCATTCTTTCTGCAATACCATTCTGTTGAGGTGTTCCAGGAATTGTTTAGTGTCTTTTTATCCCATTTTCTTTACAGAAATCATTGAATTCTTTATTGCAAAATTCTAAGCCATTATCTGTTCTAAGACATTTTATTTGTAAACCTGATTGTTTTTCCACTGCAGTTTTCCATTCTTTAAAAATAGAGAAAGCTTCATCTTTGGTTTTTAACAAATAAATCCAAACTTTTCTAGAAAAATGGTCAATGAAAGATATGAAGTATTTCTTTCCTCCTACTGTATTAATTTGGGCAGGGCCCCACAGATCAGAGTGAATATATTCTAGGGGTTTACTAGCTTTATAAACTGACTTATTAAAGCTATGATTTACTTTCTTTCCAAATATACAATCTTCACAAAAATTTATATTTGTAGGTTTTTCAGTGATAATGCCTTGTTTATACAGATTATTTAGGTCAGAATTACCTATATGTCCTAACCTATAATGCCAATTAAGAGTCAGATCTAAGTCCTTATTAACATTATTAACAGTGAGATTTATTTCAGGAAAATTTATAACATGGTATAGTCCTCCTTTCTTAATACTCTTTATAAGGGTGGTCTCATTCCTAATGACCTCTTTTATTCCATTTTTAGTGTTAATTTGGCATTTTAGATCATCAAAAACAGATTCAGATAACAAGTTTCTCCTAAGACCTGGTACCCATCTAACATTCTGGATAATCCTAATTATACCATCATGCATACACATAGGAACATTCCCTATTCCCTTAATTTCAAGGGCAGTATTGTCTCCTAACATGACTTCTCCACCATTACATTTATTTAAACTATAAAAAACAGATTCATGGGGGGTTGCATGCATGGTACATCCAGAATCAAGAATCCAAGTATTAGAATCAACATCACAATAGTCAGCACACATCAGCAATTCATAGGGGTATTGAGTTTGCATATTCTCAACTAAAGACACTTTTCCAGTTTCAGATTGATTTTTATTGTTATTTGCCTCGTCCTTTTTCTTCTTTCTACATTCATGAGCATAATGACCAGGTTTTTCACAATAGAAACATTTCTTATTTGATTTATCAGGATCATTTTTAATAAAAGATTCACCTTTCTTGTCAGTTCTTTTGTTATTAAACTTTTTATTCTTACCTTTGGCCATTAAAACTTCAGATTTTGATTCATGTTTTCTTTCAGTTTTATTTTTGAACACATTTAAGACATCATTCTTTTCAGTTATAGCTTCAATAATCTTTTGTTGAGTTAAGTTTTCTGAACTATACTGAATGACATCTTTTAGGGTATCAAATTGGGTTGGTAAGGAGCCTAATAGCAGGACAGCTAGGTGAGTATCTTTTATTTTGTCATCACATCTAGCTAAATCTTGGTTCATTTTAAGGAATCTATCCAAGTTATCATTCAAAGTCAAGTTTGTATCCATTTTGAAAGTGAATAACCTATGAAGCAGAGATATTCTAGATGGCAGTGATTTTTTCAAGTAATGGGTTTCAAGAGCTTCCCAGAGAGATTTAGCAGTAGTAAGACTTACAACCTGACGAGCCACGTCGTCAGTTAACCTTATTATTATCTCTGCGTGAGCTTGCTCATCCATTTCTTGTTTCCTTTCCTCAGATGTTTGAGCCAGGTAATCTCCAGTTATGGCTCTGAGGCATTTCTCTTTCGTCATAATGACTTTCATCTTCACTTGCCACATTGTGAAGTCGCCAGACCCATCAAAGGGCTTCATCCTAATTGTGTTTTCTGACATTGTTCCTGCAATATACAAAACTAAAGAAAATCAGATTCTTTAGTTAACATTGATATTCAGAGAACATAACAACACAAGAAAAGTTTTATGTAAACTTTTCAACACTCAGATATAGATTGATATCACAGAACAAAGAAACTTAGGTCAACCGATTTTAGATGCTTTACAGAAAAGGCAAGCGGAAGCATAATAGGGATCAAGCGAGAAACTAGATCAAATAGGCTCTGATACCACTTTGTAATCTAAGTTTGCAAGATCTATACGAAAAACTATAAAGCAAGATGACACCAACACTTTGATGACGCAGTTCGGGTTACCCCTACTCTGCGGAACCTCAGGAGGGGAGGTTCGTCCCAATCTACTAAGCAATGGAAACAGTTTACAACCTGTAACAAGAGTTTGCATGCGAGTACACAAAGATCTACTCCTAAACTAAGATCTGAGATACAAGTGAGATAACAAGGAGTTTTAAGGTGAAGGACAGCCCCTGTATGGCTTTGGATAAAGCTTTTCTCAAAAGCTTTTCAGGTCTTCTTGAACAACTCTTGACAAGAGACGACTGGACCAAGGATGGATCTTCTTGTTCCAGCTTTCCAAACCCTTCGAACTTCCTCTTCTCTTCTTGTACTCTCTTTCTCACTTTTGTGTGCAAAACCCTAGCTGCGTATGAGCAACCTACAGTACCAGTGTATGAGAGATCCGAAGGCTTATATATCACATTTCACTGCCTCCTCAAAACTCTGCGTTTCACTTAAGTGACAGAACCATATAACACTGAGACGGATCCAGTCCAACATGGGCTGCAGGCCCAACAACCATATCACCATCTGTAAATAAGCACACCAACTAACGAATGCAGTACATGAGCCAAGTTTACAAACCATCACAACACCAACTCAACCTTTATCCTCTTATTACCACAGATCACTTAAGCTGCCTAAATCTCATTCAAGATGAGATTGGTAGCTTAAGATCACTTAGGCACATAACAGGTAAGAGTGAGTTAGCAAAACTTAACCTAGGAGCTAAGAACCTAAGTATACTCTAGCATGCCATACTTAACTTGTTACAAAGTAAATTACATGTGTACAAGGATCAAAACATAACA
>BSUD01000006.1:110751877-110829533 GCA_033239045.1 Fagopyrum esculentum
TTCTAACATAGCTTTATTCCAGTGACTTGCACTTGGACATTTCATTGCTTGATCATAAGTGTCAGGAGTATACATATTATCAATGATGTTTCCAGTAACTAAGGCATATTCAACAACATTTAAAGTATCAGTAAAGGCAACATGCTCAACATTATTAGAAAAATATCTTCTGTTAGGGATTCTCACTCTAGGATTTCTATCCCTGGTGAGTTGATAATCATTTTCTCCTATATTTTGTACAGTGATGTTATCATTTTCAGTGACACTTTCCACTGCATCATTATCATTAGAGATATTATTTTGTTGTTCCCCCCTTAATTGTTGTGCACTGTTGTTACTATGCTGATCTGTATGTTTAGTGGTTTCCCTAGTGCTTCCAGTTCTAAAGGACTGACTATTACTATTATTCTCATCTAGGTTATTGCCTAGGTTATCACTAGAACTAGAAGGTTGGATATATCCTATATCAAACTCTTCTTCATCATCCTGATGTATGTGATTTCTGGGTTCATTATCTTGATTGTAGAATTGAGGCATAACAATATATTCATCATTTCCTGTATCGTGATCTACTTCTCTGTTTTCAGTTTGGTGTAGCAGGTTTTTAAAATGAAAATCTTTTTCATTAAATGTCACACTTCTAGAGGTGATGACCTTATAGCCATGGGGTTGAATTAGGAGGAGCTTATATCCTTTAACTCCTTCTGGATAGCCTAACATTACACATTTTTGAGCTCTAGCTTGTAGCTTACCCTGAGATATTTGTGAGTATCCAGTACATCCAAAAGGTTTTAAATGTTGTATGTTAGGCTTTCTACTTGTCCAGGCTTCTTGAGGTGTTTTAAAATTTATTATAGAAGAAGGTGATCTATTTATTAGGTAAGCTGCTGTCATAACAGCTTCACCCCATAAAGAGTGTTTCATTCCTGCACTAATTAACATGCACCTAGCTTTTTCAAGGATGGTTCTGTTCATTCTTTCTGCAGTACCATTCTGTTGAGGTGTACCAGGAATTGTTAAGTGTCTTTTTATCCCATTTTCTTTACAGAAATCATTGAATTCTTTATTACAAAATTCTAAGCCATTATCTGTTCTAAGACATTTTATTTGTAAACCTGATTGTTTTTCTACTGAAGTTTTCCATTCTTTAAAAATAGAGAAAGCTTCATCTTTGGTTTTTAACAAATAAATCCAAACTTTTCTAGAAAAATGGTCAATGAAAGATATGAAGTATTTCTTTCCTCCTACTGTATTAATTTGGGCAGGGCCCCACAGATCAGAGTGAATATATTCTAGTGGTTTACTAGCTTTATAAACTGACTTATTAAAGCTATGATTTACTTTCTTTCCAAATATACAATCTTCACAAAAATTTATATTTGTTGGTTTTTCAGTGATAATGCCTTGTTTGTACAGATTATTTAGGCCAGAATTACCTATGTGTCCTAACCTATTATGCCAATTAAGAGTCAGATCTAAATCCTTATTAACATTATTAACAGTGAGATTTATTTCAGGAAAATTTATAACATGGTATAATCCTCCTTTCTTAATACTCTTTATAAGAGTGGTCTCATTCCTAATAACCTCTCTTATTCCATTTTTAGTGTTAATTTGGCATTTTAGATCATCAAAAACCGATTCAGATAACAAATTTCTCCTTAAACCTGGCACCCATCTAACATTATGGATAATCCTAATTATACCATCATGCATACACATAGGAACATTCCCTATTCCCTTAATTTCAAGGGCAGTATTGTCTCCTAACATTACTTCTCCACCATTACATTTATTTAAACTATAAAAAACAGATTCATGGGGAGTAGCATGCATGGTACATCCAGAGTCAAGAATCCAAGTATTAGAATCAATATCACAATATTCAGCACACATCAGCAATTCATAGGGGTATTGAGTTTGCATATCCTCAACTAAAGACACTTTTCCAATTTCAGATTGATTTTTATTGTTATTTGCCTCGTCCTTTTTCTTCTTTCTACATTCATGAGCATAATGACCAGGTTTCTCACAATAGAAACATTTCTTATTTGATTTATCAGGATCATTTTTAATAAAAGATTCACCTTTCTTGTCAGTTCTTTTGTTATTAAACTTTTTATTCTTACCTTTGGCCATTAAAACTTCAGATTTTGTTTCATGTTTTCTTTCAGTTTTATTTTTGAATACATTTAGGACATCATTCTTTTCAGTTATAGCTTCAATAATCTTTTGTTGAGTTAAGTTTTTTGAACTATACTGAATAACATCTTTTAGTGTATCAAATTGGGTTGGTAAGGAGCCTAATAGCAGGACAGCTAGGTGAGTATCTTTTATTTTATCATCACATCTAGCTAGATCTTGGTTCATTTTAAGGAATCTATCCAGGTTATCATTCAAAGTCAAGTTTGTATCCATTTTGAAAGTGAACAACCTATGAAGCAAAGATATTCTAGATGGCAGAGATTTTTTCAAGTAATGGGTTTCAAGAGCTTCCCAGAGAGATTTGGCAGTAGTAAGACTTACAACCTGACGAGCCACGTCGTCAGTTAACCTTATATTATCTCTGCATGAGCTTGCTCATCCATTTCTTGTTTCCTTTCCTCAGATGTTTGAGCTAGGTAATCTCCAGTTATGGCTCTAAGACATTTCTCTTTCGTCAGAATGGCTTTCATCTTCACTTGCCACATTGTGAAATCGCCAGACCCATCAAAGGGCTTCATCCTAATTGTGTTTTCTGACATTGTTCCTGCAATATACAAAACTAAAGAAAAGTCAGATTTCTTTAGTTAACATTGATATTCAGAAAACAAAGAAACACAAGAGGGGTTTTATGTAAACTTCTCAATACTCAGATATAGATTGTTATCACACAACAAAGAAAGTTAGGTCAACCTATTTTAGATGCTTTACAGATGGGTAAGCGGAAGCATAAGAGGGATCAAGCGAGAGACTAGATCATATAAGGCTCTGATACCACTTTGTAATCTAAGTTTGCAAGATCTATACGAAAAACTATAAAGCAAGATGACACCAACACTTTGATGACGCAGTTCGGGTTACCCCTACTCTGCGGAACCTCAGGAGGGGAGGTTCGTCCCAATCTACTAAGCAATGGAAACAGTTTACAACCTGTAACAAGAGTTTGCATGCGAGTACACAAAGATCTACTCCTAAACTAAGATCTGAGATACAAGTGAGATAACAAGGAGTTTTAAGGTGAAGGACAGCCCCTGTATGGCTTTGGATAAAGCTTTTCTCAAAAGCTTTTCAGGTCTTCTTGAACAACTCTTGACAAGAGACGACTGGACCAAGGATGGATCTTCTTGTTCCAGCTTTCCAAACCCTTCGAACTTCCTCTTCTCTTCTTGTACTCTCTTTCTCACTTTTGTGTGCAAAACCCTAGCTGCGTATGAGCAACCTACAGTACCAGTGTATGAGAGATCCGAAGGCTTATATATCACATTTCACTGCCTCCTCAAAACTCTGCGTTTCACTTAAGTGACAGAACCATATAACACTGAGACGGATCCAGTCCAACATGGGCTGCAGGCCCAACAACCATATCACCATCTGTAAATAAGCACACCAACTAACGAATGCAGTACATGAGCCAAGTTTACAAACCATCACAACACCAACTCAACCTTTATCCTCTTATTACCACAGATCACTTAAGCTGCCTAAATCTCATTCAAGATGAGATTGGTAGCTTAAGATCACTTAGGCACATAACAGGTAAGAGTGAGTTAGCAAAACTTAACCTAGGAGCTAAGAACCTAAGTATACTCTAGCATGCCATACTTAACTTGTTACAAAGTAAATTACATGTGTACAAGGATCAAAACATAACATTTGTTTACTTGCTTTTGTTTGTATGTCATGCGCATATGCTGATTGTATCCAGTAGACAGGAGACATGGAGGCTCTAAAACAGCGAGTATGCGATGTCGTGTCTTGCAAGAAAAACATGGAATTGCTTCAAACTAAAATACAGGTACTGGTGGCAGAGGTAGCTCAAGATCGAACTCTTCTAGTGACTGAAGAAATCGATATCAAGGAAGAGATTCAAGATTGGTTTGCAGAAGCTGATAAGTTTTTAAAAGAGGCAAATGATATTATAGAATGTAAGAACAATATGGCTAACAAGAATCGATTGTGCAGTACATGTTGGGATCCAACATCTTTGTGGGAAATTGGTGAGTTGTTGAGGGACGTTGCCAAAATATTTGAAAAGAGACAAGGTTTGGACATATCATCCTACTTTTCTGGACTGTCCTACTGCAAGAAGTTGCAGTCCAGAGAGAAAATTTTACAGGAAATATTGGAAGCTGTAATGGATATTTATAACATTATTGGTTTATATGGCATGGTTGGAGTTGGAAAAACTATCTTGGCCAAAGAACTTGTAAGATGTGCTCAAAATAATCAGTTGTTTGATGCTATAGTGATGGTTCAAGTCTCCGAATATGTTGATGTCAAGCTTATTCAGTCTCAAATTGCGAATAAAATAGGTCTGCGATTGTCTGAAGCTGATGATGAAGAAACAAGAGCTCACTTTTTATACAATGCGCTTGAAGAAAAGACCATGGAGAGAGGACAAGGAAATGACACAGAACATGTGAGCAAGATTCTGGTGATATTAGATGGTATACGATGTGTGATAGACTTAGGGAGGGTGGGAATTCCATGTCGACAGGAGGGATGGGCAACCTGCAAAGTTGTGTTAATATCAAGAACTGCTGATATCTGCAAAAAGATGGGTGCTGCAAAGCAATTTTTAGTGGATAGTTTGAATTTAGAGGAAGCTAAGATTCTTTTTCAGGAAAGACTCGGAGATAAGATTGAAAATATGGAAATTGCACTCGAAAGTTATGAATACGTGGAAAATGCATTTCTCATAAAATGCAGAGGCATACCTTTGGTGATTAATTCAATGGCATGTGTGCTGAGATCCATGAGCTGGTCTGATTGGCAAAGTATCGCAAATCAGATGGAAAGACATACTTTGGTAGAAGTAGATGAAGTAAAGGAGGTTCCAAGTGCAATTCTTGAATTGTGCAACAACTTCATACAAAATGGGGAAAAACATAAGCTTTTTTTACTCTGCTGCCTTATTCAGCAAGGTATTATGACTTCTGCTCTCAAGTTTAACTTCAAGAGGTCGTTGCTTTTTTCACTTAATGATTCTCATTTTTCTGAAATTTGATATTTTTGATAGGTGGGGATGTAACTTTGTCAAAGTTAATGAGATATGGTATTGGATTCGGTTTATTTGAAGTTGATTCATTTGCTTCTATTGGTGGGCAATTAAATTCATGGGTTCATGAATTGAAGTCTCTATCTTTATTAATTGAGGGCAAGGAACCACAACATGTTAAGATGCACGACATTATTCAGGATGTTGCCATCTCAGCCCTATCTAAAGGTAACACTCCGTAAATTCTTAAAACCAACTTCTGATTGTCTTCAACAGTAATCACAATTGCTAAGTTCAGTAATAGGTTAAAAGTGGCTAGTACGAGATAATTTCTTATTCATGCTTTACTTTTAATTGCTAAGTTCTTGCTTTTTAGATCTTTTTATTTTTGAATTTGAATGTAATAAAAATGTAAAATCTTTATCTATATCTATATCTATCTTATATACTAAAGTAGCCCGTGAACTTCCACTTGGCACAGTTTCGTGCAGCCACCTCATCAAATATACACGTGTCAACTATTTGTTAAGCTACATCACATTATTATTTAGGTTATTGATTAATAATGAATTTTTTTTAACCATATTTATTCAAATCTAAGATCCTAACAAACTCTATTTATTTTTTTTATTTTTACTTTAAACGTACAATTAACATTCCTCTTATGTTATATAATCAATATCATTAGAATTTATTTTAATTTAATTATTATTTTGATACCATTTAATTTTATTATTTATTAATTTATTATTGTATAATAAAATAAGTTAGGATTAATATTCTAACAAGTTTTATTTATTTATATTTATTTTTAATTATATATTTTATTTAATAATAACTTTTTCTAAATTATAATTATTAGTTCGATAATATATAACAAAACATTTATATCCACGGTGGTGATTAGGATATCCTAAAAAGATACAAGGAGTCGTCCGATGAGTTAATTTGTGAGGAATTGTTGCGCTTTGATTTGGGTAGCAAAGACACCTAAAAACGCGGAGATGATGAAAAGAAGGTGTTGAAAGATACAACACTTGGGTGGGGGATTTATTTTGGATTGTGGTGGATGGGAGAATGTCAAGGGCATGAGACCAAAACGTGATGGTAAGGAAGCATGAAAAAGAAGGGATCGCATCATGTTATTGATAGTCTGAATGACACGTTCAACTTTGCCATTTTGGGGAGGTGTGAAATCATGAGAACCGAAAATTGATGTCATTGAGGGCAAAGAACGAGTGAAATTGAACGTTCAAACGGGAGCCTATGGTGTTTTCTAAGTTGAAAAGCATGACAAAGAGAGGAGGCGCGCTCCTTATTAAAACTAAGAAAAGAAAACTTCCTAAGAACATCTAGAACCGGCGTGCCAGGATGACCTAGTCGAGCGTGCCAGAGACTCGATGACTGAGCAGAAAGAGCATGAGCAGAAAGAGCATGAGCAGACGCAGAACCTTTGGTAACTGGATAAAGATTCTCAGAACTATTGCATCTCAGACGGATTATCTCCGTGTGTAAATCCTTCACAGAAAAACCAAACGGTCAAACTCAATACTGGGTTGGTTATCGGTTGTGAATCGGCGAACAGAGACAAGGTTTTTGACTAATTGAGGTGCTATAAGGACTTGGGATAAAAGGAGAGGTTTGGTAGGGGTATTGATGTTAGCGTCACCAAGACCTATAGATGGTATCCGCATGTCATTTCCAACGATTATCGAATTTAATGAACCATTATACGAGATGGACGAGAGATTACCTGAATTATTCGTCATGTGGGAAGTAGCACCGGTGTCCATGTACCATAGATTGTCTGTGAGATTTAACGTCATTGATGCAAAGGCTTGATCAACGGATGTGGGCTGCAGCAACTGTCCAGCAGCAGCAACATGGGCCTGTTGGCCATTGGGCTGCAGTGGGGACGGGCCCAACAGACCCTGCTGAGACGGATAAGGGGATGGAGGATGCTACAGCTGGGCCCGGTGAAAAGCAGGCCAGTGGGCCGGCGAGCTCTGTGGGCCGGGATGTACAGGAGTCCAACCAGTGTTGGGGCGGGACACGAACTGGGTAGGGGGCGGCTGTGCTCCGCCGCTGTTGCGGTTTCGGCCCTTCCGTCCCCTGCTGCGGTTGCGAGAGCCGCCGTCCTGGTGGCCGTCGGTGGTGGCACCACGGTTGTCAGTTGACGGTGGAATTGGCCGCACCCCCAGAAGTTGCGGTGAGCGCCGTCGAGTCTTTGTCGGTGATTTGTTGTTTAACCATTTTAGTTTCTTCAACGATAAGTTGCGAACGTGCTTTGTGAAACATTGACAATGGATCCAATTTCTGAATGTAACTAACAGTGGCGTTATACTCAGAAAGCAAACCTGACAACAATTGAAGGACTAAACGATTATCGGAGATTGCGGAGTCAACACCCTTGAGTTGATGAGACAAGGCTTTCATGTGTTGACAGTAGGCGGAAATTGAAGCAAAAGACGCCAATTTGCAGTTGGAAAATTCATGTTCCAGATAGACTGCGCGCATGTGCTTATTATCCTGAAATCTATCTTGAATACGACCCCAAGCTTTGAGAGCGGTGTCGTCAGGATCGAGAATTTGAAGAAGAATATCCTTAGAGACCGTACTGTAGATCCACTGAAAAACGGTTGCATCAACTTGATTCCAAAGAGCATCATCAATGTCTGCGGGGCGAGGAACTTTGGCGTCAATGTGATCCAAGACGTTATGTGCCTTGGCGGTGACGCGAAAGAGAGTTACCCAAAACGCATATGGTGTGTCATGATCTAGAACAAGAGCGATGTTGTTCTTGATGTTGGAGATCCCAAGAGCGGAATGAAAAGTTGGTTTTTATTAGAGAGATTGGATAAATTCCCCTTAGGGTTTCCGTTCATCGGACGGCTCATATTAAAAACAAACTAACTTTAGGTAATTACAATAGGCAACCCTCTATTTACATTAATTACATATTCTATCAAAGAGGATAAAAAAAAGAGTTTCCTCTACTAATTTCCATCTATGTTCTCTTATTTTAATATGGTTAAACAAAGCCTATATACATGTATCTTTACACATGAAACGAAGATAGTACTTTGTAAAACATAAAGCTTGAATCCAACAATTGAAATTTAGTAACATATATTGCTTAACTGAACGTAACCAAAAGACTCAATTAAGTTTATTGAGTTCCAACACTGGGGTACATGATAACCAGGTGATAAAGGAGTACCGTAGCTATCTTCCATTCAAGAGCATTGGTCATACCCGACTATCCTTGGGTCTAGGTTGCACCTCCCAGACGCTGCTCAAGATATTAATTTGTGATTCCCATATCCCCACAGATTTGATCTTGTTTTCTGCAGTCTCACTCAAAAATCTCACAAAGCAAACCTTAGCTTGTTTGGGCATACGCATGTGACGTGACCAAGGCATAATGGTTAAGAAAATTACAGCATAAACATATTATTTTTTTATTGTACCCTTACCTTTTTATTCTTATTTTGTAAGTTTAATAATTTCTTATACTAGTAATAGTTACTTAATGTTTTTCGATACTTGTAGCTTAAATTGAACTTGACATACGTACCAAGTGTTTGGTTTCTTTTTGTCAGGTGATCTTATATTACGTGTATTGCGAGATTGTGGTACTTCTTGGGACACTAGGGAATCCTATGAAAACTGTGTAGCCATCTCGATGACACCTAGTAGTAATTATATGTGTTTAAGTGGTTTGGAGTTGTATAAGCTTCAAGCTTTCTTGTTAATGGGAACCCCATCTTTGAGTCTCCCAGATCAATTATTCCAAGGGATGCAAAACCTGAAAATTTTGGATATTTCTGGTGTAGTGTTTGTCTAGTTTCCATCATCAATTGGAGATTTAAAGAATCTTGTTACATTGCATCTGGAGTATTGTGACATACGATGTGGTTTAAAATCCATGACAAGTAATCTAGCTGGAGTGCTTGAGGTTCTTAGCTTGCGTGGTTCTACATTTGAAGGTTTACCCGAAGAAGTTGGGAAGTTGACCAAATTAAGAGTACTAGACTTGACTGACTGCCAGTTTTCCACATTTATTGTTGATTCTGTAGCAAAACTGGGTCAATTGAGAGAACTTTACCTCTGCTGTAGTTATTGGAGATGGAGTACTGATGATATTGGAAAATTGATGTCTTTGCCTTTGGAAGTGGTTGAAATTAAAATCCCCCAAACCTGTCTAGTTTATCCCAGTGCTTTGAAGTTTCCCAATTTCCTGCAAAGGTGTATAATATTATACGGTGATAGATTATTCCACAGTCCATTGCATCATGATTTCACTTCATTTTCCTGTGCTTTGATGATCAATCAGTGTAATTGGCTGGACTTTGATAATAGTGGCTTGAGAGATATATTGCCGAAGGCTGAGTTGTTACTGATTGAGGAAGTCAGTGGTCTGGAGAACGGAATAGGTGGCATGCTTATAACTCGATTTTCTGGCTTGAAGATGTATGCTAGCAGGTTTTCTGGCTTGAGGAAGATGTATGTTAGTCGGTGTGACAAAATGAATTGCATTTTAAACGCCAGCAAGATTTCCCGAATTCAAGGAGATGTATTTCCAGAATTAGAAATTTTGACTCTTGAGGAATTGCCCAACCTTACAAGTATATGTTCTTGGCAGCTTTGTCCTAGTTCCTTTCCGAAACTAAGGGAACTAAGACTCAGGGATTTAAGTCAACTACGACCATATGTGTTGCCGATTCAACTTGCTGCTAGATTGAAGCTTATGGAAGTGAGTAATTGTGCGAGTTTACTCTACTTATTTTTAAAATTTGAGGATAAGAAGATCACTGGTAAAGCTGACTCAAGTATTTAGTTACCATGTATGGAGAAATTGGAGCTCAACTGCTTAAAAAATATCCAAGCCTTACAGCATGTATTGGAGGCTTCAATCACAAGCGATGAACTTGGTGGACCTCCTCACTTTCTATTCAATGAAAAGGTGACCATTTTGTGTACATAAATTATCATAGGGGTTCACTACATCTCTATCAGTCTATGGCTGTCCTTTATTTTCTTACGTTCATTTTCTTTGATTGTGTCATATCATATCATCTCTAATTCATATGCAATTATTTTGGTAGATCAAGTTTTCTTCCCTGAAAGAATTGCATCTGGAGGGTCTTGATCAGATCTGGAACTTATGGGATGTAGTATCGTTACACTTGCAGAGCCGAACATCCGTAAAATCTCCTTACTTTGGAAACTTGAAATGTATGACGATTTCTTTCTGTAATAAATTGAAAAGCTTGTTTCCACCCTCGATAGTCATTTCTCTTTTACACCTGGAGAAGCTAGAAGTGTATAGCTGTGACAACATGGACGAAGTTATTACAAGTACTCACATTGAGGGTGACACAAACCCGACAACTGTGATAACTTTTCATAAATTACAGACACTTAAATTGACGTGGATGCGTAGGCTCCAGTGCTTCTATCAAGGACACTGTCTGCTTAAATTCCCTGTGTTGAGAGAGTTGGATTTGGATGATCTCATGGAGATGAAGGGATTGAAGGCATTCACATTTCCAAATACTCAATTGCAAAAAGCAGAAGGCACAGCACCATTCTTTGATGGGGAGGTAATGTTTTGTTCGTACATATTTTGTATTATTCATTTCAATTTTAAAAACATGTACAAATCCTACAGCTATGATAACTTTTTGTTCGTACATGTCGATCCAATTCGTTTGGGTTGGTCCGGCTTGGTCTAAACAATCTGTCTGGACTGAAAAATGAACAGCCTTAATTTCATTGTCATTTACATCACCCCAAATCCTACAAAATTGAACTTTTCCAACTTTTATCTTTACAGTGTTCATTTATCTGTTACCTTTCCTTGTGTCCTCTTTTCTTTTTCTATCTTTTCCCTACTGTATATACAAGTTTAAAATGCGGTCGTTACCAATAACAAGAACCATCAAAATATAAGATTTTATATATATAAAATCCAATTAAGTAATAAAGATAACCTTAGGTTTCAAACATTATTTTATGGCTCAATGGCTAGATCCATTTTATAGAAAAAGTTATATTTCTAATCCGTTTCTCCCCTTTCTCAACTACTAACAACTTCCAGCTTTTAAAACATGAAGCAGATTGATTTTCCATCCTTGGAGAATCTAAGAGTATCATGGATGGGCATGGAGTTACTCCAACGACTCAACAAAACCACAATATTCCCAAATCTGTCAGGACTGTCTTTGAGTGGATTGCCAAATCTGAAAGCTTTACCACATTTCAACTCCAGAACCTTGAGGTTTTTAAATCTTGAAGAAGTTAAAAGCTTAGTGTTATCCTCAGCCTTTCATGAGCCAACACATGTGACTTCTACCTCAATTATAATGTCATGGGAATTAGAAGAACTCAGATTGGCAGAGTTGGATTCCCTGGAGGAGCTGTTTGATGATGAAAAATTAGTTGATAACCGTCACCAGTATGATGTTAAACTATTTGTTTCTTTGAGGAGTTTGGAGCTGGTCAACTTGAAGCAATTGAAGAGGGTTCCGTGGAGTATGCTGACAAATCTCCGATCTCTTCTCATCTATAATGGCCTAGAGCGTTGGAGCTCTCTGATATCAACTTCCATGCTTTTAGGAGGTGGCGTGTTACCTCTACTTGAAAGTATTAAGGTAGAAACGTGTCCTAATCTAGAAGCAATCATATCCGAGGAGCTTGTAGAGGATTGGGATCTTGTCAAATATGGAATAATTGTATTCCCTTCCCTGAAGACAATAGTACTTCACGGATTATTGAGACTTGAGAGTTTCAGTCTGGGAAGCTATGAGGCACACTTTCCCTCCCTGGAAACTGTGGAAATCAGCGACTGCATTTTGTTGCAGTCATTTTCAATGGGATCTCTAAGGACTCCGAGGCTGAAGTCTGTGAAAGTTGATTCGGAAACCAGGGAAGCTAACACAATTGATGACATTAATGCAATGATAGCAGCAGGTATGATCACATCAAACGAATGAATGTTACATACTATCAAAAAAATCACATCAAATGATTGAATGGTGCATGCTGCCACCACCGAAAGCAACAATTCTGTGCATTTTCTCGATTCGCTCAGAATGAAGGTGATCTTAATTGTTCAAACAGTCATACTAATGGTCTTTGGCGCCAACTATTCAGTGTCCCGAGACGAGCTCATATAATTAGGGCTGAGCAAAAAAATCCGATCCGACCAATCCGATCCGAGTATCCGATGATCCGATGTAAAAAAATTCCGATCCGAGAAGATCCGACAAATCGTTATCCGAATCCGATCCGATCCGAACCATTTTTTCGGATAGTCGGATCGGATACGGAATGGATTTTTTTTGGTCGGATATCCGAACATATTATACTTATATTTCATGTTTTGTATTTATGTCAACAAAAGACAATCAGCTCAATTGGTTCTAGACTTCATGCTCTTTAATTCCTTCCTCAAAGGTCACAAGTGAGTGTTTTTTTTATTTCACTAAAAAAATTAGGGTTAAAAAGGTAATAGCCAATTAAAAAAAATTTTGCACTGAAGAAAGAAGACAGGTCGAAGCCTCGATTAGGGTTCAACACTTCAGCGGCAGCCGCTTCACTTGAGATCTCTTTCTTCTACACCTCTATCTTCTTCTCCATTTTTTCCTTCCACGGCCGGCGCTCTTCTCCGGTGCTCTTCTCCGGCACTCTTCTCCAGTTCTCTTCTCTGCGCAACCGCAACAGTACAAGTATGCCATCTTTTCTTCAGATCTCTTTCTAGTACTTCTGCGATACTTCTAGTCTTCTAGTCTAATATCGAGTTTTTATACAAAGTCTACAAACTAGTGAAACTACAGACTACACAGAGTCACAGGCCGGTTCTCTTTGAGTCTTTCACAACGTGAGGCGGAAACTTCTATTCTCCTCTCCCGCAATTCGCCAAATGCTCAGTTTGACACCTCAGTCTCGTCTTCGATCCACGGTCGGATAGCTGTCGGATACCCGGATCGGATATCCGATCCAATCCGACCCGAATCGTCGGATATCCGGCCATGGTCGGATCGGATTCGGATAGTAAACCTAGAAATTTCCCGGATCGGATACCCGAGGGTTCGGATCGGATCGGATATCCGACTTTGCTCAGCCCTACATATAATCCTATAGTTTTAGTCGAAATGTATGCTGATATATATATATATATATATATATATATATATATATATATATATATATATATATATATATATATATATATATATATATATATATATATATATATATATATATATATATATATATATATATATATATATATATATATATATATATATATATATATATATATATATATATATATATATATATATATATATATATATATATATATATATATATATATATATATATATATATATATATATATATATATATATATATATATATATATAGAGTATAGATCATATGAGAACACCCCATAACGTGAGAACATGAGAACAGATTCGTAATTATTATTAGTTTTGTTACGAATGTGCCATATCGTTTAATGTATTATTCGTAGTTATTGTTGGTTGAGTGGATTATTCGTAGTTATTGTTGGATTCCTAATTATTATTATTCGTAGTTATTATTATTTTTGATATCTACTCTAAATCTCAACCCTTGATACTCACATCCAACGGTGTACGATTGTTCTCATGTTCCCACGTTCCCACGTTAGAGGTGTTCTCATGGGAACCATATATATATATATATATATATATATATATATATATATATATATATATATATATATATATATATATATATATATATATATATATATATATATATATATATATATATATATATATATATATATATATCCTTACTATAGTAAAAGAGAGAGTTTGCCCAATGAATAGGGAGTTTCCTATTTTGCCCTTGTGCATGATTAATGACTATTTTGTCCTTGATTTATTAAAATAATTACATGGATTACCTAAATAGTTTATGGGGGACAAGCCCTTACTTATACACGTGTTAGTCTCTCCTCTTTACTTTTCACCTTCTTCAAATACGTGTTAGTCTCTCCTCCCTCCTCTCTTCTTTTTCATCTTCCTCTTGAAGCAATCGATTTTTCATCTTCCTCTTGAAGCAATCGATGGCCTCACATAAAGCACTTTCAATTTGTGTTTGCAATGTCTATGAGATGAATTAGGGTTTGTGTTGTTGGCGGAATCCGACCCATCGCTGCACCGGATTTTGTTTCTTCCTCTACCACAATCCGTATTCGCGAGGTATGTTGATTCACCTTTCTCTTCTAGATTTCGTCTTTCTCAAGCCCTTGCTTCATTCCTCAGGATGGACCGATTCCGTCTTCACCACCACACCAGTCGACAACCATCCTTCTACCGATGGTCGATACTTTTCCTACTGTGTTAAACACCGATTGTAAGTCGCTCATCTTCTATTCATTACTGACTCTCCTAATTCCTATTTTATTATCCAAATGCTTAATTTCATCTTTTGAATTGTTTGATTGGAACTTGGGGTTTTCAACTATGTGGAGGAACCACCATGCTTGTGTAATTGTGTTGAATTCTCTTGATCAGTAAAATTAGGGTAATTTAGAAATCCCCATTTTCCTTTCTCTAACATTGGCTTGCAAACAAGCATCACATTTTTCAATCTCTCCTCAAATCTCGCATCTATAATCTTACATTATTCAAATCTCACATATGGTTCCAATTGTAGTTTCCGATCAAGATTTTGAGGAAGCATTTGCTTTGAAGCAGCTTGAAGTCTGCAAATTGGTTTCATTGACCCGAGATTTGGGCGAAATAATGGCCATATCTGAAACCACCATCACTCCTCTCCTGTAGACTGACACCGTCGCCGACGCTACCGATCATCGTGGAACTCCGTCTCTCCGATCCAACACCGGTGGCTGGAAATCTGCTTTTTTCGTCATTGGTATCAAGACAACAAAAAAAAATCTATTTAGTGTGATTCAACTTTAATTGACCACTTGCTTATAACTTTTGAATTTGAATAGGTGTTGAAACTGCAAAGGATAGCGTTTTATGGGGTAGGTTCGAATCTGATTAGCTACTCAACGGGTCCACTCGGCCAGTCCACGGCGTCAACTACAACCACCGTTAATGCATGGTTTGGCATCGGCTCTTTGCCCCCTCTTCTCGGTGTTGCTATCGCCGATTCATTTCTAGGTCGATTTCCCACCTTCGTGGTTGCTTCCCTACGATACATATTGGTAATTTACCTTCCAAATCCTTCTAATTTTGTTTGTTTCTACTTCAAGGGAGGTATTGCTTCTTGAATGACTGAAATAAGGGTTTATTAGTTTAAGCTATACACTGCATATGTCCTATGGAGAGCTCAATTTTAAGCTTTCCTTTCAAATCATTCATGTATGTTGCAGAAGGCGAGTTAGAGGATGCCCATCAAGTGTTTGATAAAACGCCCAAGAAAAATTGCTCACCTTGTAGGTATCCATCTTGCTCAAACTCCACTTTTCAATATTTGATACACATACTGGAATTTTTTTTTATATCAAATTTTTGTAATGTGATTGAATATCTTTGCCTCTTTTATTTTCATCTCTACCCTTACTTCTACAATTAGCCCATAACTGAGTTTATATTCTTGAGCTAAATCAAAATTATGTTTCTTTTGTTCATGGTTTCAGTTTGCTCCTTCAATAATGGTTAACATTTCATCTCAATAATCCATATTCGAGGCTATAATTTTGTGGCTTTAGTCCCATTTAGAAATTTCAGTAAGCATTAGAAAGAACAAATAGTTAAATGAAAGTTTAAATTTACACCAGCCATATATATATAAGTCTATACATTGCATTAGATATAATAAACATAATAATCTCTAAAATTGGAGGTAATGAGCCTAAGACGAACAGTAGTTCCTCACGGAGAGGTTGTGGATAAGCAATGAGATTATTCATAATCCTACTGTTAACAAGGTTAATAAAGCTATATTTCTCACTTTCTAAAAATATGTAAGATATGATCAAACATGCCTTACTTGTACTTTTGAGTTCTGTACCATTCAACTTTACAAAATGCTATTTTGACTAATTTATATTTGATCACTAATCACTATATATGAAGTTCAACTTGAACCTTTTCGGTTTCTTCTACGAGTTTTCTAGCCACCGCTATCGAAGCCCATCGGTTGATATTCAGAAAATATGCCCACATAATTGTTTTTGACCACGCTCTTCTTCGGTTTAATATTGGTTTAATTTTGTTCCCCTTTTTATATGGGTGCTTCTTACTTTCTGAGAATATGATCTTTGTTTAATTTGTGCAGGTTGAGCAAATTATTCTACATCTTTCTCAGGTTCATCAATGGGATTTCTTTCCTGTTAATGATCACCTTTTCAAGCTTTGATTTCTCGCTTACTTCTTTCCCTTTTTTGGTTTGTTTGTGTAATGTAAAAGTTTCTCTGTTTACCTTTGGGAATTCCAGGAAGACGCGAGAGTATTGTATATGTGTTGTACATGAAGATGAAGTATCCTCATCAGTTCAAATTGGAAGGTGATTTTTCCTCAAGGAAGTTACCTTGGGTAATGGAACTTCGTATGTGTTGTAGAGATGCATGTCCCCTTTTTAAGATTTTCGCCAATGAAGGTACTTCTTATTTATCACCAAGAGCTTTTAGAATGACTTCTCTTGTTGTTGTGGTTGTCTTTCTGTTCTTGTAATTCATAGGTCTTTTTAATGATGTTGCAAAGTGCACCACCTGATCTTGACTATGATAGAGACAAGAGATTTTCAAAGGTTTTCTTCTTCTTTGTAAAATAATCAAGTGTTGTAGTTTTCAAAATTTAATCATAAATTCTATTGGTGTCACTGAGCACTTTTGGACTCTTATTCATGCAATCTTTATTAGAAATGATAGCTTCTTGCTTGGTGAAAGATCCGAAGAAATGGCCCAGTGCAGATAAAATCTTGAAGCATAATTTTTTTAGGTGAAAATATGACTTTGCATGGAAATGAAGAGCAAATATCTATGGTGTCTCGGTTTGTTGTTGTGCAGTGTTTATTAAGCCTCATACTGGTATGAACAAACTTTTACGTTCCATTTCATTCTGAATTTATGTTATTTGTAGGAACTAAATATGGGTTTTTCTGAATTATATGAAAATTTTTAATCTCTTGAAATTCCTTTTTTTTTGTTTTGGTAGATGATGCACTTTGATTCGGTGGTAGATTCTTGATTGAGATTGTCCTAAATTATACCTCTTTCAAGTGTAGATTTATTGTTGCATGAATGTTTACTGAGTGTTCTATAATTTCTATTGAACCAGAGAAGTGGAACCACAATCTTTACGGCTATCGGGGTGGATCGACTCCATGTACACCGACTCCGGCTTCTAGGGGTAAGCTTTTCAAACTTCTCTCTGATTTCTTTTGTCCTTTTAGTCTCCCGAGCTTTGGATTTGTGACAATTTATTTTTCTAGGATTTCAGTTCGATTATAGGTTCTCCAGTGTTAGATGTTTGGACTCTTCAACCGATTCATACTCTTTGGTCTCGCACCCTCAAATTGAATCAGGTATTTACAGTTTTGATTTAGACTTTTGTGACAGCTTGACTTCAAATGCTAATTAACCGTATTTCAGCAGATTGTTTGGATTTCCGCCTTCTTCGTTTTCTTCGAAGGAATCGCAGTACGTGGCCGAATGTACGTTTGTGCACTTTTAGGTAGAATAAGCCCTTACTTTGGCTATCACAAATGAAGTCTAAATCAAAACTGTAAATAATTAGTTCATCTAGAAGTGTACTTTTAGTAAAATAAGCCCTTACTTTGGCTATCAATTTTATTTCAAAGATTTCAATTGAATGGGTCATGCTACTTCTCTTGTTTCACAATTATTTGTTTGAAGAGCATTCAAGACAACTGCTAGACGGGATTGTTATTAGCTTCTTCGTTATTAGTTGCGTAGTATGTTAGTAGGTACATTCATGTTTCCTACGAAAATGTAATATCATTGTACTTTTTATATAAGATTTGTCCATCTACATACTGTAATTACATTTTTCGCAGTTAGTTTTGACAATATAGTTCCCATTTGAATATATCACCTACACAAAATTCGATTGCAAACAGCGGCGCGCGTGCGTAGCACGCGCGTCCACCCTAGTATATATATAGAGAGAGGATAGATCATATGAGAACAACCTCTAACGTAAGAACATGAGACCAAATCGCGACCATCCAATTTTTAAAATTCAATGGTCTAGATTAATGATAGAAAATGATAAATAAAAAACCATTTAATGTATAATACTTACTCACTCTCATTAAAAGAGAGTGACCCACTCTCTCTTAGTTGTTTTTTTTAAAAAATATATTGTATTATAGGAAACCGTTAGTTAAAAAAGATTCACCAGATATCTCCTTCCTCCTCTCTATTATACGTTCAACTCCATTAACGGTTCTTCCCAAATTCCGTCAAAGAAAATAACGAAACAATGGAAAACTCAAATTTATTCAGTTCAGTCTCTATACAACATCTGTTCAAGTCGATCATAACAACAAAATTCAACAAGTTGTCGTATCCAGTGAAGAAAATCATATCCCGTCAAGAAAGCAGTATGTTTCTCCATATGCAAATCTGAATAAGTGTATGTATTCAAATTTACTCTTTGTAAATTAAATCGGTTTGACATAACTCGTGTGAATAATCGATAGAATTGTAGAGTTGCATTGTTGAAACTCGTACGAAGAACCGATAGACTAAAAAAATTCCGATGTTGATAATAAATCTAATAAACAGATTAACTACGAATAACATACTTGTATCATTTTAGTTTCAGTTGAAAAGATCATTATAATTACGAATAAACAAATTCCAGGTTGATAATAAATATAATAAACAGAGTAACTACGAATAACACATTTGTATCATTTTAGTTTCAGTTGAATAGATCATTATAATTGCGAATAAATAAATTGACGTCTAATAGAGTATTTGTTTTTTCAGGTACAACCAAACAATGGGAGGTTCATAAGTCTAATGTAGTTCAAGAAGGCGAATATATGGATTTCATTTTTCAAATTTTAGAATGTGATGAGGATATTCCGATTGGTTTTGCCAATACAAAAACGCAAGATGGATCAGTGTGTTGGATACCAACATGCGATGAAATGTTAATACCGACAATTGGAAAGAGGTTCAAAACAATTGAGGATGTAGAAGCTTTTTATAAGAGTTATGCATCTACAATCGGGTTTGATGTTAGAAGGGAAGCTTCTCGTGAGGATACGGATGAAACGATGAAGATTTCAAGTTGATTAATAACGGTTGTTTTATCTTTAAAAACCAATGCTTATCAACAATGTATTATTTCACTTAAAAACGTCTGTAATTAGAACTTACTGCTGCATTGTTAAATCTCACTTTAAAAGCGTTTATAATTACGAATAATCACTATTATGTCAAACACAAGTAAATAATCACAAACCTTTCAGCTAAGATTGAAGATTTCAAGTTGTTAGTGGTAGAGTACATTAACTAAAAGAAGTATATCTAAACGATCATAGCATTGACCGTTTGTAATTACGAACTTAATGCTTCTATACATTGTTATCTCTCTCTAAAAAAATATTTGTAATTACGAATTTAATGCTTCTATATATTGTTATGTCTCACTAAAAAACGTTTATAATTACAAACTTAATGCTTGTATACATTGTTATATCTCACTTAAAAAACGTTTTTAATTACGAATAACCAATTGTATACGTTGTTATATCTCACTTAAAAAACGTTTGTAATTACGAATAATCCCTATTATGTCAAACACAAGTACATAATATATTATTGGTATTTTGGTTTTGAAAATTAATAGTAAAAATTATACAAACGTTATAATTTTCATTGACCAAATTACAATCACTTATAATAACTACGATTATTATATTAATCGATATGACAACTATATAACAAAACTAATATATTATTGGTATTTTGGTAATGACTTTATCCCCATCAAAACTAACGTCAAGCTCCCGTTCCTCTTCATCACTAGTCATCTTCTCTTTTCCCTTTCCTTTAATGTCCTTAGGCTTGGTGACATTCTTCACAACTGCAGGAACAACATTTTCATTACTCCTCTATATATATTATATGTGAACTACACTGGCTTCGATTTTACACATAGCAACAAAACAAAATATTATAGCATCGTCATTATTCGTAATTAATAATGCATTATCATATTATTTGAAGGATGTATTCACAATTTATTCATAATTAACTACTAGTTTCCATGTCAATCCAAAATTTTCCAACACATAATTATGACAACATGTTGACTAATTAATTTCATGCCTATGAGTTTTTGTATAGCAATCAACTAGAAACCAATCTGAATTATTAATATCGAAGAAACCTATCTGAGTTTAACAAGCCTGTCCAAACATAAATAATTCTTTTTCGTGCAGATAAAAGCCAGAAATATAGAACAAGTTGAAGGCTCTCATAGTTCATGCTACCAACTTACTAAGTATAACATAAATGAAATAATCGACTGCACAATGCAAAATGAGAAGAGGCGGACTAGTACTCAGTGAGAGGTGTGCTGTTAGTATCCAATATTAGTACTTAAAGCTTTCATGAACTGAAAACCCATAAAACAAATTAATAACTATGAATAATAGTTACAAACTATCATGTTGATAAAAAAACTACAGCATCAATATCATTCGTAATTATAGAATATATTTCCTCAACATATTCCAACAACATTACTTTAAGGTAACAAAAATTATTCATAATTAATAAAAAACAACAATATTAACACACCAATCACAAACCCACCAACAATCTTCAACCAAGCAAGACAAGCAAGCCATACCTACAGAAGAATCTGCCATTAATCCCGAAACTGTCTTCTTCCAATCAAGCGAATTTCACAAGAGAGCTCTTCTGACACGAAACAATAATGTTGCTATACATTGTTATGTCTCTCTAAAAAAACGTTTGTAATTACGAATTTAATGTTTCTATATATTGTTATGTCTCACTAAAAAACGTTTATAATCACAAACTTAATGCTTGTATACATTGTTATATCTCAATTAAAAAACGTTTTTAATTACGAATAACCGAAGATCCGACTGAGGTATGTCTCCAACAACACACTCCAGGGGTTTATAATTAAACCTCCAAAGTTTCAGAAGAA
Source organism: Fagopyrum esculentum (assembly GCA_033239045.1). Lineage (NCBI taxonomy): Eukaryota > Viridiplantae > Streptophyta > Magnoliopsida > Caryophyllales > Polygonaceae > Fagopyrum > Fagopyrum esculentum. Next base: position 110,773,271 of record BSUD01000006.1, read on the forward strand.
ATTAGGGTTTACGATGACGGTTACCTTAAGTAATCGGTTTGCCAAGGCAGCGGCAAACGGAATAGGCCGAGGATTGTCGCCGGGATATCCACAACCACCTAGTTAGACGACTGAAACCTTCTTCCGCTTCAGAAGCTGACCGTCGAACACCTTCTGCACCGTACACCTTCGTGAGGCAAAGACGTTGCCGGGAGATCCAGATCCACACCGAACCGGGAGCGCCACAACCGCAAAGGAGTCTCCCGAGTGCTCCTCGCCGTCTATGCTACGCCACCAACGCCGGAGTTCCCTGCTTCGGCTTCAAAATTTCTCTTCGACCGCCGCAACCCAAAAATCGTCTTTCCTAATGTGCAGCGTGTATTGAGTGAAATTAGGGATTTGAAATTCTGATATATGGGAAGCGCGTGTGTTGTTAAAATATTCTTAATAATTACGATAATTACCCTAAATCTCGACCCTTAATAATACACATCCGACGGTCTACGATTGTTCTCATGTTCTCACGTTAGAGATTGTTCTCATGGGAACCACACCCTATATATATATATATACATATATATATATATATATATATATATATATATATATATATATATATATATATATATATAGTCAAACTCTGTACGGCCTCTGTCCCTAGGTAGCCAGTTTTCATTGTACATGTTAAGAGCTGTTTACATGGGAGTCAAACTCTATATATATATATATATATATATTCATACTTATATTATCATCATTGACATTTTGCAGTGCAAAGTGCGGATAGGACAACCCAAGGGTAACCCCAAAGGCTCCAACATGTGGCCATCAGTGTAACACCCCGAATCCGCGGGACTCGGGATGTCACATTGGGCTAGGATCTCACAATGGATCCTGGCCCTAGCCTGACAACAAGTTCACTGGACCTTACAACATGGCACTGACAGATATAAAACAAATACATAAAACAGTATAAACTGTACGACCCAAAATAAACAACAACATAGCCGAGTATATAAAACGACATCCTCACATAGGAGGTACAAAAGATCATCCTCACGTAGGAGGGGAAGCACAACAACCCCAAACCAACCACCTAATGTACGAGAGTCCTCGGCCTGTCACCCTACCAGATCACTCAGCAGCGTCTAACTTGTAAACATCTACAACACGGTATGAAACCGTTAGCTAACCATACATATATGAGGTAATGCATAAGCACAAGCACAATCATGAAAGATAAACACATCAGCATGCTATCACACATTTACCCATTTATTATCTTTATATAATAACCATTCACTCAAAAACCGTATATATAGATAGATGAAAGTATGTGACACGAGGACCGATACATCCTCGCCTCTGAGCCTGCTAGCCAGCCGTACTAGTATCGGTCACACAATCCGTGTACCCTATGGGAGTGGATTGCGCCCTTCCTGTAAACCGGTCTGGCCTGACATCAGAGAACCTCCCAGACTCCACGGCGGGATGAAAAGGGAAAGGTTATCACAACCACGCAGTGGGGCAGTCAATAGAACATAGATCGATAAAAACGACAAGTCATGCTATCATAGCAAACATATAAAGCACACACCACTCATGCAAACACCCAATATAGGGATGATAGCTAAGTAAGTCCTACGGACTTACCTCAACCTCGTACAAACTCAACCACGATCACCTCTACACTGGAGGGATAACACGGCCTATAAACAAGGCATAAAGAGATATATCAACCTCTATTCATCAAAGGGGTCACACCTAGACCCAAAGGGATCCATAAGAATCATACTCAATCTATAAGCCTCACAACCAACTAAACTTCAATATCTCAACATAACTCACCATTCCTCAAATCTCAAGGTAGTATCAAATCAACATTCCTCAATCTCAATTCTAATCCTAATTTAATTAATTAACCTTTAATTAATTAATTAGATTTTTCCAGAATAACGTTTTGCCCGCAGGCAATTTCTAAACCCACCTGTCATCAGATTTCATCAAACAAACTATCCATAATCACCAGAATAATATAACGACCATAATGGAATTTCTAATTATCCATTTTGACAAGTCTAAAGTCAATTTAGGCCAAATCGCAATACGGAAAACGAATAAATTCATAACTTATTCGTTACTAACCAGATTGACGATCTGAAAGAAGATTCGGAAACACAGCGACGCAGACTACGCATGGACAACATCAAATTCACCGGAATCTGAGCGACGGAACCGTCCTGGTGACATATATGCTCGATCATCCCTCCGTATACTCGGAAATGCAGAAACTCGGTACCGATATGAAGAGAATGAAGAGAGGAATCCAGAAACTCAAACGGAATTGAAATCGGATTAAAAACGGAGAGTAGATCTGAGTTTGAAGGTTGAGAGAAATCAGAGCTTTTACGAGAAAACGTGAAAGGAAATGAATTAATAAAGGATTTTCCGCTATTTATAGTGAAGACGATAATTATCCTTTAGTAAAGTCGATAATTATCCATTAACCGATCAAAAGGCGGGTCGAACCTCTTTCTCCAAACTTCTCGAGTTTGGAACATTAAATCTGGAATATTGTAGGGATAATTATTCCACAACTGCCTCGGAAAGCGTGTATTCCTAAGCCGTCTTTCTTAGCCATTAAGAAACGAAATAGCGACTCTTTTGGCCGTTTTGCCTCTCCATGTTATTTCATATCTAGGACATATCCGATGTCCTGATCATTTCTCTCAACTGCATTTCTATTAATTGCGCCAGGAACATAACGGTGGGACTCTTACTCATCACTTGCGAAATCTACGCGAGTTATATGTCAATTACTATCAAAGATTAAGTTAATCAACATTAATTAGAATTCGGAAATCCTAGCTATTACATCACACACCCCTTAAAAAAAAGTTTCATCCCGAAACTTGAACAATTCCCAAATCCTCTCGGACCCATATGTCGAGGTATAACTCTCACTCTTTCTATCGGAGGTATCACATCTCCGTTCAAAAGATCACAACCTATAACAATCTATAACCTCAAGTATAAACATGGAGGAATCATCATCTCCAGGAAACAGGGCCATAACGCTACCCAAAGGCGTAGAGGAATCACGTCTCTCGCCATACTACATCACAAGGCATAGAGGAAGCACATCTCTAGCCAAAACATATCACATGCATAGAGGAAATACGGCTCTAGCCAACCCATAAACATATATATCGCATGGAGGAATCACATCTCCACTGAACTATGTCCATCAAGGTAGCATGGAGGAAAGAACCATCTCCAGCTGAATCCTAATCCCACTCAAATAGCGTGGAGGAAAGAACCATCTCCAGCTATAAATATGATCATACTCGGGTAGCGTGGAGGAAGTAATCATCTCCAGCTATAACATACATCACGCTAGCACATCAAGATCTACTAAGATCATAAATCACATCACAACTAGCATAGAATAACATATCAAGGCATATAAGCACATAAGCACAACATTCATCAAGATAGCACTAAGATATACTCGTGCTCCCACAAATGGGTATGTCCTAACATATACTCTGGATAGTTCCTCAGGACACTATCCTCAGTCTCTCACATAGCCTCTTCAGGTCTTCATCTCGACCATCATATCCTCAACATGGGAATGTCTTTCGAATGCAAGCGTTTCATATCTCATTCCAAGAATGTAATCGAATGCTCAACAAAAGTGTGGTTGGACTCAACCATAAAATCATCGTAACTCACAAGGTGTCTCGAGTCTGGTATATACTTCCTCAGTTGAGACATATGAAACACTAGGTGGATATCCTCTAATCTCAGAGGCAAAGCTAAACATCATGCTACCTTCTCTGTATTGGTCGATCTCAAATAAACCATCATATTGGAAACTCAGTTCCCTTTCCATATTAACACGTCTAACGTCTCGTAACTGAGATACTTACAGCCGGACATGAACTCTCGCTTAAACTTTAGAGGTTAACGCCTCTTGTCTATATATAATATCTGGCGACTATGTACAACCAGCATTCTTCCTTCAATCAACGTTACTTGAACTATAAAATCCTGAATCTAGTCAGGTGTTATTCCACTACTACTGCTAGATCACTTCTAGCATAAGGATATACGACATCTATGTCTATATATATTGCCTCATAGGGCCATCCCAGAAAGATGCACGTCCTTCATTGTTATATAATAAACTCATTAATGGAAGGTAATATAACCATCCACGTTTCCCATTCAAGTTACAACTTATAATAGATCTTTAAGATCTAGATGATCCTCTCTAACTGACCATCTGTTAGGGGGTGAAGTGTAGTCACAAGGTACAAACTCGTCCCCAAAGCAGTCTAAATCTACTGCCTAAAATCTCAAAGTAAAAAAAATCCATCTCGATCAGAAATGATCGTTCTCGGTATACCATGGAGTCTCACTATCTGTCTAGTGTACTCCTCAGCCAATTCATTCACTAGCCACGTCCTTCTGATAGAAATGAAACGTGCCGGTTTCATTAATTTGTTACCAATAATCCAGATAACATAAATCTTCTACTGGGTCACAATCCCATAAAAAGTCTATTGAGATGTCCTCCCAAATTGTACTACTGCACTGGTAGTGGGTGGGGCTTATCTCTAGATCGGAAATACTCTATCTGGACCTGCTAACAGGTCACACACTGTATCCCAAATCTGGTTATATCGGATTCATACAATATAATCATCTCATCTCGTGGTACATCTTACTCGTACCTGAATGTACTGAATAATGCATACAATGAGTATACCATAATATTCTCTGTCTCCATCTGTATCAGCAGGTACACAAAGTGGTCATGACTCTTCATCAGTCCATCTACTCCCATGGAGAACTATGATGCCTTAGTACGAGACATCCTTTCTCTAAACCTTGTCAAGGCCGGGTAGGTCTCCTGCATCTGTTGGACCTCATCCAACAGACTAGGTAGAACCTCTGAGGTATAACTGGGTATCCTCATCAAGGAACTGATTGTCCAACTCTAGCCAAGCTAGATTTTTCTGAAGCTGAAGCTGAACTATCTGTCTCACAATCATCTTCTCTTGGAGCGTCTTTCCATTCAAGTTATCGGCGACAACATTCAACTTATCTGAATGATATGAAATCTTCAAGTCAAAGTCTTGATCAACTTAAGCTCTTAATACTGGCGGTTATTCAACCCCTGTTGCATAAAATATACTTCATATTTCTATAATCTACAGAAATCTGACATGAAGATCACACCGGTACGGTCTTCAAAATTTAAAGGCTTGAACTACCACTACTAACTCTAAATCATGAGTCGAGTAGTTCTCATCATACGTTCTCAGCTGTAAACACACATATCAATAACCCTACTCCTTTGTAGTAATACACATCTCAAACTTAGCTGGGATGTATCACCGTAAATCACGGGATCCCAAAAATCTTCTAACTACAACAAAATGGAAGCAGAGGTCAAATGCCTCCTCAACTCTTCAGAACATAGACACACTGCTTTCATCACGTAGTTATGGTGGTCTTCTCAAAAGACTCGCAAATGAATACATAATCATATAAAATCCTTCGTCAAAGCATTGGTAGCAATCGGCTGAGCCGAGAAAACTACGTATTCCTTAATGTTCATTAGTATCTCCCATTTTACAACATACTTAATTCTCGCCAGGTCAACCATGATCCCACTGGTGGAGACAACATGGCCTAAAAAGGCTACCACTGACATCTCAACTTACACTTAGAGAGCGTAGCATACAACCCTCTATCTCTCGAAATCTGTAGAACGGTCCTCAGACGATCGGTCTACTATTCTCTGCTATGAGAGTATACCGACATGTCATCCATGGAGTCCACCACCAACTAATCAAGGAAGTCGATGAAGATATTGTTCATCAACTCCATAAAAACTACTAAAACATTCGTCAACCCAAATGACATCACTACAAACTCGTAGTGTCCATAACGGGTATGGGATGCTATCTCATACACATGCTGCTCTCTCATCCATGACTAGGGATATCTTGAGCACAAAGGAATCCTGAAAACACAATTGCTTCTTGAAGCTAACTCATCAGGTCGTCAATACGGAACATGGAACCCACTAGGGTAAACCCGTTTAAATCAACTTTTCAAGTTATCAATACAATATCTCAACAAGCACCATATAGTGTGGCTTTCCCATTCAATCTTGTATCATACTTCAACTTGATAACAATGTCCACACTCCGCTGAGGTGGCAACTAGACGGTACAGTAACACGTCTATAAACTCATAAACAACTAGAATACCTTCCATTGTTGGACTATCTCGCTCCTTCATGGTATAACACTAGAAGGCGTCACATCCCTGTGCTATCAGCTCGTTGCTCGTACAGTCCTGATGACAAACCCGTCTCTTCAAAGTTCTTAACCTTAGAAGACCTCTAATTACCATCTCAATAAAGACTATAATAGCCTTACTATTAATATCTAACACCGCATGATATCTATTCATCCAATCCATACACATAATGACTTCCTCATTCACCTACGGCATGACAAAGAAGTCTACAAGCCATACACAAGTACCGGAATAAGGGAACAAACACATATCTCGCGGGTACCTCAGACCCCTAACTGGTAATCCTGTAAAGGAAAGTCCACCTTCTACTATATATCAAATATCAACCATTAACGCATGCATCGAAAGACAAGAAGTGCATAGCACTCGTAACAAACAAAACTCCACTAGGTAAACCATTAACGAGAATGGTACCTGTAACAGCTAACTCCCGTAGCTCCACTACATATCATTACTCGATCTCAGATCTATGCTCCTCAAGTATCACTGAGGTCCTCACTATAGCCTCCACTTCCACTCTTTCAGCACCGGAAAGAGGAAGGTCTTGCTGGGAAGAAACACTACCTTGCTGACAGAAAGGGGCCAGATGGCCTAGTTCACCACAGATGAAACAAGCTATCGGTGCCAAAGGGCACTCAAAACGCAAATGATCTGGATATCCACAATTGTAACATAATCGTCCCATTCTTGCAACCTGTGCAACTGAAGGGTAACTCAATTTTCGTCGTCCACCTTGAATGATCTTATTCCGAGAGGGAACTTGTAAAGGCAACGCCTTGCCCTGTCGACAAAACTTCGCTCTATGCCCTGCTTTACCACACGTAAAGCATATTATGGGCGCCTTTGGACACACAGCTCGCCGGTGTCCAAACTTCCCGCAATTAAAACACTGTAGTTCCGTGCCAGTCGTCTTCATGGTCAAAGGACCACTTGGTTGTCCTGGTATATGACTTGGTTCACCATTCATCATCTTTGCTTCTCCAGTAACTGATTCAATCCGTTGCTTCTTCTCTGATCCAGAAGCTTCAGTTGATCTCACAGATAATGGTAAATCCGGTGTAGGTCTACCCGTTATCACCGTCTCATATACTTGCTGCATATACTCTTGAAACTCGGATCTACTCGTGGAGACACGATCAGCCTCTTCAAACTCGTTCTCTGCCATAGGCGATACGACAGCGGAAACTGGTCCCTGACCTATCACTACTGGAGGAAGAGGGGGTGTACCCCTACCTCATCCCACTACATATACTACTCTAGTCTGAGTCATCTGTAGGATATACGCACCTAATCTTATAAGGCTATATATATGCCATAGGTATCGATATGTATATAATACAACCACATAATCCATAGTACACACAGATATATATACATATCTATGCTGCAGAGATCCATGACAGAGGTGACGACTTCTCGTACATTCTACCCCAAATCCACACTTAAAACCAAAACCTTTGAAAAGGTCAGATCCCATGTGGGCTCTGTTTATTTTACCTATCAAACCTCATTGCAGGTAGCAAGTGCCATTGTTGTCAACCTGGGCTCTGATACCAACTCTATAACACCCCGAATCCACGGGACTCGGGATGTCACATTGGGCTAGGATCTCACAATGGATCCTGACCCTAGCCTGACAACAAGTTCACTGGACCTTACAACATGACACTGACAGATATAAAACAAATACATAAAACAATATAAACTGTACGACCCAAAATAAACAACAACATAGCCGAGTATATAAAACGACATCCTCACATAGGAGGTACAAAAGATCATCCTCACGTAGGAGGGGAAGCACAACAACCCCAAACCAACCACCTAATGTACGAGAGTCCTCGGCCTGTCACCCTGCCAGATCACTCAGCAGCGTCTAACTTGTAAACATCTATAACACGGTATGAAACCGTTAGCTAACCATACATATATGAGGTAATGCATAAGCACAAGCACAATCATGAAAGATAAACACATCAGCATGCTATCACACATTTACCCATTTATTATCTTTATATAATAACCATTCACTCAAAAACCGTATATATAGATAGATGAAAGTATGTGACACGAGGACCGATACATCCTCGCCTCTGAGCCTGCTAGCCAGCCGTACTAGTATCGGTCACACAATCCGTGTACCCTATGGGAGTGGATTGCGCCCTTCCTGTAAACCGGTCTGGCCTGACATCAGAGAACCTCCCAGACTCCACGGCGGGATGAAAAGGGAAAGGTTATCACAGCCACGCAGTGGGGCAGTCAATAGAACATAGGTCGATAAAAACGACAAGTCATGCTATCATAGCAAACATATAAAGCACACACCACTCATGCAAACACCCAATATAGGGATGATAGCTAAGTAAGTCCTACGGACTTACCTCAACCTCGTACAAACTCAACCACAATCACCTCTACACTGGAGGGATAACACGGCCTATAAACAAGGCATAAAGAGATATATCAACCTCTATTCATCAAAGGGATCACACCTAGACCCAAAGGGATCCATAAGAATCATACTCAATCTATAAGCCTCACAACCAACTAAACCTCAATATCTCAACATAACTCACCATTCCTCAAATCTCAAGGTAGTATCAAATCAACATTCCTCAATCTCAATTCTAATCCTAATTTAATTAATTAACCTTTAATTAATTAATTAGATTTTTCCAGAATAACGTTTTGCCCGCAGGCAATTTCTAAACCCACCTGTCATCAGATTTCATCAAACAAACTATCCATAATCACCAGAATAATATAACGACCATAATGGAATTTCTAATTATCCATTTTGACAAGTCTAAAGTCAATTTAGGCCAAATCGCAATACGGAAAACGAATAAATTCATAACTTATTCGTTACTAACCAGATTGACGATCTGAAAGAAGATTCGGAAACACAGCAACGCAGGCTACGCATGGACAACATCAAATTCACCGGAATCTGAGCGACAGAACCGTCCTGGTGACATATATGCTCGACCAGCCCTCCGTATACTCGGAAATGCAGAAACTCGGTACCGATATGAAGAGAATGAAGAGAGGAATCCAGAAACTCAAACGGAATTGAAATCGGATTAAAAACAGAGAGTAGATCTGAGTTTGAAGGTTGAGAGAAATCAGAGCTTTTACGAGAAAACGTGAAAGGAAATGAATTAATAAAGGATTTTCCGCTATTTATAGTGAAGACGATAATTATCCTTTAGTAAAGTCGATAATTATCCATTAACCGATCAAAAGGCGGGTCGAACCTCTTTCTCCAAACTTCTCGAGTTTGGAACATTAAATCTGGAATATTGTAGGGATAATTATTCCACAACTGCCTCGGAAAGCGTGTATTCCTAAGCCGTCTTTCTTAGCCATTAAGAAACGAAATAGCGACTCTTTTGGCCGTTTTGCCTCTCCATGTTATTTCATATCTAGGACATATCCGATGTCCTGATCATTTCTCTCAACTGCATTTTTATTAATTGGAGCTCCCAAATGCTCCAAATAACACCGGAGGGTAAAAATAATTACCCGGGTGAAAAAGTAAAAATTTCCCCAAATGTCCAAAATTGCGCCAGGAACATAACGGTGGGACTCTTACTCATCACTTGCAAAATCTACGCGAGTTATATGTCAATTACTATCAAAGATTAAGTTAATCAACATTAATTAGAATTCGGAAATCCTAGCTATTACAATCAGACCCCAGAAGGAAAGGAGGGTTCGCCGGGGTGGAGTGGGAGCACTAGCTCCCCCTGTACGGCCTCTGTCCCTAGGTAGCCAGTTTTCTGATTAACATCAGAATCGTAATCCCGCGTCTTTCATTGTCTATGCATTTCCCCCTTGAGTTTTAAATACTATCAACAATTCCGATGATTCCATGTGTTAAGTTTGCATCTAGTTTGAATCTTCCTGCTTATGGTATGATGTGATTCCCCATTTTCAAGTGCACTAATGCAATTTGCTTATTTCAATGTTGGAACTGGTTCTAGGAGTTTCAGGGCTTACTGGCACTAACAAGGAATTTCCTAGGAGTAGTGGCAGTGGTGGAAGTTGTCGATTCTCGTTGGCTGCGAGCCGTAACATTGATGGAGAGAGATTGCAGATACCCAACTTGAGAAATTTCAACTTTTCTGAGCTGAGAACTGCAACCAGGAATTTCAGATCTGATTTAGATTTGGAAATGGGAGGTCTTGGTAAGGTCTACAAAGGTATTCTTGATGATAAGCTTGTCGTGGCAATCAGAAAACTCAGCTGCCATAGCAAACTAGGGTTTGAGGAATGGCAGGTCTGGGAATCCTTAGCAAGCACATCAAACTTTTGATTTTTGTGGTTTGAAAATTTAGAATATATTAGTACTTTCATTAGTGACTTTTCATTTGTTTTTGTTTCTTATTTATCAAAACATAGTCAGAGGTGAGCTTCTTGGGAAGCCTATCGCATCCTCACTTGGTAAAATTGCACGGGTATTGCTGGAAGGACCATGGCTGTTTTCTTGTTCACGAGTTCATGCGTAAGGGCAGCTTGGACTTTCACCTTTTTCGAAGTAAGTCTGAGCTGATCTAAGGCTCTTAACCACCGTATTATCCTTTCAATGAGCTTTGTGCTTATCTTTCACTCTGCTTTTCAGAGCCCATGGCTGCACTTAAACTTACTTGGAATAGAAGGATTGCCATAGCATTGGGAGCAGCTCTAGGGCTGGAATTTCTTCATACATTGCCTACAAAAGTCGTATACAGAAACTTCAAGACCTCAAATATCCTCCTCGATGAAGTAAGAACTTCGTACTAAATGTGCACTTTGATGGGTTTTTTCCTTAGTTGTTAGCATTGATTCCATGTTTGTTGCAGGAATTCAATGCAAAATTGTGGGATTTTAGTTTAGCACTACAAGAGGAGTCATGTATCACAACCGAAGTTGTTGGGACATATGGCTATGCCGCCCCTGAATATGTCGCCACAAGTGATAGCACCTTAACCTCGTTCATTATTTAGCCACTGCAATGCTCTAGCCTTGTGAATATGGTCACATTATATGTCATAAATGTGACTGCATATCCTTGAATGAGTTATTGAACACGCATCAAAAGGTATTCATTTTCTCCCTTATCTAATCAATTATGCAAGCTATCCTTGTTTAGAAAATTGTTTCCTGAAATTCCGCTTTTACACGTCTAAAATCTGTACAGCGGTATCAGAGCCTCTTGCATAAATTGATTATATCAAATTAAAAAGGTCATGTTTTGATGCATGTATTAATTGTTTTGTTTCAATTATGAAAGAGATTGTTTGTATGGATTTATTTGCATAATTAAATTAAGGTGTAAAATTGGATGCTTAATGATGATTAAACAAAAATGATATGATTAGTGAAGAAACGATAGGTGACATAAATAATATAGAAAATACTCTAGATGGGGGGGTGGGGGGTGGGGTTTGAATAGAGTATGAGAACTTTTCGCAAACCAAATCTCAAGGCCTTGAAACTCCTTTCAAGGGCCTTGATGTCAATCTGTGTTACTAGTGACACTCTGATTTCAAGGGCTTTGAAACTCAATTTCAAGGGCCTTGACTTCTTGCTCCTGCAAAACAAAGTTAGTCACAGTAAAGTTTATACGGTGCGGAATTGAAAAGATTGACACGAGGATATGTTTACGAAGTTCGGCTCTAAATAGCCTACTCTCCGTCCCAGGGTATATCCGTAGGATCTAACTATCTATTATCAGCTTCAAAGAGTCCTAGATACAAACTAGAAGAAATCGCATTCTTCTCTCACTTGTAGCCAATGCTACGATCTAGCTCCAACTCTTAACCTAGCTATAATAGCCTAGTTACTTCGCAGAGTAATACACTCTAGTATAACACTTTTTAGATCTACCAATGTAGCTCTTGTGTTTTCTCTCTCTCTAAGGGGATAAAACTTTTACGTGAATGTGAGAAAGAAAAACAACGAATGAAGATGATTAGGTTGCTTGAGGATGTAAAGATGTTTTTCAGTGTAAGCTTGTGTATCTTCCTTCTTCGACCATCATCTTCATTTATATCTTCTATGGAAAGATCTTCTAGCCGTTGTAGAGATGACCGTTTGAAGATCAACCTTCTTTTCCATGACGTAAGGTAGACGTTGCACGTCTTCGGTCCCTACGAACACGTTGAGTCTTTTACTCCTTGATCTTCTCGTCTTCTGTTGAATAAGAGAGAGAAGATATCTTTGCCGCTTTTGTTGTTTAGAAAATCTTCTCGAAATGATTCTCTATCTTTCGGTTGAGATCTTCCTTCGGTTGACAAATTCTTTGGTTGGTGAGATTTTCTTGTTACAGAATCTTCAACGAAGATCTTCAATTTATTTGAATCCTTGTTCCGTGCACCTTAGATTCCAAGGCTCTTGATCTTCGTCCTTTTGAACTTGTTCTTGAATCCAACTTCAAGGCCCTTGACATGTAGATATACAACCTGCACTGAATTCAAACCAACCAAACATCTAGAAATATAATCAAGTACATTGTTAGAAATTCAACTGCTATATTTGTGTGAAGTCTTCCATCATCAAAACCTGTAAACCATTTCAATCAAGGTGGAGTTTTCAATCTCCCCCTTGATGGAAGACAACACAAAGTTCTGTACCTGCATTTGTTAGTTTAGCAATGCATATAACAATCTCAAAACTAAAAATGCAGAATGCAGTATATTGGAAATGTCGGATCATATTTCCCCCCCTTTGTCTTTCAACAAGGGAGAAAAAGCAGTCAAACCAAGAAGTCTTAAAAACGATTACAAACCCAAAAACCAAATGTATTTTCAATGAGGTTCTAAAAAGCAGTCAACCCATAGAGAAAAAGATCAGTCAGCTTTAAAATTCCTCATAAAACTTCCTCTTTCCTTTGGATGAAGTTTTCTTATAACACCAATCATCCATTTCAGATGTGCCACATCAGACATAAGTAAATGAATTAATTCCAGAGATTGATCAGTCAACAGCTCTCTTGAGTTTGCACGGGGAACTACACATCGAACTAGTATGGTGAACACTATTTTAGCCTCTAACATCAGAGAAGTATGAGTGAGTTGACGTGAGTTTGAATTGGGAATCAGAAAATTCTCCTTAGCAATACGAGCACTCTCTGATCTTGAAGGATAATTGAACACTATATCTGTAGGAATTCCTAAAATTTCATTGAGAATAGAAGAAGTAAGTGAAATTAGAGTACCTTTAACTGAAGATTAAAGAGTAATACACCCTTTGTCCCTTTTTGTGGTGAGATTAACATAGAATAGTCTCGTGAGCCGTGGAAAGGCAAAATCGCCAGGGTTTAAAACCTTCCAGATAATCAAACTCTTCAGCTTGTCTATGCAGGGTATCTTGAGAGTATTGAGAAAGTTAGTATCCACCAAATCACACAAACAGAGCGGTCGATTGTGAAAGCCATCAAACCAAGATCCAGAAGCTTGAAAATTTATGAACCATGATGAGGGAAGACCATTAATCTGAGATGTATCCAGATCTTCAGAAGGTTTTTCTTCTTTATCGATTGAAGAATTCTGAACAACTTTCTTGTTGGAAGATGGAGGAGCAGATCTCTTAATTCTGGGTGCCATGAGGAAAGTTTGAGAGAGAAATCAAAGAATTTTGAAATAGGGTTTCTTGTAAAAGGATAAAAAGATGAGAAATTAGGTCCTTTTTATCAAGGATATGACAAAATTTTTGAGAAAATCAGGCTTTTTAAAACCATAATCAAAACTGTGTCAAATAAAAGGTTTATAAAATATTTTAAGAATTAAAATATCTAACATATATTAACTCCTAAAAGATCCGTAAAGTCATTTTACCCTTTAACTATGTTTCAAGGTCCCTTGAATTTGATTTCAAGGCCCTTGAAATTATCAAATTGGGCTGCATGCGTAGGATGATTAAAACTTGTTTACTCCCCCTACGTTACTGCTTCTTTGTTCAACATACCAAGCTCAAATCTAAAAAAATTAAATTGTTCCTCAGGAAGAGGTTTGGTAAAGATATCTGCAAGCTGCAAGTTAGTTGAGATAAAAGAAATCGAAACATCACCTTTCTCAACATGATCACGTATGAAGTGATGCCTTACATCAATATACTTAGTCCTTGAATGCTGCACATGATTTTTGGTTATAGAAATAACACTAGTATTATCACATTTTATAGGAATACCTCTCAAGTCAAAGCCAAGGTTACGAAGACATTGAGCAATCCAAAGAATTTGAGCACAACAAGCTCCTGCAGCTATGTATTCAACTTCAGTTGTGGATAGGGCAACAAAATTTTGCTTCTTGGAGTGCCAACTAATTAGGGATGACCCTAAGAATTGACAACAATCAGAGGTATTTTTTCTATCAACCTTATAACCTGCAAAGTCTACATCTGAATATCCAACAAGATGAAACGAGCTTTGACGTGGGTACCATAACCCTAGATCCTTAGTGCCATTGAGATACCGAATATTTTTTCCACAGCTATCAAGTGTGACTCTTTAGGATCAGCTTGAAATCTTGCACACATGCACACGATAAACATAATGTCAGGACGACTAGCAGTTAGATACAACAATGAACCGATCATACCTCGATACTCATTTTGTACTACACTTTTGCCATTCTTGTCATGATCTAGCAAAAGTGTTGAACTCATAGGAGTCTTTGCAACCTTAGATTGATCCATTTTGTACTTTTTAAGCAAGTCTTTAGTATACTTGCTTTGATTGAGAAAAATTCCTTTCTTTGCTTGTGTAACTTGAAGTCCAAGAAATAAATTTAACTCTCCCATTAAGCTCATCTCAAATTCCCTGCACATAATATCTGAAAATTCCTTGCAAAGAGAATCATTAGTAGCACCAAATAATATATCATCAACATAGATTTGTACTACTAAAATGTCGTTGCCTCTAGTTTTGATAAACAATGTTTTATCAATCAAACCTCTTTTGAAATTGTTTTCAAGAAGATATTTAGACAATCTTTCATACCAAGCTCGAGGAGCTTATTTAAGACCGTAAAGAGCTTTATCTAATTTAAAAACATGATCCGGAAATTCATCATTTTCAAAACCAGGAGGTTGAGCAACGTAGACTTCTTCTTCTAAGAAGCCGTTAAGAAAAGCACATTTTACATACATTTGAAAAAGTTTTATGCTCATGAAGGATGCAAATGCAAGTAACATACGTATGACTTCTAATCTGGCAACAAGAGCAAAAGTCTCCTCATAATCAATACCTTCTTCTTGGTTATAGCCTTGTGCTACGAGTCGTGCTTTGTTTCGTATGACTTTGCCACTTTCATCCAATTTGTTTCGAAAGACCCACTTCGTGCCAATAACTGATTGATGCTTTGGTCTTGAAGTAAGAGTCCATACCTTGTTCCTCTCAAATTCATTTAATTCATTTCGCATGGAAATGATCCAGTCTAGTTCTTAAAGAGCTTGAATGTAGTTCTTTGGCTCGACAAGTGATACAAAAACGGAGAAGGCACAAAGATTATTTACTTTAGATCTAGTTTGAACTCCAACATTTGGATCTGAGATCACATTTTCTTGTGGATGATATGAAGAGTGTTGAACTTTTCTTCTTTTGACAGATGATGTAGATCCAAAAGGTTGGGCTGAATATATCTGACTTGATTCAGGTACCGTTTGTGCATTACCTGTTATTCCAATCTCAAGGCCTTGAAGTTGGGTTTCAAGCCCGTGAAGTGGAGTTCTGTTGTGACAGTTTCCAGTTTCAAGGTCTTGAAGGTGTGTTTCAAGGTCTTGAGGATTTTCTTTGGTATCTTGAATCTTTTCTTGCATATTCTTGTCTTGACCTTTAGGATCTTCCTCTTCATCCGAAATGTGATATTCTCTTTGATTCAGATTTAAATCTGCAAAACTCTCACTCAAAGTACCATCATTGCTTTCATAAGAAATAATATGAATGCTTTCTTCAACAACTTTGGTACGTTTGTTGTATACTCGATAAGCTTTGCTATTTGAAGCATATCCAATGAATATAACTTCATTACTACGTGCATCAAGTTTCCCGAGATTGTCTTTTCCATTGTTGTAAACAAAACAAGTACATCCAAAAGGTTTGAAGTATGAAATGTTTGGTTTTCTTCCTTTAAAGAGTTCATAAGGAGTCTTTTTTAAAATAGGGCAAATTAAGCATCGATTTAAAATATAATTTGCGGTGTTTACTGCTTTAGCCCAAAAACTTTTTGGCAAATGATTCCTAAAAGCATTGTCCTAGACATATCCTCAAGAGTGCAGTTCTTGCGTTCCACAACTCCATTTTGTTGAGGAGTTCTAGGAGCTGAAAAGTTATGAGAAATACCATATTTTACACAAAATAAATCGAACTTTAGTTGATCAAATTCTCTACCATGATCGCTTCTTATAGAAACGATTGGTAGGTTTTTCAAACTTTATAACTCTTTACACAATTTTGAAAACTCAAATAAAGCTTCAGATTTTTCTCGAAGAAAAGATATCCCTGTAAACCGAGAGAAATCTTCTACTATAACAAGGATGTATTGTTTTCCTCCGGGAGATTTGACATTCATAGGTCCACAAAGATCCATATGTAACAATTCAATAGGTCGAGTAGAACTTACAGCTTTCTTAGGTTTGAATGAACCTCTTGTTTGTTTACATTGTGTACATGCTTTACATAGGTCATCAACCTTGAAGTTTAGGTTTGGCAAACCACGTACCAAATCTTTTGTAAGTAGCTTCTGCATGGTGTGCATGCTTACGTAACCAAGTCTTCTATGCCAAAGCCTTCGATCATCAGTCAAGGCCTTTAGACATTTTAGCTTAGTTCTTGCAACTTGGTTATTACTCAAAGAATAAACATTATTACACCTAGGAGCAGTGATCAATACTTCTCCCGTCTTTATGTCTTGAACTTCACATTTTTCTGAATCAAGCATGACTTTATTGCCTTTATCACAAATTTGAGAAATACTAAGCAGATTATATTTCAAGCCATCAACTAAATAAACATCATCAATAAAGTTGGATGAATCATAGCAAATTTTACCAATGCCAATTATGTCACACTTTCCTTTATCACCAAGAGTAATAGTTCCAAATGATTGCTTCTTAAATCTGAGAATAAAGAACTCTTTCCACTAATGTGTCTTAAGCAACCACTATCTAATATCCATTTGTGCTCCTTTACCTTGGTGATATCCTGCAAAACAGCAAACATCAACCTTTCCGGGTCAACCAAATGTCATATTTTAGTTCATACTCAGGTTCGATCATGTTTGGTGGTCTAGTACCTTTAGGAACCCAGATTTGTTTGACCTATTTCCTTAAACATAAAGGATAGGTGTTTCTGATGATATAAGGATCATTTCTTCTATAAGGACATGTAGATTTAACATGACCCTTTTTACAACAATAGAAGCAGGTAGGCATATGAATGCTTCCTTTTGCCGTAACAAAAGTGGTGGTAGGTTTTCTAGGAAAGCTTCTATGATACCCTATACCATTTTTGTTAAGTGAAGATTGTTGTTCACCCATCATTCTTTCCAGATTAGCTTTTGAACAAGTAAACTTAATGAGTGATGCCTTATGGTCTTGACACATTAAAGTCAGATCAACTTTTCTTTCTCTAGATCGATATAGTTTCGATGTAGAGAAGAGAGGTTGTACTTGAGAATCAGGTTTTCTGATTCCAAGGCCTTGATATTGTCATCAAGTTTTTCCATTTCTGTGTTAAGATTTTCAATCTCCAGATACATTTCACTCAATTGTTTATCTTGTTCATGAAGTTTTTCTTTGAAAGAATTTATCCTTATTTTATGTTCCTTATCACTTAAGATAATATCCTTAAGAAATTGTTTAAGGTCAATATCAGGTTGAGACAAAATTGTACTTACCATATTGTCGATGTAAAGATTTGAGTTATCTTCATGATCGGCCATAAGACACAAGTTTGCTTGTTCTTGTTCATCTTCTGATTCATTTGTTGATTTTGAATAACTCCATGAAGCAACCATGGCTTTCTTCTTTCGATAATTCTTCTTGAAGTTGGTCCTCTTCTTTTGTGGACAATCCTTCACCAAATGATCTGTTTCACCACATTCAAAACAACTCAGTACTTTCATTTTCTTATTAGAGTTAGAAAACTTACCTCGGGATTTTGATGCTCGTGGAAATTCTCGGTTTGCAGATTGTTTCTTTATCTTGAGAATTCTTGCTAAACCTTTAGAGATCATGGCGAGAGCATCTTCTTCATTATCATCATCACTATTTTCTTCATCAGAAGGTAACTCATCTCTTCTGGATTTTAATGCCAAATTCTTGGAGTTGGATGGGAGTTCTCCATCTTCTTCGCCAAGAATCATTTCATGTGTGATGAGTTTTCCAAGTAAATTATCAAGAGGAAGAGTAGTAAGATTTTGAGCTTCTTCAATAGCAGTCATCTTTGGTCCCCACTTGGTTTTAGGTAAGTTTCTTAGAACCTTTCTCACTTTTTCTTCATTTGTGAAGGTCTTTCCAAGTGAGTCTAGATTGTTCACTATCCCAGTGAATATGGTGAACATTTCTTTGACTGGTTCATTTGGATTCATCTTGAATAGTTCGTATTGTCTGAGAAAGATGCTAATCTTTGTTTCCTTGACTTGACTTGTTCCTTCGTAAGTGACAACAAGCTTGTCCCATATTTCTTTTGCACTTTTGCATGATGAGATGCGGTTGAATTTATTAGCATCTAATCCACAGTAAAGTAAATTCATTGCCTTGTAATTCTTTGACACACTGTCCAGGTCAGCCTGTGTGAAGTGTGATTCCTTCTTCGGGACTTGGATACCTTCAACCGTTGTCATTGGAACTTTTGGTCCATCTTGAATAATGCTCCAAAGCTCCATATCCTGGTCAACCAAGAACATACATATAAGTGATCTCCAATGAGCGAAGTTGTTGCCACAGAAGAGTGGTGGTCGAGATGAGGATCTTCCTTGAGCAAATCCACCATCACCTACATGATTCATGATTAGTCTCACTGATGGTTAAATCAATAAACGTGAGTCTAGCTCTGATACCAATTGAAGAACCGATAAGTGATATAAATAATATAGATAATACTCTAGAAGGGGGGAGGGGGTTGAATAGAGTATGAGAACTTTTCACAAACCAAATCTCAAGGCCTTGAAACTCCTTTCAAGGGCCTTGATGTCAATCTGTGTTACTAGTGACACTCTGATTTTAAGGGATTTGTAACTCAATTTCAAGGGCCTTGACTTCTTTCTCCTGCAAAACAAAGTTAGTCATAGTAAAGTTTATATGGTGAGGAATTGAAAAGATTGACACGAGGATATGTTTACGAAGTTCGGCTCTAAATAGCCTACTATCCGTCCCAGGGTATATCCGTAGGATCTAACTATTTATTATCAGCTTCCAAGAGTCCTAGATACAAACTAGAAGAAATCCTTGTTCGCTCCAAACGGTGTGTGTGCAAGCTTTAAATTTATAACCCTAGATGTAAGCTTAAAACAAGGATGCGAACCCGCAGTGTACGGGTCAATCGTAGGAAAAGCAAGGAATTCCAGGGGTCGATCACAGAGACTTAGTGAAACAAAGTCGGAATAGGTAAGCTATGTAATTACTAACCACAAAAGCGATTAAAACAATCAAGGACGATAAAAAGTCAATTAAGGAAATATTCAATTCTAGGGATTAAAGCATCTAGTTGTGGTTCCAACTCAAGATCTAAAGATAAGCGGACAAAGCTGAGATTTTACAAAGGGAAGGTATTTCTAAAGTGGATTAGATCACCGGGTAAGTCTCACTAATTACTACGTAACTCCTATTACCGGGTAAGTCTCAAGGAATTAAGGAAAAGAACTATAACCTCAAACTAACTCTCCAACTAAGGGAATAGAATCAACCTTTACCGGGTAAGTCTCAGGCTAACTCACAAAGATGGGATGAAAGCACACTCAAACCCTAATAAAGGATAAACCTTTATTACCTACACTCATGATCTTAGGTAAACAAACAAAGGAATTACCGGGTAAGTCTCATCCTAGGCTTGCATTGAACCAGGAAAGGTGTAATAAGAATAGGATTTGGCAAACTCTAACACTTAACTCTCAGTTTCAGATCAGATAAGTCACCTCGGTCAGAAGAATTCCACCCCGGCCGAGATGTTCATCGACTGAGCGAGATGTTCTAGGGTTAAGGTAAAGACTCGAGCTTTCAGGGTCCTACTGTAATTTAGGATCATTCTATCATTGTTTTTCCCACAACCTTAAGCCAATCACCCTAGAATCACACAAGGAAATTAGTCACTCATCATCATGAAAGTAATAATCAAATATAAGGGAAGAAAGAGAATAATTGAACAAGAAAACCTTAAGAGAAAGGCTTCAATAACTAAATCAATTATCAAACAAGCGTTCCTTGGATCAAAATCCAACAAGACTAACAACAATGAAGGGAATCTAAAGGAATCTTACAAAACCCTTCACAAAGCTATAAAAGCTATAAACTTCCTTCCTTCAACCTTCAAAAAGGTTCTTCAAATCTTCCAGCCCTAAGCGGTGTATAAGCAGATTATCGGTGGTATGCGGGATACGGATTTGTGGAAAATCCAACCCTTTTTATAGGAAAATTACTCTCCAAAGATAAGATATCTTAGAAAGATCTTTTTCCATAAAAATAGGTAAAATATATGGGCTAAATTATCTTCTTCCTTCCAGGTCTCCAGCCCAAAAATATAAGATCTTCTTTCCAAAGATAAAAGATCTCAACCAAGAATAAAATATCATTGCCGCGTCCAAGGTGTTCGCCTCGGTCGAGTTAGCTCCTCTGGACCACCTCGGTCGAGGTGACTCTGTAGTCAACCGAGGTGAATCAAAACTGAATGTGAAATCTCTCAAATCTGGTCCAAAGTGAATCTCTAATCCAATTCCATGATTCCTGGATTCTTCCTTAAGCTCCTGAATGTAGCTCCAATGACTCCTTAGCTCCTTTTGCTCCTCTTTTATGCAAAACGTGCTATTTTACCCACGATTACAACGAAACTTGGTGTAGACCTCGATTCCCGCAAAGGTAGATGAAACGACAATATAATCACATAATATACATTCAAACATGCAGATTATTGAAAATAAAACGTCTAAACAGGTCCCAAAATATAGACAATAATTCATGCTATCGGTGGTATGCGGGATACGGATTTGTGGAAAATCCAACCCTTTTTATAGGAAAATTACTCTCCAAAGATAAGATATCTTAGAAAGATCTTTTTCCATAAAAATAGGTAAAATATATGGTCTAACTTATCTTCTTCCTTCCAGAAATCCAACCCAAAAAGATAAGATCCTCTTTCCAAAGATAAAAGATCTCAGCCAAGAATAAAATATCCTTGCCGCGTCCAAGGTGTTCGCCTCGGTCGAGTCGGCTCCTCTGGATCACCTCGGTCGAGGTGACTCTATAGTCAACCAAGGTGAATCACAACTGAATGTGAAACCTCTCAAATCTGGTCCAAAGTGAATCTTTAATCCAATTCCATGATTCCTGGATTATTCTTTAAGCTCCTGGATGTAGCTCCAATGACTCCATAGCTCCTTTTGCTCCTTTTTGATGCAAAACGTGTCATTTTACCTACGATTACAACAAAACTAGGTGTAGACCTCGATTCCCGCAAAGGTAGTGATAACACGATTTATGACTTAGGTTTATGCACTCATTTAGATAGATTTTCCGCTCATTCATGCATGGTCTAGCGCTAGTTCACGACTTTTGCACTCAATTCATGTATTTTGTCGAGATAGACGTCTACGTAGACTTTTGCTTGCTTTGTAGGTATTTTGGGAGATTTAGGAGCTTAATCGATGTATTCGAGGATCGTTCCTCGAGATGACACACCTTCGGACTCATTGGAATGCAAGCTAGGGGCTAAGGAGGACTCATGGGACCTTATTGGTGCATGCCATGCACCAAATTGAGGCTTGACGATCCAAAACAAGCTGAGGCTCCAAAACCACGGTCACTGGAAGAACCACGGGCGTGGTTTTGGCCGTGGTTTTTGCCAGACGGTTGTGACAGCTGTCCCACGATCTTCATGGCCGACTCTTGCAAATTTGTAGGATAAATAGGTGGTCCTGCAAGGCTGAAAGGGAATCCATCCACACACACACTACCATTCTCTCATACACTCTCAACAAGAAAGATTCTCTCATTGGGAAGATTGAATTGGAGCTTCCATTGGAGAAGAAGAAAAGTTCCATTGGAGAAGAAGAGAAGAACACACCACTATTAGTCTTTGATAGATTTTAGAGTGAAGATTATCGGAATCGTTTTCTAGGGGTGTAAGAATCGATTGAACCTTCTTTTGAAGGGTTGTAAGTCTTTCTTAAACTCATATTCAGCTTGGTTTTCTTTGTTCAACTTGTTTATCTCTTTCTCTTCATTATCTTGCAAATGGAAGCCATGATTTTATGCTTGATGACCTTGATTGTGATGATGTATGTTGTTGGCTAAATAGATGCGATTCTAGGATAAGGAAAGGATGGTTATGTCTTGGACTATGATAGAATAGACTTAAATGTATGCTTGGATGATTCGCTTGATTGAACCTAGTCACTGTCAGAAGCCACGGTTTGTTCTAGACAAACCACGGCGGTGGTTCTTGATGAACACCCCGTGATTTTGATTAACTTGCTTGTAATGATAAATTCAAGTGTTAGGTTGTTAGATTGTTGAAATCCTAAGTGTTTGTTGAGCTAAATCTATCCTAGGGTGACCTAGTGTTAGCAACTAAGTGTTAGAAGAGACCTACCCGGTAATTCTTACTCTTATATACCGAAGATGACAAACTCTAGGTAGTAGTGAGCCTCACAAGTCGCTATTGGATTGAGTGTGCTAGGATAGGTGTTTAGGACTTGCCTTCCCGAGACTTACCCGGTAAGGAGAGGTTAGATCCCTAGAATACCATCCGGTTTGTGTAGAATTCCTATCCTTAGGTTCTTTGAGACTTACCCGGTGATGAGACCTTAGGAATGGACTAGTGGACCATGAGACCTACCCGGTGATTGATCCCAATCTAGGAATGCTCACTCCTAGCATACTATAGTTGATCCAAGGAATGATTAGATAGCTTGAGTCCTATGCCATAACCGGAATTTCCGACCCCTAGAATCCGCTTTTCTCCCTTTGATTACATATTTCGTATTTGCTTGTTTACTTGTGGTGTTAGCTTAGTTGATTGTTTATTTCGCATGATTTGTGATCTTTGATTGATCACCTAAAAACCAAACCAAAAACATTGAGATTTTTATTTCTTTATTCCTTTCTCTTTTCTTAGCCTCGATCTTCACTATCCTTAGTCATTAATCGATTCAATCTCACCTCAGTCTTTGTGTTCGACCTCGGAATACTATCCCTACTACAAAACGTCCCGTACACTGCGGGTTCGCTAGGAGTTAGGAGAAATATTACGAGTTATAAATTTAAAGCTTTTGCGTGTCACGTTCTTAGCGTAACAGGTAGATGAAACGACAATATAATCACATAATATACATCCAAAACTGCAGATTATTGAAGATAAAACGTCTAAACAGGCCCCAAAATATAGACAATAATCCATGCTATCAAAATACCCCATACTTAGCCCTTGCTTGTCCCCAAGCAAGTTCTGCATATAAAATACAAGATAGAATGGATTATTAGTCCTGGAAATCGATGAAAAAGTCCTTCAAAACATTTTGATGGTGTACTACAATCATAGATCACTCTAAGAGAATACTTCATGGAATTTAAAATCAAAACATGCTTAAAACATTTTATAAATATAAGATAGTTGTTCATCTTTGCATAAAATTATAGAATGCATAATAAATCATAATCATCGAAATTAATCATGTATAATCCAGTTTAAACCACTAAGTCAATCAACAAGCTCGAGGTCTCAAGGGCTTCCCAAAAGAAAGGTCAAGAAACGTGTAGGGTAGGGATGTATAGAAGGTAATGTGGTGCTAGAATCCGGGAAAAGGATGTCACTTCACTTTCACTTGACTTTCAACATCATCCACCAATGAGCTTTGCTTATTTCACACTTTTCCTTTACTTTTTGGGATACATGGACAGAGGTGCACAATAACCGAAGCCTAGGAGATTAGCAATCATCAATTTCTCGAGATGCCTCAAACCCTTGATGCACATACCATGACCCGTTAGGAATATCGCTCAATCCGACTTTGGCAAGACACAAACACCCGGCTATGTGAATGGTGCCGAGTTACTCATCGTCATGATTGACTCCCCCAAACCTATTTATTGCTTTCTAAAGCTTTCGCTTCCAGCCAACTTCTCATCTTTTACTTCACTTGCTTTCACCACTTTGCTTGCTTCCAAATTCCCGGATAGGTAAAGGGAGGCAAATCTGTATTTGAGGGGCTAAAGCATGATCAAGAAGAAGAAGAGAAGAGAATGAATTGCCTTGGTCATCCCAGAAAGAAAGTGAGAGAACTTATCTTGTGGCGTCAACCTTCAAATTCAACATAATTTGGATAAAAACAATGTATTAAACATGCCAAAAAATTTCAAACAAAGCATTTAGCAACTTAAACATATTATAAAACCTTTCAAACATATAAAGATTTCAAAACCAGTCAGCAAACAAAGTCTTCACTGAGATCATATCCAGATAAGAAGCACAAAAATTGTTTCGAAAACTTTCAGAAAAAACACCTCGGTCGAGATGTTCTAAGTCAACCGAGGTGAAGTACCTCGTTTGGCCAGAACCATCCCGGTCGAGGTCAAAAAAATTATTTATTTATTTATTTATTTTTCTAAACCAGTTTTTGACGTTTTTCTCAATCAAATAACCTGTATGCATGCATGTAATCTCAGATAAGCACATAAAGCAAAATAAAGCATAAATATCTGATAAAGTCGAGTCATACAAACACATAAGTCATAAAAGTACATCCGCATACCCCATACTTGGGACACATTGTCCCAATGGGTCAAATAAGTCTAAAGAAATAAAATACTCACCGGACATAGTCGAGCTGCATAATAAATAAATAAATAAAGAAAATCCTGCAAGCTCTCAATAATCCCGATCCAGTGGTGGTGGTGGTGGCACGTACAAATACTGAGATGGGTCGAAAGGATAGCCCATGACATGCTGAAACTGAATCTCAGCCATCGTGTGCTGGTAGTGTAATCTCTCCTACATCTCACGGATATCCAAGGACATGGCAACATATGAATCGATCATCTGATCCGTCAGATCATCAATCCGACGGTGAGCATCTGGATCTCTCTGTCGGCGTACCCTACGCCTAGCAGGGCGTACTGGTGATGCAGCCGGCTCGGTCTCAGTCTCGTCATCATCCAAATCGATGACCGGCGCACTCGTCCCAGCAGTATCAGCGCCCGTATCCATAGGAACTCCACCATCCCTATCATCATCATCAGCAGCCTCCTCAACCTCATCCTCCTCAGCTGGTGCAGCTGCTGCCTCTCTAGCATCCTCCACAAATGGGATCCACGCAATCTGCCAGTAGTGTGGATCAAATACGGAGAACTGAGCCGACCATCTAATCCCCTGTGGTGCAGTTGGCTCCCATGGCATCACCACATATGGCGTAGTAAGTCCTCGGGGAACCAGTATCCTCCGAGTAATCATCTCCTGAAGTCCAAGCGGCTTGGCAGCCGCCACCATGGTACAAGCACTGACGTCCATATCCTGGTAACTCGCTATGTGAGTCACAATGCCTCCGCAACAGATGTCGCCCTTCGCCTTGGCCTTGATCCTATGCAGATCCTCCTCCAGCATAAGTCCAAAATCTAGAATCCCTCCAGTCACCATGCAGTATAGGCTAAACAGCTCACCCTGTCTGATCTTCTGGGGCATCTCAATACACGCTAGAAGAGTCTCACTGAATATCCTGTGAGCTAGTCTGACGGCAAGATGAAATATAATACGCTCCCTAGAGTCTTCAGGGCGCCATCTATCTGCATGCTCAACTACGTGAGCAATCTGTCCCTAGAACTCCCTAGCTACAACTCGGGAGGGAAAATCAGCAGCAGTCGGGGCCGGGAAGCCAAAGATGTCCCGCCAATGGTCTAAAGGAACTATGAAGTTCCGGTTCATCAACCGGTACTTCACGGCGCGCTCAGTGGGAAGGTAGGTGAAGGAGTTGACAAACTCCAGAGTCGGCTCTAAGTAAGCAGGAGCGCGGATCTCATTGAACTGATCTAGCCCTACCACAGAGTTCATACGTCTCAGATCTCCATCCACATGGAGGCAGTCAAAGGCAAAAATGTCCAAGAAGCGAGGTGCGATCACTGGACGGGTATGCGGTCATAATCAACCTGGCGTCTCTCGTGGATCACCGGTCTCGTGCGGCGGGAAGAAGAAGAAGGGGAAGGAGAAGATCTGTCCCTCAGGACCAGCTGTCTATCTGAACTCATGTTTTCTGTAATCTGTCAGGTCACCTCGGTCGGCCTGACAATTCTGTAGAACACCTCGGCCGAGGCACAGACCGACTGGACCGAGGCGAAAAACTGCTCGACTGATTTCTTCAAAAATCCAGTTCTTTTCCCCTAAAATCACTACCACAGGTTCCTATGGGGTACTTAATTTGTTTCTCAGCAAATGCAGGGGCAAACAAAGCCCAAATCGAGGGAAAACATTGGGGAAAGACGAGGTTAGGGTTTTTCCATATTTACCCTGATTCGGTCGATTGGCTCGTTTTTCTTGCAGATTAGCACTTGCACTGTGATCCTCTACCCTTTCTTAGTAGTTTGGAAGCAAGAATCGTCGAAACCGAGCGAAGAATGGCGAAGCGAGGCGAGAGACGTGCCGCGGTCGAGGAGAAGGTAAAGAGAGGAGAGAGAAATCTCATCCCCCTTTTATACCCTTTTCTGGAATTGCTGTCACCTCGGTCGAGGTGGTCTCGACTAGACCGAGGTGTACGGACCGAGGTGGATCTTTAGAAACCCTAGTCGCCTCGGTTGCTCAAGAATCATCTCGGTCGAGGTGCTGTGACATCAACCGAGATGTGTCTCAGTCAAACTCCGTCTTCTCAAATTCTCGAACTTCTGTCCTTCCAGTTGTGCTCCTGGGTTGTATTCCTTCCTTAGATGTCACCTGTTGTCTGTCTAGGACGCCTAAAACAAAACAAAGCAAAGCAAAAGCAAACTATCTAAGCTAGACTAGAAAAAGGGAAAAGAAAACAATACCTTGGGTTGCCTCCCAAGAAGCGCTTGATTTAAGGTCGCTAGCTGGACCGTACGGCGTCTTTATGTGTGATGGGAGGTGTCCTCACCCCATACTTCACCTTCACCATGGGGTGAGATAAGTAAGTCTATCAAACGCTCCAACAAGTGCAAGTGCTCATCGGAAAATGAATCGTTTATGGGTGGGTTGTCCTTATCACGTGAAGATGGAGGTAGCCGGCTGAGGTGATCCGCAACAAAATTTTCGGATCCCTTCATATCGCGGATCTCTAGGTCAAACTCTTGAAGTAAGAGAATCCATCGAATAAGGTGTGGCTTGGCTTCTTTCTTAGCAAGCAAGTAACGAATGGCTGCGTGGTCGGTGTAGACAATGACTTTCGCCCCTACTAAGTAAGAACCAAACTTCTTGAAAGCATATACAACCGCCAATAGCTCCTTCTCGGTGGTGGCGTAGTTACGCTGGGCTTCATCTAGCGTCTTGCTAGCATAGTAAATGGCGGTGGTCCGGCCATCCTTCTTTTGTCCAAGCACCGCTCCTACGGCCACATTACTAGCTGTAACACCCCAAAATTTTAAACTTGGGGAGTTACTGGTTAGGACCTCACAGTGGGTCCCGACCTTAGTTTGACAACAACTTAACAAGATCTTACAACAAGGCACAGATAAGGAAAAACCTGAAATCATAAATTAAGTATTTACAACGTATGAATGTGACCAGAACAACCAACAACCGGAAAACATAAGATAACAACTACGGATAGAAAGAAAAGAACCAAGGTGCAACTGGAAATCCCACAAATAAAGAAACTACAACCCGTCCTAAAAGTACGACACCCCGGCTGACCACTACCATCCGGATCACTCGACATCTGCTCTAACCTGTGGTACGTCTACACAACACAACAACTGTTAGCTAACTATCCAAATATAAGTAGAATAATAACAGCACAAACACACGCAGAATAATGTAAACAAACATCATGTTGGCACACAACCGTTTATTATCTATTACTTAGGTGATTCATCTTATTCCATTTTACAGTTGTGGCACGAGAATCTTAAGAGTTCTCGCCTCCGTTCCTTATCCAACTGGGTGTAGGTCTAGCTTACCTCTGCCGGTAGCATCACTACAAACCGAGTGTGGACTAGTCCCTAAAGAAACCCTCAACGCCCTCAAGCTAACTGAGCAGAATGCCACCGCCCGTTACTCTTAGGCCAAGTATAGGTCGGTAAATATTAATCATAACCTATAACTCTAAACATCTCAATCACACACCACTATCATTATTCATGCTCATATTCAGAAGTCAGCTAAGTAAGCCCAAAGGACTTACCTGTTATAAATCTCGATTCTCTGTAAACCAAACTCGCTTTGTAAACTGTAGCAACTCAGTTGCCTGCCAAAGGAGATAAGTGCATTAGCACACTCCAACGTAATTAGAAGTCTAAGACTTCTAAGATAGGAGATCGTAATAGGACAAAACTGATTACAATACTAATTTATGGTAAAATGACTATTTTACCCTTGGTCCCAAAACTCCCAGAATTTCTAAAATTCTAGTCTAAACTCTTATTTGAGACTATAAAGTCATATTCTAACTCCTAAAGTTTAGTTTGGTTACAAACTGGTACTTTACCTATTTTCCGAAAGATTGTAAAGGTCCAACTTCGGCTTCAAATATGAAATTCGTAAAAGCTTATAAAAATTCCGAAATAATTCTCTAGATCATCTATGATGTTCCATATATACTTAGGAGCAAGAATTTCTCAAAACTGTTCATCAATTATTTCTATAAAAATTCTCAAAGTTGGTTACAACACTTACATTTCATATACTTAGCCAATATTTCATTGTTTGCAAAAACTGCTTAACTACCCCACTTTGGAAGCTTATAACTTCTAATCCGACCGTTCAATTCTTCTCAAATTTTAATACAATAAACTACATCTTTCCATCTATCACATATTAAAATTTCAACGGCGGATGCTTAATCTAAAACATTATAATTGATCCCTAAGTTCGGTACTCATAACAATATTTCTGGATGGAAAGCAAAAGAAAAGGTTCTGAGTTCAACTCCTACTGGCTACTGCAGGATACAATATAATGGACCTATCCTCATCAGTTTGTACATTTGATTAGCAGGAATTAAATCACTCTTCAACCTACGTCTCCAATTCTATCATAAACTGGAAGCCCGACTCTATTCCGACTACAACAGATTTTTAGCGGGAGGACGATTCACCTGTCTACAACAATGAAGGGACTCGACACTGCTGAGATTCTCCGGTGTTGCTCGGTATTGGCGACGCAGAGGGAGTCCATTGAAGGCTGCAGTAGCAGAATCTCTTCCGTCAGAGGACTTAAGCAGTTACGGCTGGAAGGTACGTCCCGTTCTAAGATCCGGGTTCGAAGGAAGTTAAGGTTCAGCAGTGTATAGGCGTTAGAGAAGAAGCGAGAGAGGGATAGGGATGGAGACCTTACCGATGTTCCTGGTCTGAAGGGAGGCTCGGCTGTGAATGGTACTTCGTTCCGAGACGGCAGCGCGGTTGCTGTGCTTCCCGGCCCTGGCGTCAGAGAAACGCAAGCACCGGATGGTCTGTCGTTGCTTTTCTGTTCCGGCGTGAGAGAAACAAAAGTGCAGAAGAGTTGTCGCAGAGGAGCCGTGTGCAGAAGAGATGTGTGCAGAAGAGATTGATCGAGAGGAGTCGTCTACTGCAGAAGGAAGGAGGATGAAGAGGAAATTCTGAATGTAGACAGAAGGGTGGGAACGTGGGCTGCATTCAGAAGGAGATAAATGTTCCTACGTAAATCAAGGAGCGGTTACTTGCTGAAGATTTGCATTGTTCCAGCTCAGCAAACCCTAGGCGTCCCATCAGCTGCTCTCCCTTGGGCTGGATTGACGAGCTTGGCAACAGAAGGTAGGAAGATGGGCTGTCAACAACTTGTCTGGGCTTGTCACAGATTCGTCACAGCCTTGTCTGGGCCTTGTCACAGCTTCGTCACAGATTTGTCTGGGCTTGTCACAGCTTCGTCACAGACTTGTCTAGGCCTTGTCACAGCTTCGTCACAGATTTGTCTGGGCTTGTCACAGCTTCGTCACAGACTTGTCTGGGCCTTGTCACAGCTTCGTCACAGATTTGTCTGGGCCTTGTCACAGCTTCGTCACAGACTTGTCTGGCCCATGCATGTACTTGTCACGAGTTTATCTTGGTCTCGTCTTAACTCGTCTTGGTCTCGTCTCGACCTCGTCACTAGGATGTCATGACTTGTCAACGACAAGTCGTGTTCTAAATTAGGGTTTGGGCTAAACTTATCATTTTATGTGAAGTCAAGAGGTCGGAAACCGGTAAGTTACGAAAATAAACGGAATAAAAATTCTGAATATTACATCAGTACCCCCTTAAAATAAGTTTCGTCCCGAAACTTAGAATAAGGTATCTACCCAACCATCTCCATTCAAAAGGTATACTCTGGTCTCACTCCAAAATATGCAAACTACTCTCGCTATTAACCACGTAAACATAAACACTCAATTAAACATATAATCACAGAAGTCATATAAAGTATCGTCTAAGTACTAACCCGTCGGTACTGAGGTAGCGGCTAACTCCGCAAAGAACTCAGGATAGTTACGTCGAACACTCTCCTCTGTTTCCCAGGTAGCCTCATCAGCTCCTCGTCTAGACCACTGGATCCTCAACATCGGTATCTCCTTAGAACGCAAACGCCTAGTACTACGCTCTAGGACGGCTACTGGGTACTCCACAAAAGTGTGGTCTGGCTCGACTATCAGATCCTCATGACTGATGACGTGTCTAGGATCCGGTATGTACTCTCTCAGCTGAGATACATGAAAAACTGGATGGACTCCCTCCAATCTCGGTGGCAGTGCTAATCGGTATGCAACCTCTCCGACTCTCTCTAAGATCTCAAATGGACCGACATATCGGGGACTCAGCTTCCCCTTAATGCCGAAACGCCGGACTCCTCTCGTCGGTGACACTCTCAACCACACCTGTGCACCTACTCTAAACTCCAAAGGTCGACGCCGTTTATCGGCGTAGGATTTTGTTCGCCAATTAGTGTGCGTGCAAATAAGCTTTAAATTTATAAAACTAGAATCAAGCAAGCGAACCCGCAGTGTACGGATCGATATAGTTAAGAAAGAATTCCAGAGTATCGAACACAGGGATTTGGGGGGAACAAATTCAATTATAGATTATCAAGCAAGTAAATGTATGAAGCTTTTCAAATATTGGGAAAACAACAATCCTAAAGATCCAGGAATCTAGTTGTGGCAATCGATTCAAGATATACTAAGGATATAAGGACAGAGTTGAGGTATGCAAAGGTATACGAATGTAAGGTAATCGTACGATGAAGTTCCAAAAACCTTATATGAGCCACCTAAAAGACACTCTCTATAAAGGTTGTTGAGGCTTCAATATAGAAAAGATCTAAAGGTAAGAATTAATGTCAAATACCCAAACTTGTAATCCAAGGATCAAGACTAACTAAACCGATTTAGGTTGTGACACTCAGAATCGCGGTAGAGGTTGTTGAGGTTTCACTACCACCTAGAAAAGGCAAGCCAAGGCTAAGTTAAAGCAAATCTTTAACTTTGGATTAAAGTAAAAGCAAAGTTCGTAAACTGACACAAAATTACGGGTAGTTCTTGAGTTCCACGGCCGTGGAAGCTCAAGAACAGACCGTGGATTAGGTTCGTCGGCGATTCTCTCTAACTCTCAGGGTCCAATCTGTTTACGATCGATCTATCATCATTTAAGCCAAAACTATCAACCCTTCACCTTAGAATTTCTAAAGGGTTTTAGCCAATAACAGTCATATTGATATCAAATTCAAGATTTAAAAGAATGAAAGATGAAAACTTCCGAAAACTTTCAATAACCTTCAAACCAATCTCAAATTCACAATTCAAGAACAATGGTGTAAATGGATTCGGAATAACAAAAGCAATCATAATCTTAGATAAGAACGAAGAACGGGATGTCAATCCGCCTTCTAATTGATAGCATGAATTATAGTCTATATTTTGGGGTTTGTTTGGACGTTTTATCTTTCATAATCTGCATGTTTGTATGTGCATTATGTGATTTTACTACCATTTCATCTACCTTTGCGAGAATCGAGGTCTACACCTAGTTTCGTTGTAATTGCAGGTAATATGGTACGTTTTGCATCGAAAAGGAGCAAAAGGAGTCATGAGTCATTTGGAGCTACATCCAGGGAGCATAGCCATGGATTAAAGATTTACTTTGGAGCAGATTCAAGAGATTTTACATTCTGTCGTGACTCACCTCGGTTGACCATTGATTCACCTCGACCGAGGCGATCCAGAGACGCCAAATCGACCGAGGCGAACACCTAGGACGCGGCGAGAGTATTTTTTATTCTTGGATGAGATCTTTTAAATTTGGAAAGTGATCTTATATTTTTGGACTTGACTCCTGGAAGGAAGGAGATATGCAGAATCATATATTTTACCTATATTTATGGGAAAATATCTTTCTAAGATTTATTATCTTTGAGGGTTTATTTTCCTATAAAAAGGGTCGGATTTCCCACAATTCCGGCACCCGCTATCATCGGCTATCACCCCACACACGCAGCAGCAGCGGTATACTCCAATTTGGGAGCTTTTGAAGAACCTTTTTGAAGGTTGAAGGAAGATTGAAGTCCATAGCTTTTATAGCTTTATTGGAGGGTTTTGTAAGATTGTCTTCAATTCCCTCAATTGTTGTCTTGTCTTTTTGGATTAATATCCAAGGAACGCTTTGTTGTGATATTTGATTCAGTTATTGAAGTCTTTTCATTAAATTCTTCTTTGTTCAAATATTCACCTTCTTCCCATATATTTAATACTTTCATTATGATGATGAGTGGCTAATTTCCTTGTGTGATTCTAGGGTGATTGGCTGAAGGTTGTGGGAAAAGCAATGATAGAATAATCTTAGATTCCAGTAGGATCCTGAAAGTTCGAGTCTTTAACCTTAACCCTAAGCATCTCGTTCGGTTGATGAACATCTCGGCCGGGGTGGAATTCTTCTGTCCGAGGTGACTTATCCGAACCTAAACAGAAAGTTAAGTGTTAGAGTTTGCTAAATCCTATTCTTATTTCACCTTCCTGGTTCAAAGCAAGCTTAGGATGAGACTTACCCGGTAATTCCTTAGTTTGTGTATTAACGATCATAAGTGTAGGTAATAAAGGTTTATCCTTTATTGGGGTTTGAGTGTGCTTCCATCCCATCTTTGTGAGTTAGCCTGAGACTTACCCGGTAAAGGTTGATTCTATTCCCTTAGATGGTATGTTAGTTTGAGGTTATAGTTCTTTATCTTGATTCCTTGAGACTTACCCGGTAATAGGAGTTACGGTTTAGGATTAGCGTGTAGTGAGACTTACCCGGTGATCTACTCCACTTTAGTAACATCTTCCTCACGCAAAAATCTCAGCTTTGTCCGCTTATCTATAGATCTTGAGTTGGAACCACAACTAGATGCTTTAATCCCTAGAATTGCATGTTTGCTTTATTGACTTCTTATTCATCTTTGATTGTGTTAATCGCTCTTGTGGTTAGAATTGACATAGCATACCGTGTTGACTTTGTTTCACCGAGTCCCTGTGATCGACCCCTGGAATTTTCTTGCTTTTACTACGATTAACCCGTACACTGCGGGTTCGCATCCTTGTTTTAAGCTTAAGTCTAGGGTTATAAATTTAAAGCTTGCACACACCGTTTGGAGCGAACAAGTTTTTGGCACCGTTGCCGGGGACTTGGTCTAGACCGAGCCGGTACGGTTTGCTCTTGGGGCGCTTGCCCCGTTTCATCTAACCACTCTACTTGAGTGACGACTTTTGCAGGTTCTTTCTTAGGTATATGCGAAGAACCCGCGCTGGGAAGGAAATCGTTCCATACGATCCCGAACCGGAAAAGACATACAAGCGACGCTTAAGAGAAGCGAAGATGGCCCAACAAGACAATCGCGATCTTGCGGCCGAATTAAAAGAGACGCAAGAGCTGCTACGTCTCAGTAAGGAAGAACTAAGGCAAGAGAAAGAAGAGAATCGTGCCAGGACTGCAGCTATCAAAGCAGAAATAGCAGTCATTCGGAATCAGATTCTACTTCGACCGAGGGAAGATCCTCCTGTTGATCCTCGACCGATGCAGGATCCAGTAGTTGACCAGCGACCGAGGCAGATTCCAGTACCTGACGCCCCGGCCGATGTACTTCCACCTCGGATGCCAGTCCGAGATGTTCTTCTTGCAGGAATCCCACAAACCCTAGGTCAAAGAATGGACCCTAATCAACAGCTGAGGCGTCCAGGGGTGAACCTAGGAGATCCAGCGGATCATGACTACGAACTTCGACCGCAAGTTCTATCCATGATTCGCCAATGCCAATTCGGAGGGCTAGAGAAGTAGTCGCCGCATCAACATCTTCAAAACTACGAGATCTTGATGGAAACCTTGCGACCTTCCAGAATTGAAAATAACAACTACAAGCTAAGACCTTTTTACTTTTCTTTAAAAGATAGAGCTCTTACTTGGTATCAATCTCTTTCTCCAGGAAAAATTAGCACATGGGAGGAGATGACTACGGAATTCTTAACCAAATTCTTTCCCTCCTCAAAGACCGCTGAAATGAGAGGGAAGATCAATGCTTTCATCATGAAGGAGAAGGAGAGCTTGTCCAAATCTTGGGAGCGGTTCAAGGATATCCTTTTGGATTGCCCACATCATGGGATTCCAAAGATCGAGTTGTTGGAGATCTACTTCA
This sequence comes from Fagopyrum esculentum, assembly GCA_033239045.1. Lineage (NCBI taxonomy): Eukaryota > Viridiplantae > Streptophyta > Magnoliopsida > Caryophyllales > Polygonaceae > Fagopyrum > Fagopyrum esculentum. The sequence continues at coordinate 110,808,588 of BSUD01000006.1, forward strand.
AAGGGCTGGACGGAAGCACCCAGTTCAATCTCCAACTACTCTCCGCCGGTACCTTTATGGACATGGCGATTGACGAGGCTTGGGACTTTATTGAGAAGCAAGCCTTGCACATGGAGAAATATACCCACCAAGGAGCTGAAGGTGGAGTTAAAAGAGTCAACTTTCAAGAGACTCAATCCAACAACAGTCAACTCACGTCGTTGAAGAATGACGTAAAGCAATTGAAGGAGCTCTTGATGGCTCAAACTAAGAAGGAAGAGCAAGGGCAAAGGAACAACAACAATAACGGGTACCGTAACAACAACAATTGTCCCCGAAACAACAACTACAACAACAACAATAGAGGATCCAATAGCAACAACTGGAGGGCGAATAACCAAAACCACGGTAACAATTATTCAAACTCCAACTCTAATGATTCCTCTAACCCTTTCCTCTCTTCTCCTTCTTCTTCTTCTACTCCATTGAAAAGCCAAGGGCAAGGATCAAGTTCGTCCCAACCAGAAAAGAAAGACACAGTTCTGGAGGCAATCTTGATCAAGCTTAGTGCTATGGAGAATTCTATGACTTCATTTTCGAGGGCCCAAAAGTCCTTCGAACAACAACTTGCTAGTAGGGTGAATGAAGCGCCAAGAGATCCAGGGAAGCTTCCAGCGAAGACGGAAACTAACCCTAAGGGCCAATGCATGGCCATAACGACGAGGAGTGGACTTAAAACTGCAGATCCAGTACCTCGCTCGACGCAGACCACCTCGGTCCAGATCCAGTCGAAGAACACCTCGACCGAGATGCCAACCGCGGCGGAGCAACAGAAAGCAGGAGGAACGACAGAAACTTATGTTCCACCTCCTGCATACAAGCCGCCACTTCCATTCCCTCAATCCAGAGCCAGAGCACATCTAGACAAGCACTTTGGTAAGTTTCTTGACTTGATAAATAAGCTACATATTAATATTCCTTTCCTTGATGCTATTTTAGGTATGCCCGCCTATGGGAAGTTCTTAAAAGAAATCTTATCAAGGAAGAGGAAGCTGGAGGATGTTGGTGAAGTTAGGATGACATCTAAATCTTCGGAGCTTATCAAGATCATGAAGGAAAAGATGCCACCTAAGTTGAGAGATCCCGGCTCATTTTGTATTCCCATTCAAGTTGGGGATGTCACTTGTGAAGCCCTTTGTGATCTAGGAGCCAGCGTGAGCATCATCCCGCTGGAGCTATGCACGAAGATCGGTCTTGGAGAGCCCAAGCCGGTCAAGATTCGACTTTACATGGCGGATCGCTCCATTACCCATCCCGTGGGCATTTTGGAAGACGTTCCGGTCAAGTTAGGTAACTTCTATCTACCCATAGATTTTGTCGTACTTGACATTCCCGTAGATTATCCTGTCCCTATTATTCTCGGGAGGCCATTTCTAGCAACTTCGGGTTGCAACGTGGATTGCAAGAACGCCAAGCTGAAATTCAACGTTGGTGGCGATGAGGTGGAGTTTGCACTACTTGCAGCCATGAAGGGGGAGCAGCTAACTGATGATATCTTCAACATCTATGATGAAGAAGAATCAAGAGAATTGGTGAGCTCTATCCTTATTAACGACCCACTCGAAAGAGTTATTAGCTTCAGTTTAATGGAGGAAGGTATAGATGCTTCTTGTGATGCAGATATACGGAGCTTGAAGGCACTGGAAGAAGATCCAGGAGCTAAAACTGAGAAGCTAATCCAGGAGACGAAGATCTCCAATCTCGGACCCAGTAGCAGTACCGCAACCGAGGCACTTTCTGGACTGAGCGAGGCGACCGAAGAACATCTCGGTCAACGCCTATGCGCCTCGACCGAGGTCGATAGCGAGACGATTCTAACTGAGACTGCATCGAGTCTAGTTTCTGACACCACTCCACTGGAAAGAGTAAGCAGAGATCCCTCTCAGAAAGCACCCCCAGTTGTGGAGCTTAAACAACTCCCTAGTCACTTGAGGTATATCTTTCTTGGGCCGGATTCCACTTATCCCGTTATTGCCAGTGCTTCCCTCTCCGATTCTGAATTGTCTAAGTTAATGCATGTCCTGAGAAAGCATCGAAAAGCTATAGGTTACACCACGGATGATCTTATTGGCATTAAACCTTCTTTCTGCATGCATAGAATTCTAATGGAAGATAATCATAAGACTTCACGGGAACCTCAAAGATGGTTGAATCCGATCATGAAAGAGGTTGTGAAGAAGGAAGTTCTTAAGTTGTTGGATGCAGGTATTATTTATCCTATCTCGGGCAGAAAGTGGGTTAGCCCGGTACATGTCGTTCCGAAGAAAGGAGGGATGACCGTTGTGACGAATAAGAACAACGAGTTGATCCCCACGAGGACCGTTACGGGCTGGAGAGTTTGCATCGATTATAGGAAGCTGAACACAGCAACTCGGAAGGATCATTTTCCGCTTCCCTTCATCGATCAAATGCTCGAACGGTTGGCTCAGCATTCACACTTTTGCTACTTGGACGGCTATAGTGGATTCTTCCAGATTCCTATCCATCCGGATGATCAGGAGAAGACCACTTTCACTTGTCCTTGGGGGACGTTTGCCTATCGGAGGATGCCATTTGGATTGTGCAATGCACCCGCTACCTTCCAGCGATGCATGATGGCTATCTTTTCCGAGTACATAGAGGAGATCATGGAGGTATTCATGGATGACTTTTCTGTATATGGTTCCTCTTTTGATGATTGCCTATCTAACCTTTCTCTAGTGCTTAAAAGATGTGAAGACACTAACCTTGTTTTAAATTGGGAGAAGTGTCATTTTATGGTTAATGAAGGCATTGTGCTAGGACACCTCGTTTCTAATCGAGGTATTGAGGTCGATCGAGCTAAGATCGAAACTATTGAGAAACTCCCTCCACCTTGTTCTGTTAAAGGTGTGCGGAGTTTTCTCGGGCATGCAGGCTTCTATAGGAGGTTCATCAAGGACTTCTCTAAGATTTCTAAACCTCTAACTAACCTCTTGAATAAAGATGTTGTTTTTGAGTTTTCGCAGGAGTGTCTTGATGCTTTTTACAGGATTAAGGAAGCGTTGATCTCCGCTCCCATTATCCAGCCTCCTGATTGGACCTTGCCCTTTGAGGTCATGTGTGACGCTAGTGATGTAGCCGTAGGAGCGGTGCTTGGACAGAAGAAAGATGGACGGACCACCGCCATTTATTATGCTAGCAAGACGCTAGACGAAGCACAACGTAACTACGCTACCACCGAGAAGGAGTTATTGGCGGTTGTATACGCTTTCGAGAAGTTTCGTTCCTATCTCGTGGGGGCGAAAGTCATTGTCTACACCGACCATGCGGCCATTCGTTACTTGTTGGCTAAGAAAGATGCAAAGCCGCGCCTTATTCGATGGATTCTCTTGCTCCAAGAGTTTGACCTAGAGATCCGCGATAAGAAAGGATCCGAGAACTCAGTTGCGGATCACCTCAGCCGGCTACCGGAATCCTCCCGCGAGACGAATAATCCACCCATAGACGATTCATTCCCCGATGAGCACTTACACTTGTTGGAGCGCTTGATGGATCTACTTACTTCACCCCACGATGGAGGTGAAGTATGGGGTGAGGGCACCTCCCACCTCGTTTGAGACGCATCATGGTCCAGCTAGCGACCTTAAATCAAGCGCTTCTTGGGAGGCAACCCAAGGTATTGCTTTCTTTTCCCGTTTTCTAGTCTAGCTTAGATAGTTTTTGTTTTTGCTTTGCTTTGCTTTGTTTTTTTTGGCGTTCTGGACAGACAACAGGGAATATCTAAGGAAGGAGCACATCTGGAAGGACAGAAGTTCGAGATTCTGAGAAGACAGAAGCATCTCGGTTACTGTCAGAGCACCTCGACCGAGTTGATTCTTGAGCAACCGAGGCGACTAGGGTTTCTGGAGAACCACCTCGATCCATATCACCTCGGTCCAGTCGAGACCATCTCGACCGAGGTGACAGCAGATCCAGGAATAGTATAAATAGGGAAAAATTTTATTTTTCACTTTTTACTTTACCCACCTCGACCGCGGCGACTTCCACTTTGCTCCCTCTCGGATCTTGCTCATTTTCGACGATTTTTGCTTCTAAACCGAGATTGAAGGGTAGAGGAACCGATTGCAACAACAAATCTGCAGAAAAATCGAGCGACTCGACCGAAACGAGGTAAAACGAGTCGAAACCCTAACTCGTTCGTTTCTTTGATTTGGGCTTTGGTTGCCCCTGATTTTGCTGAGGAAAAGCTTAAGTACCCCTTAGGAAGCATTTGTAGTGATTTTAGGGGGAAAAGAACTGAAATTCTGAGATTTGGAATCGTAACAGCTACGCCTCGGTCCGGTCGAACTGCATCTCGTCCGAGGTGATTCTTGGAGTTTGTCAGCGACCGAGGTAGCCTGACAGTGTTGATTGAAAATGAGTTCCGATCGTCGTCTAGCCCTTAGAGACAGATCCTCACCCTCCCTTTCTTCCTCTTCTTCCCGTCCTTACCGCCCGGTTATCCACGAGAGATGTCGGGTAGACTATGAGCGGATAGCTAGCCGTCCAGTTATCGCACCACGATTTCTGGACGTATCGGCCTTTGATTGCCTAGGGTTAGATGCTGACCTTAGGAGGATCATTGCTACTGTCGGGCTGGATCAGTTTACCGAGATCCGAGCCCCAGCTTATTTGGAGCCGACCTTAGAGTTTGTTAGCTCCTTCTCCTACCTCCCCACAGACCGGTCTGTGAAGTACCGGTTGATGAACCAGAACTTCATAGTTCCTTTAGAGATACGGAGAGAGATTTTTGGCTTTTCTGAGCCCACCGCCACCGACTTCCCCTCCCGATCCGTAGCTAGGGAGTTCTGGGGGCAGATAGCCCATATTACTGAGCATGCAGACAGATGGCGCCCTGGAGATTCCAGGGAGAAGGTCATCTTTCATCCGGCCTTCAGACTTGCCCACAAGATTTTCAGTGAGACACTTCTGGCGCGTACTGAGACGCCCCAGAAGATTAGACAGGGCGAGCTCTTCAGCCTCTACTGCATGGTGACAGGAGGTTTCCCAGACTTTGGCTTGCTCCTGGCAGAGGATCTGCACAGGATCAAGGCCAAGGCGAAGGGAGACATTTGCTGCGGAGGTCTAGTCACCCACATCGCTACCTACCACGGGATGGATCTCAGCGTTTGCACGATGGCGGCGGCTCCGAAGCCGCTGGGATTGCAGGAGATGATCACACGGAGGATTCTAGTTCCCCGTGGTTTGACCACTCCATACGTCGCCATGCCTTGGGAGCGGACTGCACCTCAGGGGATCCGCTGGTCTGCACAGTTCACAGTCTTTGATCCGCATTACTGGCATACAGCTTGGGATACACTGATGGAGGATCACAGAGAGGCAGCAGCTGCCCCCGCAGAGGCTGAGGAGGATGACGACGACGATGAGGAGACAGTGGATGAGAGAGACGGTGGAGTCCCGATGGATACAGGGACGGATACTACAGGGATGAGCGCACCACCGATCATCGATTTGGATGATGAGGAGGATACTGATGTTGCACCAGCTGAGACTTCTCCAGTCAGACCTGCCAGACGCAGGAGGCGCGGAGTGAGAGATCGAGCTGCTCACCGACGGATCGATGACCTGACGGATCAGGTTATCGACTCATATGCTGCATTATCGCTGGACATCCGCGAGATGCAGGAGCGGCAGCACCATCAGCACATCATGGCCCAACTTCAGTTCGAGCGTGTCATGGGCCATCCTTACGATCCGACTCAGTATCCATACGCACCACCACCGGATCGAGACTATTGAGGAGCTGCAGGATTTTCTTTATTTTCTTTTATGCAGTTCAGCTATTTATCCGGTGAGTTCTCTCATTTTTAGACTTTTTATTTTGACCCACTGGGACAGTGTGTCCCAAGTATGGGGTGTTTGTACTTATCTGACTACGTGATGTATCTATCCCGACTACTTTTGATGTACTATTTATCGGATATTCTATTTTATGCTTCACTTATGCATTTATATGATTATCTGATATTACATGCATACCTACAGGTTATTTGATTAAGAAAAACGTCGAAACCGAAAAAAAAAAAAATGGTTTTAAAAAAAAAAAAAAATTTTTTGACCTCGACCGGGGAGCTTCTGGCCAAACGAGGCGTTTCACCTCGGTTGAACCAAGAACATCTCGACCGAGGTGCGTAACAGAAAGTTTTCGAAAACGATTTTGTGTTACTTATCTGGATATGATCTCAGTGAAGATTTTGTTTACCTACTGGTTTAAATTTTTTATGTGTTTGAAAGGTTTTATAATATGTTTAAGTTGCTAAATGCTTTGTTTGAAATTATTGGCATGTTTAATACTTTGTTTTTATCCAAATTATGTTGAAATTTGAAGGTTGACACCGCAGGTTAAGTTCTCTCACTTTCTTCTTGGAAAGACCAAGGCAATTCATTCTCTTCTTCTTCTTCTTCTTGATCATGCTTAGCCCCTCATATACATTTTGCCTCCCTTTACCTATCCGGGAATTTGGAAGCAAGCGAAGTGGTGAAAGCAAGTTAAAGTTGAGAAGTGGCTGGAAGTGAAAGCGTTAGAAAGCAATAATAGGTTTGGGGAAGTCAATCATGAAGATGAGTAACTCGGCACCATTCACATAGCCGGGTGTTTGTGTCTTGCCAAAGTCGGATTGAGCGATATTCCTAACGGGTCATGGTATGTGCATCAAGGGTTTGATGCGTCTCGAGAAATTGATGATTGCAGATTTCCTAGGCTTCGGTTATTGTGCACCTCTGTCCATGCATCCCAAAAAGTAAAGTAAAAGAAAAAGTGTGAGATAAGCGAAGCTTATTGGTGGAAGATGTTGCAAGTCAAAGTGAAAGTGAAGTTCATCCTTTTCCCGGATTCTAGCACCACATCACCTTACATACATCCTTACCCTACACGTTTCTTGACCTTTTCTTTTAGGAAGCCCTTGAGACCTTGAGCTTGTTGATTGACTTAGCGGTTTAAACTGGATTATACATGATTAATTTTGATAATGATGATTTATTATGCATTCTATGATTTTATGCAAAGATGAACAACTTTCTTATATTTGTAAAATGTTTTGATCATATTGAGTTTTTAATTCCAGGAAGTATTCTCTTAGAGTGATCTATGATAGTTGCACACCATAAAATGTTTTTGAAAGACTTTTTCATTGATTTTCTTGACTTATAATCCATTCTATCTTATCTTTTATATGAGGAACTTGCTTGGGGACAAGCAAGGGCTAAGTATGGGGTATTTTGATAGCATGAATTATAGTCTATATTTTGGGGTTTGTTTGGACGTTTTATCTTTCATAATCTGCATGTTTGTATGTGCATTATGTGATTTTACTACCATTTCATCTACCTTTGCGAGAATCGAGGTCTACACCTAGTTTCGTTGTAATTGCAGGTAATATGGTACGTTTTGCATCGAAAAGGAGCAAAAGGAGTCATGAGTCATTTGGAGCTACATCCAGGGAGCATAGCCATGGATTAAAGATTTACTTTGGAGCAGATTCAAGAGATTTCACATTCTGTCGTGACTCACCTCGGTTGACCATTGATTCACCTCGACCGAGGCGATCCAGAGACGCCGACTCGACCGAGGCGAACACCTAGGACGCGGCGAGAGTATTTTTTATTCTTGGATGAGATCTTTTAAATTTGGAAAGTGATCTTATATTTTTGGACTTGGCTCCTGGAAGGAAGGAGATATGCAAAATCATATATTTTACCTATATTTATGGGAAAATATCTTTCTAAGATTTATTATCTTTGGAGGTTTATTTTCCTATAAAAAGGGTCGGATTTCCCACAATTCCGGCACCCGCTTTCATCGGCTATCACCCCACACACGCAGCAGCAGCGGTATACTCTAATTTGGGAGCTTTTGAAGAACCTTTTTGAAGGTTGAAGGAAGATTGAAGTCCATAGCTTTTATAGCTTTATTGGAGGGTTTTGTAAGATTGTCTTCAATTCCCTCAATTGTTGTCTTGTCTTTTTGGATTAATATCCAAGGAACGCTTTGTTGTGATATTTGATTCAGTTATTGAAGTCTTTTCATTAAATTCTTCTTTGTTCAAATATTCACCTTCTTCCCATATATTTAATACTTTCATTATGATGATGAGTGGCTAATTTCCTTGTGTGATTCTAGGGTGATTGGCTGAAGGTTGTGGGAAAAACAATGATAGAATAATCTTAGATTCCAGTAGGATCCTGAAAGTTCGAGTCTTTAACCTTAACCCTAAGCATCTCCTTCGGTTGATGAACATCTCGGCCGGGGTGGAATTCTTCTGTCCGAGGTGACTTATCCGAACCTAAACAGAAAGTTAAGTGTTAGAGTTTGCTAAATCCTATTCTTATTTCACCTTCCTGGTTCAAAGCAAGCTTAGGATGAGACTTACCCGGTAATTCCTTAGTTTGTGTATTAACGATCATAAGTGTAGGTAATAAAGGTTTATCCTTTATTGGGGTTTGAGTGTGCTTCCATCCCATCTTTGTGAGTTAGCCTGAGACTTACCCGGTAAAGGTTGATTCTATTCCCTTAGATGGTATGTTAGTTTGAGGTTATAGTTCTTTATCTTGATTCCTTGAGACTTACCCGGTAATAGGAGTTACGGTTTAGGATTAGCGTGTAGTGAGACTTACCCGGTGATCTACTCCACTTTAGTAACACCTTCCTCACGCAAAAATCTCAGCTTTGTCCGCTTATCTATAGATCTTGAGTTGGAACCACAACTAGATGCTTTAATCCCTAGAATTGCATGTTTGCTTTATTGACTTCTTATTCATCTTTGATTGTGTTAATCGCTCTTGTGGTTAGAATTGACATAGCATACCGTGTTGACTTTGTTTCACCGAGTCCCTGTGATCGACCCCTGGAATTTTCTTGCTTTTACTACGATTGACCCGTACACTGCGGGTTCGCATCCTTGTTTTAAGCTTAAGTCTAGGGTTATAAATTTAAAGCTTGCACACACCGTTTGGAGCGAACACTAATCAAACCTAAAGATGAAGCGTTAAATCTCCTTACGAACAATCTTCCCAATCTTCACTCTTTCTCCAACTTTCCGTCGCGAAATAGCAATCTCCGCACGTTCCACTTGAAACCCTAAGCACGTGCAATAAGCGTAGGCAAAGTCTAAGCGAAGGTGACGGAATCTCTCTTCTTCCGTCCTTTTATAGGGTAAGATAAAATATTGGCCCGGCCCATTGCGTAAAAGATCGTGGCTTAAAATATTGCGTAAAAGATCGCCAAGATCACGGTCGTGGAAGGGTTCCACGCCCGTAATTTAGAGCGTGGAATTGGGTCACGGTTTGTCATAACCCTCCACGGCCGTGTAAGTTGCTGGAATGCACCACGCCTCTCTTGCCAAGGTTCCACGGTCGTGGACTTGAACGTGGAATCTAGTACGACCGTATTTTAGAGCGTGGTTTAGAGGTAGATCGTAATTTTCCTTAGCCTCGTGCTATTCTTCAAGTAGGCACCATCCTTAGCTCCTAGAGATGTCCTCAATCCTTGGACATACTCAATCAAACTCCATTCTCTCTCAATCCGTTCGGATTTAGCTCTTAATTGCCTACAATCAACACAAAGCTTATGTAGACCTCTATATCGACAAAATAGATAAACTAACTCACAAATACTTCAATGCTTTATCAATGACTACCAATATGGATAAAATACACTTAGAAAACGTGCCTAAAATATCACAATATTTCACGCTAACAGATTTCTGACGACTCTGAGCTACTAACATCCACTCCCGGACTAAGGCAATCCGGGCGATGTCGTCCTGTATCTGATCTGGTACTACCCCATCAGCCTTGCTAGGCTGCTCCCAGCACAACGGTGTACGACATCTCCGCCCGTACAAAGCCTCATAAGGTGCCATCCCAATAGACGCATGCCAGCTGTTATTATATGAAAACTCTACCAGTGGGAGATGATCTGGCCATACCTGCCCCCAATCTAGTACACACGCCCGCAACATGTCCTCTAAGGTCTGAATGGTCCTCTCAGACTGACCGTCTGTCTGTGGGTGATAAGCAGTGGTGAAGTGGAGGCTCGTCCCCAAAGCAGTATGTACCTGCTGCCAAAATCTCGAGGTAAAACGTCCATCTCTGTCGGAGATGATCGTCCTCGGTACTCCATGAAATATCACAATGTGTCTGGTGAACTCCTCAGCTAGACGACTTACCGGCCACGTTTCCTTAATCGGAATGAAACGTGCGGTCTTCGTCAGACGGTCTACCACTACCCAAATAGCATCAAAACTTCTGCTGAGCCTCAACTCTGTAACAAAATCCATAGATATATCCTCCCACTTCCAATGTGGTACTGGAAGTGGGTGGAGCTCTCCTCCGGACCTGCGATGCTCAATCTTGACCTGCTGACAGGTCGCACACTGGGCTACATACCGAGCCACATCAGGCTTCAAACCACCCCACCAGAAGGAACGTCTCACGTCCTTATACATCTTACTCGCTCCTGGATGTACTGAGTATGGGGTAGCATGAGCCTCACCGAGTATCCTCTGTCTCAAATCACTGTTTGATGGTACACAGATGCGGTCCTGACGTCTCATCACTCCATCGGCACCAATAGTGAACTGAGGTGCCTCATCTCGTGACATCCGGTCCCGGATCCGGGTCAAAGCCGGACATGTCTCCTGCTTCTGTCGGATCTCATCCAACAGATCAAGAAGTAACTCTAAGGTGGCTAATTGATGAACTGTATCGGGGAACTGTATCTCTACCTCCAACCAAGCTAAGTCTCTTTGTAACTGTGGCTATACTGTCAACCGGGCTATCACCTTCTCCCGAGGCGTCTTCCGGCTCAAAGCGTCAACAACTACATTCGCCTTTCCGGGGTGGTAGAGAATCTCAAGGTCGAAATCCTTGATCAACTCTAGCCACCGCCTCTGGCGGTTATTCAACTCCCGCTGAGTGAATATGTACTTCAGACTCTTATGGTCTGTGAAGATCTGACAGGTCGCCCCATAGAGATAGTGACGCCAGATCTTAAGAGCATGTACTACTGCAGCTAACTCTAGGTCATGGGTGGGGTAGTTCTCCTCATACGTCTTCAGCTGTCGAGACGCATATGCTATGACCTTACCCCTTTGCATCAAAACACACCCCAAGCCCAGCTTGGATGCGTCACTGTACACTACAAAGTCTTCTGTACCCTCAGGCTATGCTAACATCGGAGCAGACGTCAATCTCCTCTTCATCTCCTCGAAACTCTGCTGACACGGATCGGACCAGACGAACCGAGTAGTCTTCCTCAGAAGGCAAGTAAGTGGTCGGGCAATCAGAGAAAACCCTTCCACAAACCGGCGGTAATAACCTGCCAATCCAAGAAAGCTGCGAACCTCCTTAACATTCTTCGGAGGTTGCCAAGAATAAATTGACTCAATCTTCGCCGGGTCAACCTTAATCCCCTCATCAATCACTACATGGCCTAGGAAAGCCACCTCTGACATCCAGAACTCACACTTGGATAGCTTAGCATATAGCTGGCTATCCTGTAGAATCTGTAATTATGTCCTCAAGTGTCCGACATGCTCCTCTCGACTCCTAGAGTAAACTAGGATGTCGTCAATGAAGACCACTATAAACTGGTCTAAAAAGTCGATGAAAATCCCATTCATCAACTCCATAAATACTGCTGGCGCATTAGTGAGCCCGAATGGCATCACTACAAACTCATAGTGGCCATACCTAGTCCGGAATGCCGTCTTAGGTATGTCCTGGTCTCTCACTCTCAGCTGGTCATAACCCGATCTCAAGTCTATCCTTGAGAACACTGACGCTCCATGCAGCTGGTCTAGTAGATCATCTATGCGAGGCAGTCGATACTTATTCTTGATGGTAACCTTGTTCAACTCCCAGTAATCAATGCACAGCCTCATCGATCCATCCTTCTTCCTTACAAATAATACTGGTGCTCCCCAGGGAGAAACACTAGGGCGTATGAAGCCCTTCTCTGCTAACTCCTCTAACTCCTTCTTCAGCTCAAGCAGCTCTATCGGTGCCATACGGTACGGGGCCTTCGAGATCGGTCTCGTGCCCGGCTCTAACTCAATCCTAAAATCAACACTCCTCTGTGGAGGTAGCCCTGACAAGTCGTCACTGAATACCTCTACAAACTCGCATGCAACTGGTATCTCCTCTACTGTCAGGCTCTTGCGCTCCTTCATGGCATAACACCAGAAGGCCTCACAACCCTGTGCTATCAGTCTGGCTGCTCTCACTGCGCTGATAACTGTGCCGGACTTTCCGAGGTCCCAACCTCGGAATATCACTCTGTGACCCTCCTCAGTGGTGACAGTCACAGTTCTCCTACCAATATCTAAGACTGCTCCATGTCTAGTCATCCAATCTATCCCCAATATCACGTCCTCATGTGCTAAGGGCATGACTAGAAAATTTACCAACCAAATCCGGCCTCCCAGATGAATAGGGCAATCATAAATCTCTTTGGATCCTCTAACCTTACCCCCATCTGGTAACCCAACCACAAAAGGTACACCCTCTACTGTAGCTAAGAACAACCTATCTACGCATGCATCTAATATAAAGGAGTGCGTAGCACCCGTATCAAATAAAACTCGCACAGGTAAGTCATGGATCCAAATAGTACCTGTGGTTGCGGGTGCTGTAGGCTGCTCATTGCTCCTCAGCTCGAACACTCTCGATGGTCCTCCTCTGGTGTCAGTGGTACTACCACGTCCCCTGCCACGACCTGATCCCTGTGCAGTACTGTATGAAGCAGGGTGTCCTGGAGCCCGGTACGGTTGCTGCTACTGACTCGGTGCTCGGTACTGAGGAGGTCTCTGTCCACTCCTCTCAGCACCTGCAGGAGAAGATCCCTGCTATGAAGGGGCTCTACCCTGACGACAGAAAGTAGCCCTGTGTCCCGGCTTCCCACAAGTGAAGCAAGTAGTAGGTGGTCTCTGGCAGTCCGTCTTAATGTGATCGCGGCTACCACAATTAAAGCATTGTCGATCTCTACCGGAAGTCTGAACTGTAGGGTGGTAGCTGGGCTTCCCCTGAGTTTGTCCTCGACCATAACCTGCTACTACTGCACTACTACCGGCATGTCTTGTCTTCTGCCGCTTATCCAGCACACTAGACTGAATTGCTTTCTGTTCGCTCAAAAAGGTGTGCGTCAAAGTCTTAAATTTATATCTAGAACTCAAAAGCAAAGCGAACCCGCAGTGTACGGATCGGCTGTAGAAAGGTAAGAATTCCAGAGTCGAACTCAGGGATTTGGTGAGAAAAAATTCCGATTTCAATAATCTAGCGAAAGTATAAAAGCTTTTGTGATATGATAAAGAGAGAAATGATTCCAAGGATTCAAGTATCCGATTTAGGCTTTCGATTCAAGACACTTCTATAGATATAGGACAGAATTTATATTGCCAAGATTAAATGTTCAAAGGTAGGATTCGTACGATGAAGTTCCGAAACCCATATGACTAATCTATAGGTTCTCTCTATAAGGGTTGTTGAGGCTGCAATATAGAAAGATCTAAAGACAAAAATTATGTTCAAACTAACTATCTAAAACTCCAGGATATGACTCTCCAAAGTAAAGATGAGAAAGCACACTTAGAATCTTAATAAAGGATGTTGAGTCTCTTTATTACCCAAATCTTATAACCTTAACCTATTAAATGTATAATCAAGTTTGAAGTCTCATCATACACTCTATTAGAGGTTAATAAGGTTAACCAATATTGGGATTTAGGCAAGGATTAGTTCTAATTAAAGATTAATTCAATTAAAGTTCGTCAGAAGAGAAAATCGTGCTGTTCATACGAAAAATCGGCCGATTTTTCTCAAGAACAGTCCGATTTTCCTGTTTGTCGCAAAACTAAAACCTAAATTCTCAGGGTCCTAATGTTTGAATGAGTTCAGTCTATCATCATCTAAGCCTTAATCATCAACTATTCTCCCCAGAATCACAAGGTTTTTAGCCAACCATTTTCAAAATCGAATCAAATTAATTATTGAAGAAGATATCGCAAAGAAACCAAATCTTGAATGAAAAATTCAATAACTTTCGAATCTGTAAAACAATCGTCAAATCTGTTCAATATATCTCTCAAACAACTCAATGTCGTGCTCACAAACCACAACAATGCAATGGAATAAAGAAATCTCACAATCAAAGATCAAGAGTGACTTTCCGGCAAAAGCTCTTCAATCTCTCTCCAAGAATCGTTGATTTCTCCAAAACGTGTAAAGATTATCCGATGCCACCTCTCCGTCTTCGTTCGTAGGGTTCTCTTCTATAGTTTCTTGCCGATGGGACGTTTGGCAAAACTCTCCTCCAGCCCAAATTAATTGGGCTTTATGTCGTCTTTTCATTTGGCCGAATCGTGAAGAAAATCGACCCAGTCGATTTAGGTACAAAACCGTTCGATTTCATCCAATGAAAATCGTCCGATTTATATATATTTTGGCACGATTTTCTTCAACAGAAAGTGCTCTTCTTTTGCTTCGTCTTCTATGCTTCTCCTTTGCAATTCCTTAGCTCTTTGTGATCCTTCTAAGACTCCTTTAGCTTCCTTAACATCCTTAGATGCTTCTTGCTCCATTCTTGCTTCCAATTCGACTCTATTTACCTGTAATTCATCAAAATCTCGTGTAGACCTCTATTTCCGACAATTGATTGAATAGAACATAAAAGTTATGCAAATTCCCTCTAAATGCAAGGTAAATAGAGATAATGTGCTACAATATGCATGAATATGATGATACATAATTCATGTCATCAAAATACCCCATACTTGTCTCTTGCTTGTCCCTAAGCAAGACTCAAATTCAGAATATAAGATGTCATGGATTATGTATGTATGAAACTCAAAAACTTTTCTTTTTGGTAGTGCTCCTTTTCATTGGATCGCTCTCAAAGTGATATTTCAAGGCATAAAAGGGGCAAAGCATGTATTAACGATAACTATAAAATGAACAAACTCCCTTTTCTTTCTTGAAGGCATAAATAAAGAATATGATAAAGGTGTAGAGGCAATCAAATTCAAACAAATCTAAGCCATTAAGTCTTAAACACATGCATAAAAGTCTCAAGGTCTTCTAATCAAAGAAAGGGTTCAAGAAACGTATTAAGGGAAGGAGTTCTTTTTGGCGATTGTGGTGCTAATCCGGGAAAGAGGAACACATAACACCTTCAAGAATTTTCTTCACCGCACATGCTTCGCATGTGGAAAACTTTGCTTTCTTATACTTTACTTTTTGAGAGTATGGACAGCGGTGCACAAAAACCGAAGCCTAGGAGATCGGCGTTTCTTAATTTCGAGATGCCTCAAACCCTTGATGCACATACCATATCCCGTTAGGACTTGTCGTTCAATCGGACTTTGGCAAGACACAAACACCCGGCTATGTGAATGGTGCCGAGTTACTCATCCTCATGTTCAACGTCCCCAAACTTATGAAATTTTGCACTTTTTCAATACATTTTTCTTGGCCCTCCGACATCAAACATGCCTTTTTCAATCATCTATCCTAATTCCCGGATGGTAAAAGGAGGGTTACATATTTCATTGAGGAGCTAGCATGATCAAGATATGAGAAAAGAAAAGAAGTGAATTGACTTAGTCATCCTTAAATGATGTAAAAGAACTTGCAATATAGCTTCGACTATTATTTCATTCTCTTATCAAAACAACTAAATCATATAACTTATTCATGTGTTCAAGTAACAAAAGTAAACTCATTCATGCTATGATTAACATCTCAACACCACTAAGCATCTTTTTGCCTATCCATATTCACAATTTTCATCATAGAGGTCATTTCCATAAAAGAAGCACTTAAAATTCTTGAAAATTCATAGGTTTTGAAAAAGTTCATGCAAATGCGAGTGTCATAATAGAAAGCAAGCCGTGCAAGAGTTATTACAAGCCAAATTGTCAAGAGTAGTGGAAAGTACATAGAGTGCTAGAATGAAACATAAGGTATTGTAAGTACCCCCACCCCATACTTGACATCCACATTGTCCCCAATGTGAAAATCAAGCATAAGAAGGAGAAAAATACTTACAATGTAAAAGAAGTGGAAGCTCAATCCTCTGTCGGTGGTGGAGGTGGTGGATATGGATACATCGGTGCGGAGGGATCGTAGAAGTGGCCGAATTGGTGGTAGTACATGTCCCTCATCTGGCCATCATAGGATGAATGCCTAGCGTCCGTCTCCTCCCTGTAGTTCCTGAACTGTGTGTTCAGGGTTTCATAGTCGGTGCGGAGGACACGGTAGTCGGTGCTGAGGCTCTGGAAGCTAGTGACTAGCTCCCTGAAGTGGCGTGGAGCTCGGTATCCTCGTCTAGGGCCTGGAGTATGTGCATAAGAGTGTCGAGGTGGCTGCATGTCATCCTCCGTCTCCTCATCCTGCCTGTTAGTCCTGCTCGGTCCTGCTCCATGAGTGTCAGTGTCCATGGCATCCGTAGCATGCCCGCTATGGGTATCGCTCTCAAACTCGAGCATAGTCTCCTGTCCTTCGTCCTCCTCCTCCTCTGAGTCACCTGCATCATCATCATAATAAGTAGGAGGTGAGAACTTCTCAAGCATCGCCTCAAAGGTCTCCTTCCAGTTCCTCTTATTCCGAATGGTGTATTCGGATTTCTATATGATCTCGGATGGCTTCTTCTTCGGATCCCTGTGCCATGGCATCGGCACATGAAGAGTTCCTCTCCCACGAGGAATCAAGACCTGTCGAACCACCAACCTGTGCGAGCCTAAAGGAAGGGCACTCTCAGCTAGAGTGCATCCCGAGAAGTCATAGCCTAGAGACCTAGCCACATGAGTGACCAACCCTCCTGCGCAGATGTCACCCTTGGCTTTGTTGGCTATCTTTCCTAGATAGTCAGCCAGCATGGTGGAGATGTCGGGAGTGGTGGTGGATGTCATGCAGTAGAGGATAAAAAGCTCATCAGCCTTGAGCTTCTGCGGAGTCTCAGTCCGGGCAAACAAACTCTCACTGAGTATCCTATGCACTACCTTGAAGGAAAGGTTGTACATACTTGTTTCCTTGGAGTTTCCGGGTCTCCATTTATCCCCTCCGTACTCTCCTACGGAAATAGCCTCCCAAAAATCACTAGCATTGAGGCCTCTAGCAAATGTGCCTGCATTTGAATAAGAAAAGCCAAACAAGTCGCCAAAAGCATCAATAGACAAAGTGTGGTCTTGGGTCATGAGGCGGAAAGTGACCATCCTTTCCCTAGGATCGTGCTCAAACGTGCTAAGGAATTCTAGGGTGATCTCCCTATAGGCATCTTCCCTGATCGTAGCAAACTGTCTCAACCCTGCTCTATCAAGCATCATATCAACATCCTCTCGAACATATAACGAATCTAAGTCATCAAGTACTATGTAGCGAGGAGGGGTGAATGGGCGATCTATAATGCGTTCATAGCGTTTCTTATGCTTGGATAGGGGAGGGGGAAGCTTAGGGATGTTGGTAGGTGGTGGTGGAGGTGGGGCAGGGGCTTTTGAAGAAGATCCCTTCTTCTTCCCCGTGTTTCTAGTTATCCTCTTGACAAGATCCATTCTAAGTCTTAAAAATCGACCTGTTCTTCACAAAAATCGGCCGATTTTTCTGGGCTGGGTCGATTTTTATCTCGATTTCAACGATTCTCACAATTCTGTAAAGTTCTGTTCAATCTATCACCACACACAGTTCTCTACAATGAATCCTAAGCAAATTCCTCTATCAATTCCAACAACAAAGCACTTCCTAGGCAACTTCGATTTCAAGTGAGAAGACTTAGGTTTTGGAAAGAAAAACCTGAATTCCTTATGGAGCAGTCGATTGCCGTGCGTGTTGTCGTTAGATCCGTGTTCCTTGTTGAAAATGCTTCAGTTTGGAGCCAAGAATCTCTTGAAATGGTTAAGGAATGAGGATTTGAGGGTGTGGCGATTTTTCGGTGTTCTTGAGAGAGGGAAATCGAGAGTTGGAGATGTGTGAATGAAGAAGATCGAGTGTGAAGTCCTTATATAGGGTCGACGATTTCTGAAGAAAATCGGCCGATTTTTCTGGTCGATTTATTTGTCGGGGCGATTTATCTTTCTGACTGAAAAAATCGGACGATTTATTTTGGCAGGTCGATCTTCAGGTCGATTTTTGTTTCTGTTGAGAAAAATCGACTTGCTCTGTTACTGAATCGGACGATCTTCTTATGGTAGGTCGATTTCCTTCCTTGTTTTTCTTGAATCTCGAAGATATAACTTAATTGTGCTCCATTCTCCGTGAATCTCTCGTAATTGAACCTAGTTTCCTGCGATTAATGACACGACAAACCAAGAGTGCATCGAGGAACAAATAAAAACGAAAAACGAAGAAACAAAACAATTAATCTATTCTAACTAAGCGAGGGAAAGAAGGGAAAACTATACTATCATTGGGTTGCCTCCCAAGAAGCGCTTTATTTATCGTCTTTAGCTGGAGGGTGTATGATGTTGTGTTCAATGGAGAAGGATAGGAGCTATCTCCTCGACTGGAGTTTCCGGTGTGTATTTCTTCAACCGTTAGCCATTAACCTTAAAGCTTCCGCTTTGTTCACCCCATACTTCAACTGCACCATGGGGGAAAATTCTTTTAATCACAAAAGGTCCTGTCCAACGGAATTTGAGCTTACCTGGAAATAGACGCAGCCTTGAGTTGAATAGGAGGACTTGGTCCCCTTCCTTCAAGTCTTTCGGGATGATGTGCTTGTCATGCCATCGTTTTGTCCGTTCCTTGTAAATCTTTGCGTTCTCATACGCATTCAGTCGGAGCTCATCTAGCTCATTGATGTCTAAAAGCCGCTTCTCCTCGGCTTCCTTCATGTCGAAGTTGAGCCACTTGATAGCCCAATAAGCCTTGTGTTCTAACTCTACAGGAAGATGACATGATTTACCATAAATGAGATTATAGGGAGTCGTACCTATTGGTGTTTTGAAGGCTGTCCTGTATGCCCATAATGCATCGTCAAGCTTTATTGACCAATCTTTCCTCGTTTTGGAGACTGTCTTCTCTAAAATCCCTTTAATCTCTCTATTGGATATCTCGACTTGTCCGCTGGTTTGCGGGTGGTAAGGTGTAGCTATCTTATGGGTCACCCCATACTTAGCTAATAGAGTCTCGAATCGACGGGCTGTGAAATGCGTTCCTCCGTCGCTAATGATGGTTCGGGGAGTTCCGAACCTTGGGAAGATCGTTTTGTTGAGGAACTTCACCACTACCATTGCATCATTGGTAGGAGAAGCGATTGCTTCAACCCATCTTGAGACATAGTCTACGGCAAGAAGTATATACTGGTTGCCGCATGAAGACGGGAAAGGTCCCATAAAGTCGATGCCCCATACATCAAAGATCTCTACTTCTTGTATGTTGTTGAGAGGCATCTCATTCCTCCTGGATATATTACCTGTCCTTTGACAAGCATCACAAGAAACAACAAACTTTTGCACATCTTTGAAAAGTGTAGGCCAATAAAAGCCGGAGCGAAGTACCTTAGCGCAAGTCTTGTGGGAACTAGCATGTCCGCCACATGGTAGAGAATGGCAGTGTCGGATGAAACTATCTATCTCATCTTCGGGAATACATCTCCTGTAGATGCCATCTGGACCTCTTTTGAATAGAAGAGGTTCGTTCCAATAAAATTGCCGGACGTCTCTCAAGAACTTCTTCTTTTGAGCATATGAAAGTCCGGGTGGAATCTCCTGACAAACAAGGTAATTTACAATATCAGCAAACCATGGATCATTACCTTGTGATATGTGTTGAAGACACTCTTCAATCTCGTGCAGCTGCTCGTCAGGGAAGGAGTCGTCTATCGGAAGCTCATCCGACTCGCCGGTGAGTTGCGGAAGACGACTAAGGTGATCGGCGACGGAGTTCTCCGATCCTTTCTTATCACGGATCTCTAAATCAAACTCTTGTAAGAGTAAGATCCATCGTAGAAGCCTTGGCTTCGCATCCTTCTTCGTGAATAAGTATCGGATTGCGGAGTGGTCCGTATAGACTATCACTTTCGCACCTACAAGATAGGAACGAAATTTCTCAAATGCATATACTACGGCTAAAAGCTCCTTTTCCGTAGTTGCATAATTGTACTGGGCCTCATCTAGCGTTTTGCTAGCATAGTAGATGGCATGAGTGCGACCATCTTTCTTCTGACCAAGAACGGCTCCGATGGCGACATCGCTTGCGTCGCACATGACCTCGAAAGGAAGAGTCCAATCGGGTGGTTGGATGATTGGTGCCGAAATCAATGCTTCTTTGATCCTGCAAAAGGCATCTAAACAATCTTTCGAGAATTCGAAAGTCGCATCTTTCATCAAAAGATTAGTCAAAGGTTTTGAAATCTTGGAAAAATCCTTTATGAATCTCCTATAGAAGCCTGCATGTCCTAAGAAGCTTCTAATTCCTTTTACCGATGAAGGGGGAGGTAGCTTCTCAATGGTTTCTATCTTTGATCTATCTACCTCTATTCCCCTTTGTGACACTAAGTGACCTAACACAATTCCTTCGGTGACCATGAAATGACATTTTTCCCAGTTTAAGACTAAGTTAGTGTCTTCACATCTCTTAAGAACTAGTGAAAGGTTATAGAGACAGTTATCAAAGGAAGAACCATATACCGAAAAGTCGTCCATGAAGACTTCCATGATATTCTCTACGTATTCGGAGAAGATTGCCATCATACACCTTTGGAAAGTGGCTGGAGCGTTGCATAAACCGAATGGCATTCTTCTATAAGCGAACGTACCCCATGGGCACGTAAAGGTTGTCTTCTCTTGATCATCCGGATGAATTGGTATCTGAAAGAAACCGCTATATCCATCTAAATAACAAAAGTAGGTATGTTGGGCTAACCTTTCCAACATTTGATCGATGAAAGGAAGGGGG